>ML660216.1:17639039-17891470 GCA_007570785.1 Antilocapra americana | reverse complement strand
TTAGATCTTTGATCCATTTTGAGTTTATTTTTGTGTATGGTGTTAGAAAGTGTTCTAGTTTCATTCTTTTACAAGTGGCTGTCCAGTTTTCCCAGCACCACTTGTTAAAGAGGTTGTCTTTTCTCCATTGTATATTCTTCCCTCTTTTGTCAAAGATAAGGTATCCATAGATGTGTGGATTTATCTCTGGGCTTTCTATTCTGTTCCATTGATCTGTATTTCTGTCTTTGTGCCAGTACCATACTGTCTTAATGACTGTGGATTTGTAGTATAGCCTAAAGTCAGGTAGGTTGATTCCGCCAGTTCCATTCCTCTTTCTCAAGATTGCTTTGGCTATATGAGGTTTTTTGTTACTATGTGTTTTTAAGTGAGCAAGAGAGAGACACTGTACATCTGGGAGAGCCACCAAGTCAAGGACAGTGACCGTGACTCACGTTCTCTCTTTAATACGACTGCAGTGTCAAATAACCTGAGAGGTGGGTATTCCTTCAACAGGAGAATTAGGAATAAAAACCAAAGGTTCAGAAAGGTTATAAAGCATGGCCCGAAAGTACAATGTTTGCTCTAGAGTAGCACAAAGTGTTCTCCTAAAGTTATTAATTCTTAGTCAAATATTTCTTAAAAAGAAAACAGACAATAAGTAGTTGATTTAATTCAGAAACATTATCATCCTGGGAAATATTCCAGTGAACTACACTGTCAATAGTTTCCAAAGTAGTAAGCATTTATGAAAAGACACATTCTTAAGCCCTTCTTCCTTTCATCAACTAAGCCTGGATGGGCTGACTGAGCACCTACCCAGGTCATGTCTTAATGTATCTCACAGGATAGCTAAAGGAAAAGACAGGCAAAGTCATGATTATTGACTGTTCAAAGAATACTATAGCAAAAAATTGAAAATATTCCTATTCACATACACTGACCCCAAAGACGGGTAGGGAAGAATTATTTGCTTCAGTTGTTTATTTGGCTTTTAAATTCACCCAGTAATGTCCAAACACAAACGCAAGTATCTAGATTTAATTAATAAAAAGTGGTCCTTGGTATCAAGGATGAAATGTGCCTTTGTGTGAATTCTTACATTGTGATTTCTTTAATCTACAGATCCAGAGACACAGTGAGTTGATGTAAATTGCTTTATTTTCAACTACAGAAATCAACAAATGCACATTTGTCTGATATAGATAACCCTTAACCTGCTAGAAGATTTGAAGAATGCCCTTCAACTTCAAGCATTTTTCCTCCATTGTCCTTAACAGGATGACAGGTCTAGGACATGACTAACCAATTTAAACCAACAAATATATAAAGCAACTTACTTTGAGTGAGTTGAGGTGCTAGAGGAAACTGGAGTAAGCAGAAGACAGCATACGAAGGTGTGCTAAGATACAGAATGTTTACTCTGGTGGAAACCCGACTTATCAACTTAATTGAAAAATGCAGAACCATATATTGACCAACTATAAAGTACATACTAATTTTAAGTAAACATGGAACATTTAGAAAACCAAAATAGAACACATGCTACAACATAAAATAAATCTAAGCAAGTGCTAATGAAATCACATAGAACAGGTTGTCTGATCAGGAGAATTAGACTGGAAATAATACAAGATAATTAGAAAAAAATCTGTGTATTTAGAAACTACACATGGATCAAAAAGGAAACAAGGAAATCTTTAAAATGTTGTAAGCAAAAAACAGTGCAATAAATAAAAACTTGCAGGATGCAGCTAAAGCAGTATTCACTAGGAAATTTATAGCTTTAAAGGACTGCATGTGAAAAGAAGGAGCTGAACAAACAAAGCCGTAATCTTCTAAGTAGCTAGGAAAAAATCACAAATTTGACATAAGGGGGTTTTAAAAGTGGAGATAATTTTTGAAAGAGTAAAATCAATAAAGCAGAAGCAGAGAAAAATAAAAACAGTGAAAATTCAAAGGAAAAGTTGCCTTTGTTTTAAAATAGTAAAATGGATAAGCCTCTTCCTGAATCCATCCCCATCCAATGAGAGAGAGGGAGGGGAAGGGACAGAAAGGAGGAGACTGGATTGCTACCCATATTCTCAGGTGTTACAGACACCGAAAAGAGAATAAGATTATTATGAACAGCTTTTGCAAATAAACACTTTAGCTGAAACGGGGCAATTCGGTGTACAATATAAATTATAAGAACTGATTCAAGAAGAAAAAGAAAACATAAATAGCTATATTAATTGAAGAATTTGACTATGCAATTAGAAACCTTTTCCTAAGGAAACTTCAAGCTCAGGGGAATGAAAGGCAAATTCATTCAAAAAACAGAACACAAATGGAAATCAGATACAGTCTCTCAAGGAACAGAAAAAGATGAAACCTTCCCATCTTTTCCCTGCTATATTCCTGACATCCATTCCTGGAAAAATGCACTGAAAAAAGAAATTACAAGCCAACAGCTCTCATAACTCTGGCACAGAAATCCCAACAAAATATTAACAAATCAACACCCACAACATACAAAGATAATAAATCACAACTAAGAGGGCTTCCCTGGTGGCTGAGTGGTAAAAAATCTGCCTGCAATGCAGGGGATGCGGGTCAACCCCTGGGTCAGTAAGACCCCCTGAACTAGGAAGTGGCAATCTGCTCCACTACTCTTGCCTGGGAAGTCCCACTGTCAGAGGAGCCTGGAGGGCGGCAGTCCATGGGGTCACAAGAGAGTCAGGTATGACTTAGCAACTAAAGAACAGCAAAGCTGCTTTGTTATAGAAGTGAAAAACATAATTTAGCACTTAAATGTAATTCACTATGGTAACCAAGGGGAAAAAAGTCAGTGCAGAAGAAAGATCTGATAAATGCATCAATACATACTCACAATAAATGGTCTCAGCAAATTAGAGATAGAAACTTCCTTATTCTGATAAAGGCTACCTACTTTAAAAATCGCAAGAGTTAAATACTAAACCAAAATGGTGAGATATTGAATTATTTTTTTCCCTGAAGTCATAAACAAGACAAAGATGTCTATACTCAACCTTATTCAACACTGTACACAGATGAAATAATTGTGTATATAGACAATCCAAAAGAAAATACAAAAATAGAATAAGTACAACTGGAGATTGTTAAGGAAAATAATAATACCATTTATGTTGGCAACTGGAGAAGAGCATGGCAACCCACTCCAGTATTCTTGCCTGGAGAATCCCTTGGACAGAGGAGCCTGGCAGGCTACTGTCTACAGGTGGCAAAGAGTCGGACCCAACTAAAGTGATTTAACATAGCATGGTAGCAATAATATAAAATACATTAGAATGCACTTAATAAACAATGTACAAGGCTCTTACACAAAAACTTTATTGGCAGAAATTGAAGAAATGAGGCAAATATCACATTACTTAACTGTAAGATATTACTGTTGTTGAATTTACCCTCTAATGACCTGTGGAATCAATGTAATCCCAATCAAATTTCCAAGAGGCTTTTGAGGAGGGTTTTAATTAATAACAAGTCAATTATAAAATCTGTATGGAAATTCACAGAACCTAGAATAGCCATAATAATAAAAGAACAAACTTCAAGAACTCATAGTACCTCACTTCAAACTTGTAGGGTGATGCTTCAAGAATCATCATTGGTGCAGGAATACAAGGTCAAGAAAATGAAACACAGAATCCAGAAATAAACACACATACAGCATCTACTGATCTCTGACAAAAGCAATTTTAGGGGAAAAAGAAAGTTGGTGGAACCACTGGATAAATGTACACAGAAAAAAGAAGAGAAACTTGACTCCCTATATCACATCATATTCAGAAGTAAATTTTACTTAGGTTAAAGGCCGAGGCATGAAAGGTGATATAAAATATCCTAAAAAAAAAAGCATCTTAGAACAGGCAAGATTTTATAAATGGACAGAAAGTCTAAGAATGATCACTAGGCTTATGGAAAGATGCTCAATATCATTATTCAATAAAAAATTAAAACCATAGGATACTTCTCCATAGCAATAAAGTACCTAAAACTAAAAAAGACCAACAATACCAAATACTGGCACAAAGAGCACTCTCATATCTTGAAGGGACAATTTTTTGGGAAAATGACTGGCAATATCTACTAAAGCTGAACAGTAATCCACTGGAACAGTAATTTCATTCCTGCAGAAGATCAGTAAGGGCATAATTTAACATAACATTACAAATCAACTGGTTATAATCAACATTTATAGACTATTTCATCCAACAGCAGCAGAATACACATTCTTCTCAAACTCCCATGTAAGATTCAACAAGACAGATCATATTCTGAGTCATAAGATATACCTTAACAAATTTAAAACAGAAATCATATAATGTCAGTTCTCAGATCATAAGGAAATTGAACTAGAAATCAATAACAGAAAGAAAACTGAACATCCCGCCTGAAATATTTAGAAAATAAACACTTCTAACTAATACATGGGTTAAAGATGAAACTTCAAGATGAATTTCAAACTATTTTGAGAACAAAAACACAACTTACTGAAATTTGTTGGATGCAGTGAAAGTAGTGCATAGAGGGATATTTTTAACAGTGAATGCTATATTATTAGAAAACTAGATCTAAAACCAATAATCTAACTTTACACCTTAGGAAACTGAAGGAAAACAGCAAATCAAAACCAAAGTAAATCGAAGAATAATTAGAGCATAAATCAATAAAGAAAAATGAACAAAATCAAAAGCTGGTTCTTGGTAAAGATCAATAAAATTAATAGACCTCTGTCAAGCTAAGAATTAAAGATAGAAGACACAAATTACTTATTTCAGAAATGAAATACAAGACATCACTATAGATCTTATGGAATGATAAAGGAATATTATGAACAACCCTGTGTCCATTATTTGATAACATAGATGATAATGGACCAATTCTTTGAAAGACACAATCTGCCAAACTCACATAAGAAGAAAGACAATATGGATAGACCTATATACAATAAAGAAATTTAATCAATAAATGATTTTCCAAGCCAGAAAGCACCAGCTCCAGCCAGATTCACTGGTGAATTCTACCAAGCATTTAAGGGAGAAATTATTCCAAAACTCTACAATCTGTTTCAGAGGATAAAGGAAGAGGGAATACTTCATAATTCATTCTATGAGACCAGCATTACCCAAATACCAAAACCAGACAAAGGCATTACAAAGGAAGAAAATAACAGACCATAGACTGCTACTGTCCATGAACATAGATGTAAAAATTCACAATAAAGTATTTATTAGTAAATAAAAATAATAATGGATAAAAATATTTATACACCACAACCAAGTGAGATCAAGGCTGGCGTCAACATTTCAAAATTAATGTAATCCATCAAATCAACATGCTGAGAGACAAAAATCACATGGTCATAAGTAATACGGAAAAAGCAAGAGAAAATCCAACACCAATTCATGACAAAATTGCTCAGAAAAGTAGGAATGGAGAAGAACTTCCTTCAGTTTGATAAAGAATAAAAACATCTACAGCTAATATCATATATAATGGTGAGAAACTTAAAACTTTTCCACTAAGATCAGGAATAAGGCAAGAATGTCCCCTCTGGCCATTCCTTTTCAACACTGAACAGGAAGTACAAGCTAATGCACCAAGAAAAGAGGAGGAAATACAATGTATACAGATTGGTAAGCAAGACATAAAACTTTTTTTCATAGATGATATGATGATCTATGTAGACTATCCAAAACAACTGACAAAAAAAATCCTCCTGGAACTAATTATAGCGAGGTTGTAGGATACAAGGTTAATATACAAAAGGTAATTGCTTTCAAACTACCAGCAATAAACAAGTGAAATTTAAAATTAAAATCACAATACATTTAAGTTCGTACCCCCCCTCCCAAAAATGAAACACTTAGGTATAAATTTGACAATACACGTACAAGATCTGTACAAGTGAAACTCCAAAACTCTGACAAGCAAAATCAAGAACTGGACAGACAGGAAATCAACCCTGAATATTCACTGGAAGGACCGATGCTGAAACTCCAACACTTTGGCTACCTGATGTGAAGAGCCAACTCACTGAAAAAGACCCTGATGTTGGGAAATACTGAAGGCAGGAGGAGAAGGGGACAACAGAGGATGAGATGGTTGGATTGCATCACCGACTCAAGGGACATGAATTTGAGCAAACTCTGGGGTATAGTGAAGGACAGGGAAGCCTGGTGTGCTGCAGTCCATGGGTTGACAAAGAGCTGGACACAACTGAGCAAGTGAACAACAATCTTTGTTTACGGAAGTGTGTCCCTCAGTCGTATCTGACTCCTTGTGACCCCACAGACTGTAGCCCGACAGGCTCCTCTCTCCATGGGATTCTCCAAGGAGGAATACTGGAGTGGGCTGCCATGCCCTCCTCCATGTTTATGGACAGGAATACTCAACACTGTCAAAATGTTAGTTCTTCCCAAACTGATGGAGAGAATCAGTGCAATCCCCATTAAAAAAAAAAAAAATCCCAATCCAAGGAAGCTATTTTTTGGCTCTTGACAAACTGGTTTTAAAGTTCATATAATGAAGACAAGGGAGGACAGATGAGCCTGGCGTGCTACATTCGATGCAGTTACAAAGAGTCGGACATGACTTAGCAACTGAACCACAACAAAACTTTATATGGAGAGGGAAAAGACCCAGGATAGCCAACACAACACAGAAAGAGAAGAACAAAGTTGGAGGACTTAACTATCCAACTTCAAGACTTACTATACCACCACAGTAATCAAGATAGTGCGTATTAAAAAGCAGCGACATTATTTGGCCTACAAAGGTCTGTATAGTCAAAGCTAAGGTTTTTCCAGTAGTTATATACAGATGTGACAATTGGACAATAAAAACAGCTGAGTGCTGAAGAACTGATGTCTTCGAACTGTGGTGCTGGAGAAGGTTCTTGAGAGTCCCTTGGACAGCAAGGAGATCAAACCAGTCAATCCTAAAGGAAATCAACCCTGAATATTCACTGGAAGGACTGATGCAGAGGCTGAAGCTCCAATCCTATGGTCACCTGATGTGAAGAGCTGACTCACTGGAAAAGATCCTGATGCTAGGAAAGATTGAAGACAGGAGGAGAAGGGGACAGCAGAGGATGAGATGGTTAGATGGCATCACTGACTCAATGGACATGAGTTTAAAAGGACAGGGAAGCCTAGCATGCTACAGTCCATGGGGTTGCAAAGAGCCAGACACAACAGAATGACTGAATAAGAACAATCAAGATAGTGTAGTACTGGTGGAAAAACAGACAGATGGATTAACAGAACAGAACACAGCTCCCAGAAACAGACCAACATAAGTACAGTCAATCAATCTTTAACAAAGGAACAAAGGCAATACAAAGGAGAAAAGTCTTTTCAACAGTTGATATTCAAACAACTAAACACTCGAAAAAAAAAAAATCCAGACACAGACCTTATGCCCTTTTCAAAAATTAACCCCAAATGGATATTAGACCTAAATGTACATTACAAAACTATACAATGGAGAAACCCTAGATAACCCTGCATATGGTGAGGATCTTTTAGACTAAAAAACCAAAGGTACAATCTATGAAAGAAATAATTAATAAACTGGACCTACCTGTTATTGAAAACTTCTGCTTTGGGAAAGACAATATCAAGAAAGTAAGACAATTCACAGACTAACAGAAAATATTTTCAAAAGACATTTGACAAAAGATGGATCTAAAATATATATAACTATTTTTCTCTGGTTGCTCAGACGTAAAGAGTCTGCCTACAATGTGGGAGACCCAGGTTCAATCCCTGGGCTGGGAAGATTCCCTGGGGAAGGGAATGGCGACCCACTCCAGTATTCTTGCCTGGAGAACCCCATGGATGGAGGAGCCTGGCGGGCTACAATCCATGGGGTCGAAAGAGCTGGATATGACGAAGACTTTCTTCCCTTTCACTTTCTTTCCAAAGAAGATATGCAGATGGCAAAATAAGCAGATGAAAAGACATTCCTCATTGTATGTCATCAAGAAAATGCAAATGGAAACAATGAGATACACTACACATGTATCAGAATGGCCACAACCCTGAACACTGAAAAACCAAATCCTGGTGAGAATATGGGGCAACAGGAACACTCAATTCAATACTGCTGGCAATGCAAAACAGCACAGCCACTTTGCGAAATGGTTTGGCAGTTCCTTATAAAATTGAACACACTCTTACCATACAAGAGCAGTCATATGCTTCAGTATTTACCCAAAGAAGTTTAAAGTTTATGCCCCCACAGAAACTTGCACACATATGTTTATAGTAGTTTTATTCATATTGCCAAAACCTGGAAGCAGCCAAGATTACTCAGTAGGAGAATGACCAAATAAACTGGTACACTCAGACAATAAAATATTATTCAGCACTAAAAAGAAATGAGCTATTATTGTCCTGAGAAGACACGGGAGTAAAATTAAATGCATATTACTAAGTGAAGAAATCAATCTGAAAAGGCTACATATGATTTCAACTATATATGACTTTCTGGAAAGACAAAACTATCAGTTTAGTTACTCAGTTGTGTCTGACTCTGAGATCCCATGGACTTCAGCACATCAGGTTTCCCTGTCCATCACCAAATCCCGGAGCCTGCTCAAACTCATGTCCATTGAGACAGTAATGTCATCTAACCATCTCATCCTCTGTCGTCCCCTCTTCCTCCTGCCTTCAATTCTTCCCAGCATCAGGGTCTTTTCCAGTGAGTCAGTTCTTTGCATCAGGTGGCCAAAGTGTTAGAGCTTCAGTATCAGTCCTTCCAACGAATATTCAGGACTGGTTTCTTTGAAGATTGACTGGTTGGATCTCCTTGCAGTCCAAGGGACTCTCAAGATGTCTTTTCCAACACCACAGTTCAAAAGCATCAATTCTTTGGCTTTCTTTATGGTCCAACTTTCAAGCCCATACATGATTACTGGAGGAAAAAACCATAGCTTTGACTAAACAGACCTTTGTCAACAAAGTAATGTCTCTGCTTTTTAATATGCTGTCTAGCTTTGTCATAGCTTTTCTTCCATAACAAAACTATGGAGGCAGTAAAAAGATCAGTGGTTTCCAGAGGTTAAGAGATAGGATTGGATAAATAGCGGGGGACATGGAGAATTTATAGGGCAAACTACTTTGTATAATGGATATAGACCGTTAATATCTATCCAAACACATAGTTCACCAAGAGTTAACCACACTATTTATAGCTTATGTACATGTATCTCATACACACATTTAATCATATACTAGAGAACCCTACCACAATATGTGCATAAGTTTTTGAATGTTCACTATACAGAAATGTATCTATAATCACAATCCTTGGTTCCTAATACACTCACCAGCGGACCACATTGTATTTTAAAATGAATGAAATATCCATGAATCCATCACCTAGACAAAAGCTAAAACTCACACCAGTCCACGTAAGACCTGTATGCTCCAACCCATTTTCTGCAGTCACCTTCCTCCTGATTACTACTATGTTCCTTACTCACTTGCTCTCTTTCAAAAGCAGCCTTATTCCATCTATACGACTTGCCAAAATGCACTCTGGATTTCAGTTGTACATCATTTCATTCGAAGAACTTTACAAGGTGTGATCCTTTGGGCTCACTCTTTTACAGCTGCACTGCTGATACTCATCTTTACTGTTGCACATCACTGTAATTCTTGTGCATGAACTGTGGTATAATATTGTTCATCAGAACACTTTGCTCAGGGTTTCACAGTGTCCCTGTTGTTGATAGGCGTGTGAATTGTTCCCACACTTCTTGCTACTGTCAACAGCACAGAAAAAAAAAAAAAACATTCCATAGTTTGTCTCGTGTTTCTGCAATATTTCTCTTGGTGGGTACATACCTAGGTGAATGTTCAGCAACAGCACCCAGTGCTAAATTCTTGTCCAAGTCCTTCGTATCTGCACTCCTGTGGATAATACGTGAAGATCCTCCACCCCCTCCTGCTAGTGGGCACTGTCAGACTCCTGGGTTTTGGTCAATGGAAGGTGCGCGTCATGTATGTCACTGAAGTGACATTTTTCTAAATCACGAGTGCTGCTGAACATCTTTTTATATGGTTCCTAGAGATTCATGAATTTTCTAACATTACACTTCTTGCACACCTGAAATAACCTTATCTTTCCCACATTATGTCAGATTTAATTTGCTACTGTATTCAGAATATTTTTCATCTATTTTAATGAGTGAAACAGCCTGCAATGGTCACAGTATGTCTATCCGAATTTCAAATCAGAGCTATGCTGACCTGACAGAATGGGCAGGATAGCAAGCACGCTTCATCTTTTTTATTTTCTGGAAAAGTTAATGTGAAATTGGGATGTGTTTCAGAAATGGAAGAAATCAACTATTAAAACTGAGCCAGGTGGTTTTCTTTGTGGGAAGATCTTAACCACTATTTTTACTGCTTTTGGAGTTATAGAATTGTTCAAGTGAATATGAATTTTTAGAGTTACGTGAATCATGTCCAGGTTTTCAAACCTTTTATACCTAGAGACATTATATTTTACTAACATCTAAATCTGAAACTTCTGTACTTCTCCATTTCCTTAATAATACTATTCACACACATCTCATGTTTCTTTAACCAGTTTTTTTCTTCTAAAGAAACAACTTATGTTTTTTTCATCTTTACTGTTTTTTCGGGTTTTTTTTTTTTGTATTTTGCTAATTTCAACTGGAGGAGGAAACAGCATCTCACTCCGGTATTCCTGATGGAAAATCCCAAAGGTACCTGTCAGGCTAGCGTTCATAAAGTCCCAAAGAACTGGACACAACTGGGCACACATGTGCGCGCGCACACACTGAGATTTTATCTTTTCTTCACTTACAGGGTTTCCCCCACTAACTTCTTAAAATGGGTACTTCATCACTTTAGGCTCTTAAGATTCAAGATTACGGTTATATTTTAACTTTCAGTTACTTGCTTATTTTGTTTATATTAAATATATGAATATAAATTTGTTTATATTAAGAAAATACAAATACATTTTGTTTTATTAACTATGTAGTGACCCTTCAATCACAACAATATAATTTCTGAGTTTATTTTACATATGTATATGACTATCCCAGTTTTCTTTGGGTTAGTATTCTCCTAGCATGCTCATTCCACCCATCTACTTTTAAAGTCTGAATGTTTGTACATCCTTCATGGGTGGTATATAGAATTTTATTCAATCTATCAATCTTTGTCATTTTTACTAATAAGTTTAGTTCATTCGCATTTATTGTAATTATTATGTTGAAGCCTGTATATAAGAGAATACTTTAATCAAGCCCTCTTAGAGTTTGAGTTGGGTATGAAATTTTGTGTTCTCTAAGTTGTTTTCCTTTAACACACTGAAATACTCCTCCATTGTCTCTGTTATTGGAGCTGCTGTTGAAAACCCTGAAGTCAGTATGATCACTGCTTCTTTTCTCCTGCCATAGTATTTTAGAACTTTCTTTCTGATGTTCTTAAATTGCACTGTGATATACCTAGATGTCCATTTTCCATTCTCTTGGCTCTTTGGTTTTCTCTTGGACCTTTTTCTGAAGTTGTTCATCTTTTCTTAATCCCAGGAAATTTACATCCATTACATCGTCAAGCACTTCATTCTGGAAGCAGTGTGTTTTGGAAGACACGAACCTGTTCCTTAGTCCTCAAGGGACTCTCATGGATAAGCAGCCACTCTCTCTTCAGGGAAGAGGCTGAGCCATGGGCTCAGTCTATGCCCATCAAACACTGCTGTGTCTCAGAGATTCAGATGCAGTTAGTGGAAGCAGGAACACACTTCCTTCTGCTAGGATGTGAAGAGAGATTACTGGGCTCATGTGCTGCTTCAACAACTAACTGCCCATTAACTTTTGATTGACTCAAGAGACTTGTGTCCACCTGCAGGCTGGAGCCTGGGGTGAGCTAGGAGCCGTACTGAGGACAATCTGAGCAGGCATTCACTTTCAGAGTCGTGTAGCACAGCAGCAGCACCTATTACTGGTTTGTCATGGTTGCCATAAGGAAATACCACAACTTGACAACTGACACCTGTCGCCTTTCCCTCACAGTCTGAAGGCTGGATGTGCAAGTTCAAGGAGTCAGCAGGGTCTCCTTCATTCTGATGCTTCTCTCCTTGGCTGGCAGATGGCCACTTCAGTTCAGTTCCGTCGCTCAGTGGTGTCTGACTCTTTGTGACCTGAGGAATCGCAGCACGCAAGGCCTCCCTGTCCATCACCACTCCCGGAGCCTACCCAAACCCATGTCCATTGAGTCTGTGATGCCATCCAGCCATCTCATCCTCTGTCGTCACCTTCTCCTTCTGCCCTCAATCCTTCCCAGCATCAGGGTCTTTTCCAATGAGTCAACTCTTTGCATGAGGTAGCCAAAGTATTGGAGTTTCAGCTTCAAAATCAGTCCTTCCAAAGAATATTCAGGACTGATCTCCTTTAGGATGGACTGGCTGGATCTTCTTGCAGCCCAAGGGACTCTCAAGAATCTTCTCCAACACCACAGTTCAAAAGCATCAATTCTTTGGCACTCAGCTTTCTTCACCATTCAACTCTCACATCCATACATGACTAATGGAAAAACCATAGCCTTGACTAGACGGACCTTTGCTGGCAAAGTAATGTCTCTGCTTTTCAATATGCTATCTAGGTTGGTCATAACTTTCCTTCCAAGGAGCAAGTGTCTTTTAATTTCATGGTTGCAATCACTATCTGCAGTGATTTTGGAGCCCCCCAAAATAAAGTCTGACACTGTTTTCCCATCTATTTGCCATGAAGAGATGGGACCAGGTGCCATGATCTTAGTTTTCTGAATGTTGAGCTTTAAGCCATTTTTTTTCACTCTCCTCTTTCACTTTCATCAAGAGGCTCTTTAGTGCCTCTTCACTTTCTGCCATAAGGGTGGTGTTGTCTGCATATCTGAGGTTATTGATATTTCTCCTGGAAATCTTGATTCCAGCTTGTGATTCTTCCAGTGCAGCATTTCTCATGATGTACTCTGCATATAAGTTAAATAAGCAGGGTGACAATATACAGCCTTGACATACTCCTTTTCCTATTTGGAACCAGTTGGTTGTTCCATATCCAGTTCTAACTGTTGCTTCCTGACCTGCAGACAGGTTTCTCAAGAGACAGGTCAGATGGTCTGGTATTCCCATCTCTTGAAGAATTTTCCACAGCTTATTGTGATCCACACAGTCAAAAGCTTTGGCATAGTCAATAAAGCAGACCTCTCTTGCCTTTTCGATGATCCAGCGGATGTTGGCAATTTGATCTCTGGTTCCTCTGCCTTTTCTAAAAGCAGCTTGAACATTTGGAAGTTCATGATTCATGTATTGCTGAAGCCTGGCTTGGAGAATTTTGAGCATTACTTCACTAGCATGTGAGATGAGTGCAATTGTGTGGTAGTTCGAGCATTCTTTGGCATTGCCTTTCTTTGGGATTGGAATGAAAATTGACCTTTTCCAGTGCTGTGGCCATTGCTGAGTTTTCCAAATTTGCTGGCATATTGAGTGCAGCACTTTCACAGCATTATCTTTTAGGATTTGAAATAGCTCAACTGGAATTCCATCACCTCCACTAGCTCTGTTTGTAGTGAGGCTTTCTAAGGCCCACTTGACTTCACCTTCCAGGATGTCTGGCTCTAGGTAAGTGATCATACCAGTGTGATTATCTGGGTCATGAAGATCTCTTTTGTACAGTTCTTTTGTGTATTCTTGCTGCCTCTTCTTAATATCTCTGCTTCTGTTAGGTCCATACCATTTCTGTCCTTTATCGAGCCCATCTTGACATGAAATTTTCCCCTGGTAGCTTTCATTTTCTTGAAGAGATCTCTAGTCTTTCCCATTCTGTTGTTTTCCTCCATTTCTTTGCACTGATCGCTGAGGAAGGCTTTCTTACCTCTCCTTGCGATTCTTTGGAACTCTGCATTCAGATGGGAATATCTTTCCTTTTCTCTTTTGCTTTCTGCTTCTCTTCTTTTCACAGCTAAAGGCCTCCTCAAACAGCCATTTTGCTTTTTTGCATTTCTTTTCCACGGGGATGGTCTTAATCCCTGTCTCTATAATATCACGAACCTCCGTCCATAGTTCATCAGGCGCTCTATCAGATCTAGTCCCTTAAATCTATGTCTTACTTCCACTGCATAATCATAAGGGATTTGATTTAGGTCATACCTGAATGGTCTAGTGGGGTTTTCCCTACTTTCTTCAATTTAAGTCTGAATTGGGCAATAAAGAGTTCATGATCTGAGCCACAGTTAGCTCCCAGTCTTGTTTTTGCTGACTGTATAGAGCTTCTCCATCTTTGGCTGCAAAGAATATAAGCAATCTGATTTCAGTGTCGAACATCTGGTGATGTCCCTGTGTAGAGTCTTCTCTTGTGTTGCTGGAAGAGGGTGTTTGCTATCACCAGTGAGTTCTCTTGGCAAAATTCTATTAGCCTTTGCCCTGCTTCATTCTGTACTCCAAGGCCAAATTTGCCTGTTACTCCAGGTGTTTCCTGACTGCCTACTTTCACATTCCAGTCCCTACAATGAAAAGGACATCTTTTTTGGGTGTTAGTTCTAAAATGTCTTGTAGGTCTTCATAGAACCGTTCAACTTCAGCTTCATCAGCATTACTTGTTGGGGCATAGGCTTGGATTACCGTGATATTGAATGGTTTGCCTTGGAAATGAACAGAGATCATTCTGTCATTTTTGAGACTGTATCCAAGTACTGGATACATTACGGATGCATTTTGGACTCTTTTTTGACCATGATGATGGCCACCTACTTGCTGTCATTCTCCTGTATTTATGAGCACCTCTGGCATCTCTGTGTTCTCATCTTCTGTTCTTACAAGATACCTGTCAGACTGGACCAAAGCCCACCCTGTGAGTCTCATATTACTTCAATCACCACTTAATAGGCTCTATCTCCGAAAATAGTCTGTACTCTCAGGGACTAAGGGCTACAGCCCCAAAATATGAATTCTGGGGAACATGATTCAGTACAAAACACTTGTACAAATCTGAGAGTGAGCACCTCCTTACATGTTGCTCCCAGGCTGGTCTCTGGCCTCTCCAGTCCCAGTCCAGTTGATTCAGCCAGAAAGGAAGAAGGGAACCAGCCTGTATTGAGCATGTACATGGACATTAGGAAAGACCACGTGAGGAACCATGACCTCAAGGTGCCTCGGTTACCATGGATGTACAAGTTCCAGAAAAGACACAGAGCCATCGGCACAAGGCACTCCACTTTGTCGAGGGCCCTGTGGTCAGAGGGCACTGCAAGCCCACCTGCACCGCAGGCTTGTAAGACGCATTCCTCATCCATTTCTCAGGGGAAATGGACCTGTTCAAGGTGCAGGTTAAGAGGTGAGAACTTCACTTATGCCCAGATAAGTTTGCAGATATACATTATGTTACCTATCACAACACACTAACTAAGGGACAAGGGGTGCAGGTCACTGAAAATGTAACATATGTGAGAAACAAAAACATTTATTACATTTAAGAGGAGCAGCTCTTGGAAAACCTTAAAGATTTATATACCCTCAGATTTAGACAAGCCAAGTGTGGTTGCTCCTGTCCATTTAGACTCGACTCTGTAATTAGAAAGCATAACTTTCAGCTTCACTTGGTGAGTTTAAAAACCTAACTAATAACTTGCATATGATCAACTATGACCATTTTTCAATTGTATAACACCTCATTTACTCAAAAGATTATCTAATTTGTTTTGCTCACATATGTTTCCTAAAAATTTCCTTAAAAATGCAAATGTCAGCATGGCCTCACTAAAGACAAATGCAGTATCAAAAAGGACTTACATTCTGGAGGGAAATGGGCATCCACAAAACAATCTGTAGAACTCACAGTCAATCATTAGTAGAAGACAACGCTTTTTCTTTAAATTTAGAAACAAAACAAGAATGTCTATCATCACAACTTCTGTTCAAAACTAAGAGACATTACTCAGAGAAGCCAAGAAAAATAAATGAGGTATAATTTTAAAATGAAGGAGTACTAGCCTTAAGGCCTGCTTTTGGCAAAGGCTGCCTGGAGATACTGCACAGGGAGGGTTCACTCTGAGCTGGGCTACAAGCTGAGTGACACAGAGAGCCATCCTCAGCGACATGAGCAGGCTCAGTTCCCCAAAGTCATCATTCACCACATGCCTGCTGGGCATTGTGCTGGTGAGGTGGTCACACACCCTGTCTTCAACAATCCTGAGAGGGCTTCTATCCAGGGCAACTAAGACAATGACCCAACGTGTGAAGATGATGAGAACTTTTGGGGCTTCTCTACTGCAGAAATTTCAACCATGGAGCAAAATGTGATGATAAAATTTTACTTCACAGGTGGATTTCTTAAAACTAAGAACATACAAACTCTAGCCCTTTGTTTAAGGAAAAGATGATAAAAGAGTAACTCAGGAAACCCAATTTACTTCTCCACAGTGAGTCTCACACAGAGAATGCAAATCCTCTCCCCATACATACTGTGATGCCATATATAGGGCAGGGTTTCTTCGTGACCCATTTGTGAGAAATTTTATTCTTTTATTCTTTTCTCTGAGGGGTGTGGGTCTTGTTTTCTTGTACCTTCTTTTCATGTATGCTCTAGTTTACAACGTGAGAAATATTTGGAAATAAAGAAAAGTTCAATAATAATCAGGCAGTTTAGGGGAAACCCATCTCTTAATTCTGTAATATCATAATTTTAAATTATTCACTTAAAATAATTTTAAAAAATCAACACGTAAACATTTGCGTTTCTAGGTAAGACAATGAGTGACAGGAATAAGGTCTATTTTCCTGCCAAAGGCAAACAAGAAAGGAAAGAACAAGCAACGCATCGCACAGCAGTTCAAGACACTGGAGAGTCGAGAGCGGCGGCCTGCGGGAACGGGGTGGGGGCAGCGGGTGCCCCGGCGGCCCCACGCCTGCCTCTGGCAGTTGAAGGTGACGGCGCTGAGTGGGCACCCAGGCAGCAAGTACTGCCCTCACAGGATAAATGCAGCTGTGGACCCAGGAGACCAGAGCGAGCAGAGTTTGCAGGGCAGAGGCAGACAGAGGCCAGAACAGACACTGGCGGCCCCGCTCGAGCGTCCACCAAGGACCACCAGTACATTCATGAGAGGAAGCTACACCACACTCAGGAAAAAGAGAGGAGGGGCCCCACAGGGCTGTGCACACACCCGACTCCCAGCAGGTGCACCGGAAAAAACTTCACAGTTCATGGAGCATTAGGGACTGCACTCAGGGCTGGGATAAATACCGCTTTGATTTGTTTTCCTAACAAATTTTAAAAGAAGACCCCAAAGAATCATTTTGAGAAATTTAACTGTGTTTCAGAGCAAAGCTCAAGAATATTTATTAGAATGCAAAAATATCCTACACCCAACAAGTTAAAATTCACAATTTCAGATATCCAATTGATTGCCAGGCAAGAAACTATCAGGAAAATAGGACTCCTTATAAGAAGAAAACAACCTAGAACTAACTCAGATGTAAGAGTTAGATAAGAATACAAAAAGCAGTTATTGTAACTATTTCAGATGTTCAAAGGTTAGTTAGAGCTGTAGAATACGGAAATAAATACGGAATTTCTAGGGATGAAAATTACAAAATCCAAGATGAAAACTACTCTGGAAGGGAGTAACAGATTAGACACTCCAGAAGAAGGGATAAGTGAACTTGAATACTTATAGAAACTATCCAAAATGGACAGAGGGAGAGAAAAGATCCAAAAAGGAAGGAAGAGAAGAAGTATGCTAGTGGGCTTTTGTGACAACTCCAAGAAACTTTACAGAGGTAGAACTGGAGTTTATGAAAGGGAAGAAAAAACATATATGAAGAAAAAATTGCCGGAATATTTCCACATTTAATGTAAATTGTGAATGCACAGATTGAAGATGTCCGATGAAACCAAGTTCAAGAGACATGAAGAAAACTACACCAAGACTCATCATCACTAAATTTCTCAAAAACTCTGAGAGAGCTTTATAAGCAGTCAGAGAAAAAAGACATTTACATAGAGAGAACAAAAAAGAAAGAATTACAGCAGAATTCCTGTTGGAAACAATGCAAACAAAGAGATAGTGGAGCAAAATGTATAAAGCAAACAGGAAAAAAACCCTAGCAGTCTAGAATTCTATACCCAGGGAAAATGTCTTTTAATATCAAGGAGGAATGAAGACTTTTTGGACATACAAAAGTTCTAAGAATTCACTACCAGCAGCCCGCCACTATGAGAAATGTTTACAGAAATTCTAGGCAGAAGGAAATGATGCCAGGTGGAAACACAGATCCAAATAAAGAATGAAGAGTGAGAGAGCTTCCCTGGAACCTAGCCATGCTCACTACTTGAACCATGGCAGAGGAGAGAAGCTGAGACAGATTACGGACGGCAAAGGCCAAAACAGTAGCTCTTTATAGGTGATATTTACCTATGCTCTATCAGACAAACCCACTATAATTTAAAATTATTTACTCTTTAGTATCTGTGTACTTGCTACTACCTTTTTAAAATAATACTAATATATGGAAAAAGTGATTTGTAGAGGATGCTTACCAAATGTCAGACAATGTTTGGAGGTAGGGGATAGGAGGTCATTTGTCTCTCTATATTCTGCTTTCTTGTATTGTGCACACTTTAAAGAGAAGTATATGCCATTTTAGGCTTTCTGGGTGGCTCAGCTGGTAAAGAATCTGCTTGCAATACAGCAGACCCCGGTTTGATTCCTGGGTCAGGAAGATATTCTGGAGAAGGGACAGGATACCCACTCCAGTGTTCATGGGCTTCCCTGGTGGCTCAGCTGCTAAGGAATCCGCCTGCAACATGGGAGACCCGGGTTTGATCTCTGAGTTGGGAAGATGCCTTAAAGAAGGGAACAGCTGCCCACTCCAGTATTCTGGCCTGGAGAATTCCATGGACTATTCCATGGTGTTTCAAAGAGCTGGACATGACTGAGCGACTTTTCACTCACTCATATGCCATTCTAATAAAACAAAGCCATTAACTAATGTTTTAAAAAGTAACATAACTGTACTACATAAAATTTTAAACACAAAGAAAACAGGAACTTCCTTGATCCTCCCCACCCTACAAGACAACCTTACTGCCACACTTCAGCATATTTTCTCAAGCGTTTTTCTGTTACACGCTTGCATTTATAATGTATATACATACCATTCAATGTCTTTAATTTGCTTTTTTATTTAGTTTACTATGTTGATAGTTGGATGCTGACTGAGTTTGGTGAGATAGATGTGGTGTTGTTTTCTATATTATTTCACTAGTATACATTTAGGTTTGTTTTTATTTTTCACTATGATAAGTGACACTGCCAATGTCACTGTTGATGGTTTATCTCTATTTTATGTTTTCCCAGAAAATACATTTTCAGAATTGGATTCCTGAATCAAAGAATTCAAACATTTTAATGAGTCAAGTGATGAGTGAAGTGAAAGTCACTCAGTCATGTCCGACTCTTTGCAACCCCACAGACTATACAGTCTATGGAATTCTCTAGGCCAGAATACTGGAGTGGGTAGCCTTTCCCTTTTACTGACATTTTAACGTCTTTTTACATTTTAATGTCTCTTTTACAGATATTTTAATGTGTCTGAATGCATCTGGTTACAGGATTAATAGCAATTCATAGTATCGGCAGGTATCATATGAAAATATACCAGTTTCAGGCCATCCTTGAGTAACTGAACATTTTTATTTGCATTTTTTCCAACCTGTGGGGAAAAAAAGGCATTTTGTCTGGATTCACATAACATTATGATCAGAAAATATTTTCAGACATAAGAGATTAGCAATTATTTTCAAAGGGCTATATTTAAATGATATTCTATCCTGACTTCAGTATCACAGTAATCCAACTCTATGCCCTGACCAGTAATGCTGAAGAAGCTGAAGTTGAATGGTTCTATGAAGACCTAGAAGATCTTCTAGAATTAATACCCCCAAAAGATGTCCTTTTCATTACAGGGGACTGGAATGCAAAAGTAGGAAGTCAAGAAACACCTGGAAGTGAAGTGTAAAGTGAAGTGAAGTCGCTCAGTCGTGTCTGACTCTTTGCAACCCCATGAACTGTAGCCTACCAGGCTCCTCCATCCATGGAATTTTCCAGGCAACAGTACTAGAGTGGGTTGCCATTTCCTTCTCCAGGGGATCTTCCTGACCCAGGGATTGAACTCTGCTCTCCCACATTGCAGGCAGACACTTAACCATCTGAGCCACCTGGGAAACACCTAGAGTAACAGGCAAGTTTGGCCTTGGAGTACAGAATGAAGCAGAGCAAAGGCTAATAAGAGTTTTGCCCAGAACGCACTTGTCATAGCAAACACCCTCTTCCAACAACACTGGAGAAGACTCTACATGTGGACCTCACCAGAGGGTCAATACCAAAAGCAGACTGATTATATTCTTTGCAGCCAAAGATGGAGAAGGTCTATACAGTCAGTAAAAACAAGACTGGGAGCTGCTGTGGCTCAGATCACGAACTCCTTATTGCCAAATTCAGACTTAAATTGAAGAAAGTAGGGAAAACCACTAGACCATTCACGTATAACCTGAATCAAATACCTTATGATTAAACAGAGAAAGTAAAAAATAGATTCAAGATATTAGATTTGATAGACAGAGTAGAGTGCCTGAAGAATTATGGATGGGGGTTCGTGATACTGTACAAGAGACAGGGATCAAGACCATCCCAAAGGAAAAGAAATGCAAAAAAGCAAAATGGCTGTCTGAGGAGGCCTTACAAATAGATGTGAAAAGAAGAGAAATGAAAGGCAAAGGAGACAAAGAAAGATATACCCATTTGACTGCAAGGAGATCTAACCAGTCCATCCAAAAGGAAATCTGTCCTGAATATTCATTGGAAGGATGGATGCTGAAGCTGAAACTCTCATACTTTGGCCACCCAATGCAAAGAGCTGACTCACTTGAAAAGACCCTGAAGCTGGGAAAGACTGAAGGCAGGAGGAGAAGGGGATGACAGAGGATGAAATGGATGGATGGCATCACCAACTCAATGGACATGAGTTTGAGTAAACTCCAGGAGTTGGTGATGGACATGGAAGCCTGGTGTGCTGCAGTCCACGGGGTCGCAAAGAGTCAGACACAACTGAGCGACTGAACTGAACTGATCCTGACTTCCCTTATTTCATTCTATCTAAACACTGCTCAGCAACATATCTACTTCTCTCAGCAGCATGAGACATGGGACCAGTCACTATGGAAGAATACCCTTGACTTAACTCTCAAAGCACCCAGGCACCCCCAGAATGAAGACAATACTTTGAACTTGCTCTCGACTGGTAAGGTGAACAGTTGCTTTCCTGTGACCTCCGAAATAAGCACAGATATTCTCCAAATTACCCAAGAAGCAACGTGGTTTTCTCATGTAACAGTGTAAACAGGTCTGTCTCATTCACTAAGCCTGACATACACTCAGCACTTAAGATGTTTGCTGAAAAAATGAAGGCATCACTAACGCTGGAGTGAAAAAACATCTGGTCTTCAATCGTATCAACTCCCAAATCCTTGGCATTCATTCTTTTTTTGTACTAAGGGGTTACATCTTAAAAACACTCACTTTAATCCTCTGAGCCCCAGTCTCTTCGTCTGTGACACAGTGGTCTCCCTGCCTCATGTGGCCTCTATGCCAGTCAAATGAGACACACCAGAAAGTGCTTTATCAACTCTAAAGCAACCCACATGCAATTAATTTCAAGGATGGCCCAGCAGCAAAAGTGGGCACAAGTTAAAATTGAAGGTAACCTAAATAACTAATCACAGGGTATTAAATTATGTTAAATAAATGATGATAACACCTGTAAGACATGCTACTACATCAGTAGTATCTGTGATGGGGATATGAATGACTTTATCCCCCCACCCTTTTTTCTTTTGGCACAAAACGTATATCTTTCATAACCTCAAAAAATTACAAAACCATGTGCACATGTAAGTCATCACTATTATAAATGTAAATAACCCCAAACAGTAAAGCTTGTAAGCAGGTGATATCTGTCAGGATTGTCCCTGCCCTGAATCTTTCATTCCTCTCTCTCACTATCTGAACCACATGTGGCAGGATGGATGATGTATTCAGTCAACAAACTATCACTTGGCTCTTCAGCACAGTTTATGAGAACAGAGAGCTTTACCCTTATCCCTGTTTTTCAAAAAAATCCCTGTCTACTCTTAAGTAGGACCATATAAATCTTGGGCCATCTTGTCACAGTGGTGCTACAAATTCCTAAGAAGTGGGGATATTTACTGGTTACAAAGTCATACTGGTTCTAACAGAAAAAGTCCAGAAGCAAAATCTATCAACTGGGGACATGGATGGGAAATACAGGCCACAAGCTACTTTCTCTGGCTTCGCTTTATGATTATACTGATACTGATGAGGTTTGAAATTTCAAGGTATTTTCTCCTCCCATTTTCATTAAAAACAAAACAAGTGTAAATCCGTATTTCTGGATAGCAATGCCCTTGTCTAAAATATTTACAAAATAAGGCAACTACTTTTACAGTGAGTCTTTTTTTTTTTTAAACAATCAGAGGCAACCTGGCCTCACTGCCCCTCCCCCCCCACAGGATGAGCATGTTAGTGCAATGTAATAATTCACAAAATGACTTCACCCTCTGATAGCACTTTACCCAGTAATTGGTATTTAGTAGCCCTTGCCAGCTCACCATTAAAAATGGATTATTTTATTGATCACAACACCTTGAGAAAAGCGTCTCAGCTCTGCCCATGAAAATCTTCCTTCTGTCTTCTTTTCCTGTCAGTTCTAAGTGTCTCATTCATCCAAGTGCATTCAACCTCATGTGCACTAACAAAGTGAAGGTAACTGAGCCTCAAGATGGATCTTAAGCAGCACAATGAGTTCATCTTCTAGGGCTCGGGAGCTGTATGTGCACAAAAATATTTTGGTTATTTTTCATAAAAGCAAAGGAGAAAGGCAGATGGAATCTCAGCTTGCAAGACAGTTGATTTCAAAGGAAGGGTTAATATCTTTCCTTGCATCCAGCCATGAACTACACCAAAGAGCCCCTCACGGCATGAGATGGGAAGACATTTCACTTGATGTTGCTCAAACCCAACTTTTAAATTGCCCTTCAGAGGAATCTCTAGGCAGACAAGCCGACCTTCTACAGGGAGATCAAAGAGAAAAGGAATCACAGTGGCCAGGCCCTTTCATGTGGACAGACAACACCCGAGCCGGCACCTGTTGCTCCTCAGGGGGTACGGTGCTGAGAGAATCACATATTAACTAAGCGCGCCGAGGACCTGATGCATGCAGAAGGTGGACGCAGCCAGCTGGCCAGAGGCGGAGGCACACTATGTTGCCCAGACAAAGAATCCAGCTGCAAACCAACTGCCCACGTTCTCGCAATTGTTTGCAGCGAGGGTCCATTGTTCCAGGGTCAGGTATGTGCATCTGAGGGCACAGGCAGCTCACTAATGCGTTATTTAGTGTCTCCCTGAAAAGAACAAATCAGCTGACATATTTGTGCCTAAACTATATTTTCCTTCTTGACTACTGGATAATTCCATGCTCACAAGGAGAGAGCCCAGAAACACACCTCCACTGAGCTTGCTACATTTTCCCTTTCAAGTCCTGCTGTAGGCCTCACTATGAAAGCCTGTGCTGTGGTTCTGAGCTGGGGGAAAACATCCACTTGGGACTCAGCCGAGACCATGAACGTGCTTTATTTGTGAGCCCCGGCAGAAACGCAGACCAACTTAACTTCTCCCTGAAGACCATCCATGTGAAGGCACAGCCTTCATGAAGAACGAGAAGGTGACATCGCTCACACAAACGGTGCCGCCGACTAAGTCACCACATTTATGCTGCCTAACCATCCTGTTTCCAGAAATGGAGTTAAAACCTCATGCTTCATCATAAAAGGACTTGAAAGAAAATTCTAATATTCTAAAGCTCTACAACTAGCCATAGAAAGCCTACAACGTGAGATGTTCCATCAAAGGACAGAAAACATTCTATTACATACTCAGTGCACACAGTACATCTCGAGAGTGTAAGTGGCGGGGGCGGGGGGCGGTGGGCAGAGACGGCACTAACTTTACTAGCACAGTGACACCTTCCTGTGTCCCCTCAAAACCAATACTCATAAAAGTATTCCCACAGAGAACACACAGCTCTAAGCGTCTGTGTACTTGGCATATTAAAAGAAAGCAACTGCTCCATGAAACCCCAAATGCAGAATACTTTCAGGAAACCCGAGCCACTTAGAAGGGAAATCCTAAATGCTCGATGTCCCGGGATCAGGTAGGTGAAATGGGGCGTGGACCCCTTCTGTCAGGTGGGGCCCAGGACACACAGCCACGTCAGCAGACAGGAGACCAGTCCAGCCTGCTACACCGCCCCCAAGGCTCTTCTGGGAGCTGCTGGGAGTTGCAGGCTTCCAAGGGTGAGAAGGGAGTCCTGCGGAGCAGTGGTGGAGTTTGGATTTAGCCTTTTAAATGGCTGCTCAGGCTTCCTGTGGGGCAAGACTAGATTCTGTGTCCTGGAGACAACAAATTCCTCCATCTTCTTTTCAAACCAGAAGAAAAGGAAGATGTGTGAAACTGGTTAAATTTTACTTCGAATAAAGTTTCTTCAACAATTTTAACACTCCAGCAAGTTTCATCCTTATTCTAGTTGGGATGCCTAACAGGTCGAGCTGTTTTCCCCTTAGAAGCTACACTTCAAAGTGGACTCAAGCATAAGCCTGGTGCCCTCCTGGCTCACAGCAAAAACGGGGATGTTATGAGCTGCTTTGCACACCAAGCCCACCGCTTTGGCTCTGCAGTGCTTTGGGAGCTGCCTTGATGCAGGGCGGGAACCTGGCTCCATGAGAGCCTGCTGCCCCAGGATAGCGGGCTGGGCACAGAGCCTCGCAGCTGCAGCAGGCCAGGCCACAGCCACAGAAGGGGACCTCAGGGCCAGCATGCCGGGGACGCAGCAGGAGCAGTGTCCACAACTGCCCTGCTGCAGATCAGTTACACATGAAACACACGTTAAGGGAAAACGTCTGCTCACTGGAAATCACGGTCAATTGTATTTTTGTATTTCAAAACATGTGTGGTAAATTCATAAAGTTTTTTTTGAGAAAAATTTAAATTCAGTTCATTTCTCAGAAGCAAATTCCAAAAAGTTAGTTTTGATGAATAGACCAGTACGAAAAATGAAGAGTAAAGTCCTATTTCTACAAAAGTATCTTATACAGAAAATGTCCCAAAGTATCTGAAGCTGCTTTACAGGTGTATTTTGCCTAGATACCAAAATTTCTCATTAATGGAATCAAAATATTTTTGTTACCAGCCAGAATTAAAACAAAAAAATCAGACGCCTCTAAAGTAGTCACTCTAATGCCATCTCCACTTAATGACTTTGAACAACACTCACTCACTCTGAAACAAAATGAGAAAGTGGATGCAAACACAATAAACCAGGAATATAATTTACTCTGCGTTCCTTTTCACAACATAACTCTTGGCCCACAATCACATCCATATTATGGAATATTTCTCTACTTTCCTTCTAGCGTTGGGAATAAAATAAACCACTTAGATGACAGTGAAGTGTCTAAAATATGTAACAGTGATAACTCCCACCTGAAATGTAGCAGATATTTATACGAGAGCAAGATATGAAGCACTATAAACAAGAGGCCTCTTCCAGTGAAATCCCACGGCTGTGAGAAAGGTGCCTCTGGTGGGGATCCAGGAGTACAAGTTTGTTCCCTGTGCCTTGAGGTCCAGGGCCAAGCATCAGATAAAGGCATTAAAAAAAGAAAAAAATCCAAAACAGTCTCGCATCAGGAACACAAAAAGTCACTGCATTATAAAACTGGGGTGAAAACTGAATTCTTCACTGTGAAAGCGGCTTTATTTGATTTGGGTGGGGAAGTGGGCAGGGCGGAGAAAGGTATATTCCATTTTCTTCAGGTTTGTTTTCATTAGATTGGTTACAGAAATTCTAGTCTGTCCCTGGGGAATCCCAGCTTAGTTTAGCCTGTCACCATCTCCAATTAGCGAAGTCACCATCTCCAGTTAACGAAGTCACATATGTTAGACGGATCCACGTGTTAGAAATAGTGACTGGATACTTTTCAACCCCTTCCCATATCACCCAACACAGGCACTTCCTGGGCACATCCAGTCCCCCTCTGATTTCTTGAGCTGAGTGTCTAATTATACTAAAACTGAGGAATAAACACGGGAGATACAGGTCCGGCAGGGCACTGTTCTCCAAGCTTTCCAGACAGACCCCAGAGCCACTGTTCTTCCTCTGAGTCCCTGAGCCTGAAGCCTGCTGAGCCTGGTCACCCGTGGAGCGCCGTTCAGTGCTAGGGACTCTGGCTGTGTCCCCTTGGATGCAGACAGCATCAACCACACCCTCTCCCAAGGTCTCTGCTCCTGGAACCTAACGGCATTTCTTAGCCTGTAGAAGCTACTGTCTAGCCAGAGAGCACTCTGTATAATTTGCTTTACACAAGTTCTAAAATCAAGGTTACAAAACAATTTTGGCTTTGATGGGTTAGTAGCTATGAAAATGCTAACTGTAAGCATCTTGGAAGTTGTAAGCAACTGCACTCACCTCACACACTAGTAAACTAATGCTCAAAATTCTCCAAGCCAGGCTTCAACAATATGTGAACCATGAACTTTCAGATGTTCAAGATGGTTTTAGAAAAGGCAGAGGAATCAGAGATCAAATTGCCAACATCCACTGGATCATCAAAAAAGCAAGAGAGTTCCAGAAAAACATTATTTCTGTTAACTATGCCAAAGCCTCTGTGTGGATCATCACAAAGTGTGGAAAATTCTGAAAGAGATGGGAATACCAGACCACCTGACCTGTCTCTTGAGAAATCTCTATGCAGGTCAGGAAGCAAAAGTTAGAACTGGATGTGGAACAACAGACTGGTTCCAAATAGGGAAGGGAATACCTCAAGGCTGTATATGGTCATCCTGCTTATTTAACTTACATGCAGAGTACATCATGAGAAACACTGGGTGGGATGAAGCACAAGCTGGAATCAAGACTGCCAGGAGAAATATCAATAACCTTAGATATGCAGATGACACCACTCTTATGGCAGAAAGTGAAGAAAAACTAAAGAGCCTCTTAACGAAAGTGAAAAAGGAGAGTGAAACAGTTGGCTTAAAGCTCAACATTCAGAAAACTAAGATCATGGCATCTGGTCCCATCACTTCATGGCATATAGATGGAGAAACAGTGGCAGACTTAATTTTGGGGGGCTTCAAAATCAATGCAGATGGTGACTGCAGTCATGAAATTAAAGACACTTGCTCCTTGGAAGGAAAGTTATGACCAACCTAGACAGCATATTGAAAAGCAGAGACGTTACTTTGTCGACAAAGGTCCATCTATTCAAGGCTATGGTTTTTCCAGTGGTTGTGTATGGATGTGAGAGTTGGACTATAAAGAAAGCTGAGTACCAAAGAATTGATGCTTTTGAACTGTGGTGTTGGAGAAGACTCTTGAGAGTCCCTTGGACTTCAAGGAGATCCATCTAGTCCATCCAAAAGGAAATCAGTCCTGAATATTCATTGGCAGGACAGATGCTGAAGCTAAAACTCCAATACTTTGGGCACCTCATGTGAAAAGCTGACTCATCTGAGAAGACCCTGATGCTGGCAAAGATTGAGGGCAGGAGAAGGGGATGACAGAGGATGAGATGGTTGGATGGCATCACCAACTTGATGGACAAGAGTTTGAGAAAGCTATGGGAATTGGTGATGGACAGTGAACCCTGGCGTGCTACAGTCCATGGGAGCGCAGAGTCAGACACAACTGAATGACTGAAGAAGAAAAAAGGAATTAAGAATTAGAAGTCAGTAAAATATGAAACTGAAAAAGGCAATAGAAAAAAAATCATAGACCAAAACTGGTCTTTGAAAAGATCGATAAAATTGGTAAACCTTTAGCAAAACCAATCCAAAGGAGAAAGAGGGGAATGCCCCTGTCAAGAATGAAGAAAAGGACAGTAGAACACAGTATGATGACCTCAAAGGGACACTGAGGGTGAGCTATGAATAAGTAAGGCCAGTAAGTTCAACAACTTATATATTAAACTATTAATACCTTTCCCACATTGAAAAGTGTAGGCCCCAGATGCAATCAAACATTTAAGGGAAAAAGAGAAATCCTAAATAAGCACTTTGAAACAGCAGCGAAAGAGGGAATACTTCCCAATTCGTTTCATGAGGCCAGTATTACTCTGATAAATAAAGCTGGAGAAAGCTATTATTAGCATACTATAGACAAACAACTCTCCTGAACAATACAATAATTCTTAATTTAATCTTAGTTCTTATTTAATTCTTAAAATATGAGCAAATACATAGAAGTATTATTTACATCTTTCTTTCTAGAAATCATGCTAGAATTATACACGCACACATATATACATAGAGAGAGATGGCAGGAGGTCAATGTGTGTGTTTATTTTCAAGGAAAAGACATTTACTATAAGCAGGAAAGGTCTGTTAAACTTTAGAAAAAATAATGTATTTCAGGTATTTCCAATAAAAGACAAAGGAACCACACAAACATTTCTATAGATGCAAAAAAGGATCTCCCCAAATCATACCCTCTTCTATCATAAACTCCTAGCCTACAGGAAAAGAGAACCTTCAACCAGGTAAAGGAATGTGCGAAGAACCCATCATTAGCTCTAAGGGTAAGCACTGCGGTTCCTCCAGATCAGGAGCAGGGAGGGCGTCCTCTCTCACCACTCACGCTCAGTGGGATATGCTGATCTCAGCCATGCAGTATGCCATGGGGAATATAGCATGCAGATGGGAAGGGAGGAAACACAATTCTCAGACACGGGGATCCTGTACATAGAAGATTCCAAAGAATTCTCAAAAAGATAAAAAAGTTACTAGAAGTAACAAATGTATTTAGTAAATTTACAGAATGAACAAGTTTACAAAAAGCTCCTGTGTTTTACTCACTAGCAAAGAAAAACTGGAAAATAAAAATACAATGTTTTTGAAAAGAATCAAAAACATGTGAAAAAAAACTATGGGATAAATTTAAGTATACACACACCCCCAAATCACAAAAAAGAAGATAAATAAATATACTATGATCACAGAGCAAGACTCAAAAGTGTGAAATCTCTCTACAAACTGACCCACAGATTCAATGCAATCCCAATCAGAATCACAACTGGCTTTTGGGGGTACAAATCAATAAATTTATTCCAAAATGGAAATATGTACAAAGAATCAAGAACAGCCAAAACAATTTTAAAGAAGATCAAATTTGGATGACTTGTCCTAGGACACCAAGACTTCCTAAAGAAAAAAACAAATCAAGGCGATGAGGGGCAGGAGTGAGGACCAACTGAGAACAGAGCACAACGCAGAGCTGGGAAGCAGACCTGTGCAGACGCGGCCACTGTGGCAGAGACACCCACCTCACCTCTCACCAAGACAGCTGAAAGGCGAGGGCGTGTGGGGCAGGGGCCACTGCGCAGACGGCACTGGGCGTGCTCGGGGGGCGCGTCCACACCACACAGTTGAGCACGGTGGGCCGCCAACCTGGACGTAGACATGTGAACAGAACACGAGAGGGGACAGCTGCGGGCTCGGCCTAAGAGGACATTTCTTAGACAGGAGACGCAAGAGTCCAGACCATCTGAGGAAAACATTCTGCCATTAAAATGATGCTGTTAAGAAAAATGAAAAAATGAGGCACAGACTGAGAGGTGATAGTCTCAATACATTTATCTGATAAAGGACTTGTATACAGAATTTTAAAAAATACTTAGAATTCAACAGTAAGAAACAACTCAATAAAAACAGAAGGGTGTGCGTGTGATGAAACACTTCACAAAGAATGGCCAGTAAGTCATGAAAAGATGTGTAACCTAATCAGGCAAATTGAAATCACAATAAAGTTCCATATGCTGCTACTGCTGTTAAGTTGCTTCAGTCGTGTCCGGCTCTGTGCGACCCCACAGACGGCAGCCCACCAGGCTCCCCTGCCCCTGGAATTCTCCAGGCAAGAGCACTGGAGTGGGTTGCCATTTCCTGCTCCAATGCATGAAGGTGAAAAGTGAAAATGAAGTCGCTCAGGTCGTGTCCACCTCTTAGTGACCCCATGGACTGCAACCCACCAGGCTCCTCTGTTCATGGGATTTTCCAGGCAAGAGTACTGGAGTGGGCTGCCATTTCCTTCTCCAAAATTCCACTATAGTCCTAGTCAAACTGCAAATATGTAAAATACTGACAATACCAAGTGCTGACAAGGATCTGGAGCAACTATAACTCTTTAACACATTGCTAGTGGTAATACAAAATAATTAACTGCTTCAGAAAAGTTTGGTAACTTCTTATCAAGTTAAATATACTCACACTGTGATGCAGCAGCTTCATTACTGGGCATGTGCCCAAAAGAAGGGAGATCACGTGTCCACATAAGGACTTCCATTTGCATGCTCGGAGCAGCTTTACTCATAAACAGCTGGAAACTGGGAGCAGCAGGGGTGTCCACCAACCGGAGGAGACAGAGTCAGGCTGGGGACCCCCATACAGCAATAAAGAGCAACTACCAACAGGGCTGTGTGCATGGATCTCAAAATCATTATGTTGAGTGAAAGAATGGGACACCAAACTATGATTCCACTTGTACACAATCTCAGGAAAGGCAAGTCTAATCAATGAATGGCCGTCTGGAGCCAGGGAATACGCAACGCGACCAGGGCAGCACACAAGGGGCCTTCTGGGACTGGTGGCTACAGGAGTGTGTTCATTTGTCAAAATTCATTAAACTGTATCCTTAATATGGGCATTTTGTGTGAATTACAAAGTTAATAAAGGTGAAATTTTAAAATGTACACAAATATTGAAGTCTAGTTGAGTTTTCAAACAGCAGTATGGTCATGAATTCTGAAACTACTTTCTTTTGTATTAGAATCTTGAGCTAGTGACTGAGGACAGTGGAAAACGATATTCTGTTACAGAAAAGTTATACAAGTAAGCAGAGAAAGACATCTAGAATTTACTTTGAGGGACTGAACTGAAATAAGAGGCATATGATTAACTTGTGGTCTTTTTAAAAGCTAGACAGTAGTAGAGACAAATACACAGATAAGCATACCTATACGTATTCATACACACACACATAGATTTCTTAGCTCTTCTGGCTAAAATGTCTTGACAAATTCTCAAATGGGGCCATGTTGTCCACGAGGAGCAAAACTGGCTTCTTTGTGGAAGAAGGACAGATTTTAGATAATACAATGGTTTGTCCTAACAACAAGCCCACAGCATATACACAAATAATGCGGTATGATCTACGGCAAGAGCACTGCATGTGGGAAGGCAGTGGGCTTAGCTGGGAATGTCTAAAGACCTCTCCGGGGTAACAATGAAAGGACCTGTCTGGCAGAAACAGCACCCGAGCACGCCCAGCGTACAGACATGGCCAGTTCTGGTGGCTGAATGCAATTCCTGCTGAGAAAGCCAGGGTTCCCCAGAGAAAAAGCTGATTTCCTAATGGAGATGGGAAAACATGACATAAACTTGGATTATCTTATGGCACCCGAAACTAAGGATGTGCTCCAGGAGTGATGGGGACATCCAAGTATAATCTGAGAGCCATCCTGAAGTGCTCCCACTGGCTGATCTGGGACAACTTAACAACGAATTAAAAGCCAGTAAATAAAAGGTCTGTTGAGTCTACAGTGACATGGATCTACTGACGATGGGGGAGAAAGGTGAGCCGCCCCTCAGAGAAGAGATGGGGTACTCAGCCACGGGTGCGGCAAATCCAGTGAGTGAGAGGGTCCCAGGGGAGGCCACGGGATTCCAACAACCTCCTCAACTACACAGGGAATCACTAGCACTTTGCAGGAGCCCCAGCCTCACCAAGAGAGCCAGCTTCACATCATCAACTTCAGGATAAAGTGTCAGGTGTACTGAGAAGGACAAGGCATTACCTCCAGGGTCTTCCTGCTCAAAACTCGTGTCTGATCATGACTTTGCAACTGAAACTCCAACTGAGGAAAACCTTACACTATAACTGGCTTATCGTCTTCAAAATTTTCAAGGTCGTGAGGAAAACTGGGAAACAGCGTCAGCTTTAAGGTGCTTTGCACTGATGGAGTGAGTCCTGCTCTGGGGATGCCAAGACAGACTGCTGGGGCAGGTGGTGAGGTGGGCGTGGATGTGGAGGCGACACTGCCATGTCTATGGGGACGTCCAGGTGGTGACCACCGCATTGTGGTTGTGTGGGAGAGTGCTGTTCTTAGTGATGATGCACTGGAGTCCTGGGAAAGCTCAGGGTAGACTGAGAGAGAGTTGGTGAACCCAGCAACAGAGATCTGCATGAAACACTCCTTTCCTATACTTTTGTTCTTCCCTGCAGAATGGGCCCAAAAAAGAGATCAAAACCAGAAATGTCTGAGAACAGGAGCATGGGCTTACTAAACTGACTGGTGACTGACCTCTGCAGAGCACAAACTCGGCCGGGTGCCCAGGTGGACCCCTGACTTTAGGACACAGTGCCCCAGCTCGTTTGGCAAATTTCCCCCTGGGCCTACCTGAAACATACCATCCTAGGGGGCCTTCTCCAGCTCCTTCTCAGACAAGCTGTGTTTCCATAGCACCCTAACTCTCACTGGCTCAACTCAATCCAGATTTAATTATTTAATAGTTCAATTCCTCCAACAGGGCTGACAGCCTCGTGCAGGGATGAAGGCATCTGTCTGGCCCACTGCTGTGTGTGTGAGCCCACCACAAGAGGTGGGCTTCCCAGCAATACAGTCAACTGAGATGAGAACTCAGCAGAATGTGAGACAGAAATCTAATAAAAACAGCAACAAAAATTCTCTTTAAAAAAAGTCTTTAGGGATACCAAATTAGTTCTATTAATGTGACTCTAAAGTCTTTTCCCCGTTAGGGCTCTTTGAAAACAAAGAGTCCTATGTAACTCCATCTCTGGTACAAACTGGGCATTCTGGAAAATTCCAGCAATGCTTCCAATGAGGAACTGCTGACACAGCTGTGCACTGGGCCTCCACGGGTGCCCCTCACACCCAGGAAGGTGTGAGACTACCAGGAGGATGGGAGGGTAGCTGGAAGAGGATCCTTTCAGATGGTGACCCTGCAAGGAGGGTGGCAAGAGGACGAGCAGCTCAGAGGCCTGCAGCTGCAGCTGAGAAGCTGGCGGGGCTCCAGCCAGAGGAGCTGAGGGGCCGGGGCCAGGGCACAGATGCCAGCTCTGCATGGGAGGGAGACAGGCTCTGCAGAGAGCACCTGGTCCCCAGGAACGCCTCCTCAGTTAGAGAGGCAAGGCACGGATGGGCCTGCAGCAGACAGTGACCAAGGGAGGCAGGGCCTTCGCTGCCCACGCTGACCCAGGGGCGGGAACCGTCTCTGGAGACACCCTTGCTGGCAGAGCGTGGCCTCTGTACTGAGGAAGCCCCCTTCCCTCCCAGCCCGGGCACAGCCTCCATGCCCACTCCCCCTCTCGTCCCTGCTCCTCCATCCCACCTGGCTTGCCCCACTTGGCACCTGAGACCCCCTGCCCTGTAGCAGCCGCCCCTCGGGGCATGCCTGCCTTGCCAGCCCGGCGTGTCTGTCCTCGTGGTGGGCTCCAGTTCCCACTCCCAGCTTCCACCTTCCACGCAGGACACCTCTGCTCCCTGATCCTATCATGAGCTAACTGCGGAAACAGCCTTTACCCACCTGCAAACCAACGATTCTGGAGTGGCTGCCGGCAGGAGTCCGCCTCCTTCCTCCCCAGGCTGGAGTGAACCCTGGGCTCCCCAACGCCCACCTCCCACCGGCAGCATCCTTTCGTGTCCCCACTTCCTCCTCCTCTCAGCACTCTAGGGTCGAGGCCTCCGCACACGCTGAAGCCCAGGCCACCTTCCTCCCCAGAGTGGACGTGACACTGAGCCACTCAGGGCCTGGGAGACAGACCCTGTCCCCACCCTCCCATCAACCTAAGTTTCAGAGGATCTGCTCGTCCAGAAAATAGCACCAACCCCAGTTCAACATGCAAAAAGGTTACATGTGCAGGTCGTGGGCAGTGCTCGCATTGGGGGATAGGGAAAGCATCCTGGACACTAAGACGTGTTCCAGAAGACAGGCAGGAATGTGGTGGGCTGAAGTCAAAGAAAATGTTCTCTGTTACAAAAGCATATGCAGTGCAGTCACTGAAAATGGAGACTTCTGCGCCCCACCAGATGACTCGGGACCCACAGAAAATGAGTTTTAGAAGCCTAGACTTCTGAGCAAAACCTCCATCCCCATCCTCACCCTGAAATACAGTATGGAGAGGATGAATAGAGCCCCAAGCCTACACAGGACAGACGGCACTGAACCTCAGCGCCACAAGGGATGCTCCACCGAGGCGGGGCTGACGAGGCGCTAAGAGCTCCTCCGACCCTCCTACCAGAGAACGAGCGTTCTCATACGACCCAGATAGACAAATCGACTGACTTCGAGGAAGTAGAAACAAGTAGAGGATGACTTTCTCTTAAAATCACAGCTGCCCATTCACTCTACACAATGAAAGAAAACGCCACTTATGTCAAAGGCAAGATACATACAACCTTTCCCCTCTGTTTCTTCATTCCACACACACACACAAAATCCTGCAAATCTCTTCTCAACTAAGAGCAAAAGCATGCACTTCTTAAGTAAGGCTTAGAACAGGGAGAAGGAAAAGCACAATGGAAGCCGGAATGTAAACCGTGTGGGGAGCAGGCGGAAACACTACGGAGAGGCTGCGGACAGCCTCCCCAGCCCACATTTAAGAAACGTGAGCCTCCAGCACCAGGCCTGGAATGAACAACACGCTGAAGCCTGGTGTCAATTTAAATGCATTGAACACCAGAAAAATGCCCCCAACCAGGGCTTCAAACTTGTACAGCACATTCCCTCTCAGCCCAACTAGATTGCCTGTCACACCTGACACGGCTCGTCAAAAGTCATCCTTCACTGCTCATGGGCAACATCGAGGTCAAGAGACCAAGCACAATGGCCAACCCACCCCAATTTTTTCCTTCAGAGCAGCAGATATTGAGCTCTAAGATGACAAGACAGAGCAGCTTGAAACAGCTGCCAGAGAAGCAGACGCTGTCCAAGGCCGCCGATCTGAAGGAGGAAGAGCAGTGTGTGTGCGCGTGTCAGGGTGAGGATCCCTCTGACAGTCTCACACAAAGGAGCCACAGCCAGCACCGGGAGCTCAGGGGCTCTGCTCCCGGCAGCAAGACAAGTGTGCTCGCCCAGGGGGCTGCGGAGGGGACCAGCCTGCGCGGCGCGGGACTGACCGCGCCTGGTCTCTGCGGGCAGGGCGGCCCCGCTTCCTCTTACAAGGGCCCATCTCACCCCCCACCCCCCACTGCTCAGCTGGAAAAGGGAGGGAATCCTGACACAGGCTACAGCATGGATGAACCCTGAGGACGTTACCCGGAGAGAATTAAGCCAGTCACAGGAGCAGGGCTTCTGTGTGGCACTGAGGGGTGAAGCAGTGTGGGGTGCACGGGCTGGGGAAGGCGGCTGTGGAGGCTGGCTAGTGGGCAGAGTGCTTCGGGGGGAGTGCGAGGCTGCGGGGACAGCGGTGGCGGTGGCTGCACGACAGTGTGAGTGTGCCTGGGTGTGCGATCTGCACCGCGCTACACACCTGAAAACGGCGAAGACGGAAACTGTCACTGGTATGTTACCACAGTGAACAAACAAACAGACCCACCTGTTTACCACGAATTGAAAGCAAAGTTGGGCAGCAGCCATTTCTTTCGGGCATGTGCTCCCTTTTGCACAAAAGCAACCCGGTTCCGATGGGAGGTGGAATGGGAGCTCTGGTGAGGCTCTTTTAGACCTTTTTATATTAAAAGAGACACTGGTATTGTAAAATTTCAAAGTAGAACATGACATGTAAGGACATGGCATGCTCTGGGGTTAGCCCAGCCACCCCCTAGAGCCAGGGGAGGGGCAGCAATGTTCCCCAGAGACAAGGGGAACCTCAGAGGGCACACACCTGGCCCAGCCACCCAGGCACGCAAGGAAAGGGGTCCATCCTTAGGGGCAGGGCCCAACTGAGTGCAAAACCGGCCAAGCGCCCAGGCTACATGGACAAGGCTGGAATCACCAGGCAAAATGTGGACCAAGTACGCTGCTTCTGGTTTTGTTTTTAATTGTTAGGAAGCAAAGCGCATGTTATCTGATTCCTGCAAAATAACTTCCTCTTGCTTTCAGTCTGCATCCCAGTCCTTAGGGACTTCTCTTCCCTGTTGGGCCCGAGACAGTGAAGCAGGATCTATTTTCACATGAACCTTCCAGAACAGACCCTGAAGGCTCTGGCTGGTTCCAAACACACTCAGTCATCATGTCCCCAAATAGCTTGTACCATGGTTTCCCTATCCCAGCGCAAAGAGGGATTAAAAAATAAAATAATAATGTTTTACACAGACTGGCTCCACAGGAGGGCTGCAGCTCTGTGTCTGAACTCAGTTATAACAGGGTGTGTACCCATTTTAAAGAACAGCCCACATGATGTGAAAGGCTGTTACCACGGCGCCCATGCACCTGGGGAGGACACCGTTTGAGCACTGCTCCAGAGGCAGGGGCTGGCAAGGAGTTAAGGGCCCAGAACTGGCATGAAGGTCCTAGGCAGCCTGATGCCAAAATGAAAGACTCCCCTAACCAAACAATGAATAAAATTATTTCAAAACACTGGGATAGTTAAGCATCCTGCCTCACGTCATCCTTAAAGGTTAAAGGTCAGTAGGCTCTGTGATCAGGCCAGTTTCCAGGGTAACTGTTGCCATCCACACGAGGCCACCGCCCAGCAGGGTTGTGGGGGAAAGAAGCTTGCCTGCCCCGTGGCCCCACACATGACAACCCGTGTATGCAGTAGCATGGTGCCAGCAGGCGCCCAAAGACACGGAGGCCCTGTCTCAGCACTGAGACTGCGAGACTGCTCTTCAGGGCCCACCGCACACCCGCAAGCTCAGGCAGGTTCCGAGCTGCGCCACGTGTGGCTGCCCTGGACGGGGAGCACGTGCTTCACAGCTCCAGTCCTCCCAGAGGGCAGTCGTGGCCAATGCCAGGCTGCTGTGGGTAGACCCTGGCCTGAGCCCCGGCCTCAGCCAGGGATGACACGGAAGGCCGCTGCAGCGCCAGTGCGCCCAGAGGGCAGGCTGTCCCCTCACTTGCAACCAGGGGACTCTGCAGGCCCTGGCTTCCCCCAGCCTGCTCTTGCCTCTCACCCTTGCCTAGAGGGTGTACATAGATATCTCAGGAGTCCTGCTCAATGAATCAGGCTTCCCTGATGGCTCAGTTGGTGAAGAATCCACCTACCATGCAGGAGACCCTGGGTTCAATTCCTGGATTGGGAAGCTCTCCTGGAGAAGGAATAGGCTACCCACTCCAGTATTCTTGGGATTCCTGTGTGGCTCAGCTGGTCAAGAATCTGCCTGCAATGTAGGAGACCTGGGTTCGATCTCTGGGTTGGGAAGATCCCCTGGAGAAGGGAAAGGCTACCCGCTTCAGTATTCTGGCCAGGAGAATCCCATGAACTGGGTAGTCTATGGAGTCGCAAAGAGTCGGACACAACTGAGCGACTTTCACTTTACCCAATAAATCAGGTGCATGCAACTTCCTTCTGAGTTTGTTTCCAGGGAACTCTGAGATAAGCCCCTTTTATGTCCATGATTTGATGCATTCATTCTCTGCACTATAAAGACTGCAAACTAAAAAGTAACTCAGGATGAAATACCAAAGCCTAAGAATCAGAGGCACAGTGATCAAATCACCCTGTTATCTGGGACCCTCACATCTCATTTCTTCAATAGGGACTCTGTACCTACTGTGTGCCAGATACTATTCCAGGCCCAAGAGATACGTCAGTGAGTCAAATGGGCAGAGGGTCTGTCTTTGTGGAGCTTGCATTTCTATGGGAGAGACAGGAAAACAAGTAAATACTGAATTACATCGAGACTGGGGCTCTGCAAACTTTCTTCCAGGAAAGTCCTTCCTGGGTATCTGGGGAGACTGGTTCCAGGATGGCCCATAGACGCCACCTTCTGAGGGTGCTGGAGCCCTCTATGTCGGGGGGGGGGCGGGCACAGCTGGCCTCTGGACCCTCAGACTCCTCAGCTGCTTGAAGCCATAGGGCTGAGGCTTGACCGTATTACATAGTTCAGGCTTGCAGGTCGTTCCATCTTTATTACAACTGCTCAACTCTGGAGTGTTAGCAAAAAGCAGCCATCCAGCAACATGGTTTACGCTGTGTTCCAATAAAACTGGATTTACATACACAGGAAGCCAGCCTTCAGTCTCAGTTGGCAAATTCATAGTCTAGATTTTTTTTTTTAAGAGCATGAAACAGAGATCAGAAGTGCTATGACAGGGATGGGGGTCATTACTGCACATGGCAGAGAACTCAAGGAAGTGACAGGCAGCTATGTAAATGGATGCAATGGTCAAGTGTGCCAGGTCGCAGGGGAAAGAGCATACGCAAAGGCCCTGGGGCAGATCATGCTGGGCAAGTTCAAGGGGCAGCCAGGGGCTACCACCAATGGAGTAGAGCAGGGCGGGAGAAGCTGAGGATGAGTGCAGAGAAGAAGGGTAGGGTTGGATTAGAAGATCACACGGGCCTTGCAAGGTGTGTAAGGCCTTTGGCTTTAATACAATCATGATACACACAAAGATTAAGGTGAAATTTTTGTAAGATCCTAGGGTCTTGGGCTTCCCTGATGGCTCAGATGGTAATGAATCTGCCTGCAATGCAGGAGATACCAGAGATACTAGTTCGATCCCTGAGTCAGAAGATACCCTGGAGAGGGAAACATCAGCCACGCCAGGGCTCTTCCTGGAGAATCCTATGGACAGAGGAGTCTGGCGGGCTACAGTCCATAGGGGCACAAAGAGTTGGAACAGCAACTGAGCAACCAAGCACACAGGGTCTTGAAATACCAATATATTCTAACATTAAAAATATTTTGATACATTCTAAGTCTCCGAAGAATTCTAACTGGCACACAGACTATAGGATAATGCTGACTGGATACTCAAACACACGAGTCCATATTCCAAAACAACCCAAACAGCACTGCATGGAATATGGAGGCCTGCCCAGACCCGAGGCACTCCGTGTCTGCCAGCAGCTGTCTATGCGCTCCTCTCCTTATCCACACACAAGTCTCTTGGAGTCTCGCTGCCCCTGTATTTCCATCCTTCCTCTTTGCTGCCAAGCCTCTGGGCCTCTTTCTAAAGGCCTCATGCTCAGACCCGGCCTGCACCCCCAGCCTCCAGCCAGCCACTCCTGCAGCACCTTCCTCAAGGAAAGCATGGGCCAGGGCCTCCCCCCCTGAGCTCCGTCAGCCTCGGTGCGCCGTGCGGGGAGTGCGCTTAGACCTCGGCCTCCTCAGACCACCAGCTCTGGGCAGGAGGGAGCAGGCTGCTTGGCCCGGCCCTCGCTGGTGGCGTGAGAGTGCCAGCTTACAGCAGAGAACCCCACTAAGGCTGGTACTCACGTCACCATCTTCTGGCACGAGGCTCTGAAAGGACGTGGGGGCAAGCCCCCAGTGCAGCCAGACCAGCACTGCCCCCAACCGTCCTTCAGCCTGGCAGTAACACGCCCCATCCGGCCACCCACCCAGACCACAGCCCCCCAGTCTGCATGGTGAAGCTCTATGACACCAGAAGACTCTGCTGAGGTCAGAAATAGGAGAGTTACGGATAATCTCCCCCTCTGAACAAAACCCCTGATTTGCCTCTCAAAATCATCTTCCGCTTGTAAGTATCACAGACAAAGACCTGCCCTGCAAGAAGCTCCCTCAGCGCCACTCAACCTGGACCTAAGGGGAGACCTAGGGGCTCCGAGGACGGCGGACACCACGGCCTCTTGCTGCCACTGGCCGATGACTCAAGAGCAGGCCTCCCAGGGGGATGCGGACTTAGTTACACAAGCTTTACTCTCCTTACCTCAGCTACTATGTCTCGTTCTAAACAAACAGGAAAGGGAAAAAGAACCAGAACCCACATCGAGCATGTGAGATGAAGGTGAAAGGAGACAAAGAATGAAACGCCAACACAGGGTCACAAGACGGGTCTGATCCCTCACTCTGAAAAGTTCCTATGTTCTCACACTGAACCCTTTCCAGCTAAAACGAAATTACTGAAAACAGCCGAGATAATTATTGTACTCATAAACGTTTTTCATGGAATAACATAAAAGAAATAGGCAAGAAGGTGAAAGGGTAGACTATTAAGCAGAAAAACTAAATTGAAGAGCATATAATTATATGCAAAGAGATTATGCCTTATTTTAATATAAATAAAACTTTTTAAGCATAAGATAAAAAGCCATGCCTCAATACACCAGCTTTCCAATAGAATACATTCAATTCAAATGATTCTCATAATTTCAAAACAATGTTATTTGCTTTATTTCAGGAGTCTTACTATTTATACATTTTATGATGACTGAGAACAAAAAAGTTGAGTACATCTCCTAGGGAGAAACCGGCTCCTGACACAGCCACGGTGGAAACAGGAATTCTACCCGCTCCCTCCCGTTACTGGCTGGCTCTGTGACTAACTTCAGCAGAACCTTTTGTGCAGAGACTATTTCCACACTCTGCTCCGGGCTAAACATTCTTCTGTGTATATACTAGTAAATTCAACAGCCTCTTTAACATCTGAGAACGAATTACTGACAAGTCATTTTTTGCTCCATATTGCAAGTCGACGTGGCAACCCTGTTTTTTTTCTATTATAAACATGTGCTGTACCTCGGCTCCCAGTCGTTTTGGATGCTGATACAAGATTCATAATGGCTGTCAGAATCTGCAATTTTCCCTTTTGTTTTATGAGGTCAGGCAATATTACATGCACTGATATATTCCATTTTCCCAGCTGAAAACCTTCTCATTTGAGCCCGACAGGTTGAGGGAGTCATGATTTTGCGCCCTCGCACGTGAAGCACAGGACGAGGGGGCAGGTGGCCAACCCTGCGCTCTCCTTTTGCTCTTGTCCACTGGCAACAGTAAATTAAACTGTCAAAAATGGAATTGTCCTGTCATCAACAAAGCTACAGCTTCACAAGTATTGCAACATCAGATATATTTCTAATTCTGCATTTCCCTGCACCTGTAATTTCATCAGAAATTCGCACTGGACCATGGTGAGAAGCTGTCCAAGGGACACTGGCATTGTGAATTCCTTTAGAGGTTTGACATGGCATTTCAAAGACAGAAATTAATGAACAATTCCGGCAATTTGTAATATATATAAAAACGGTGTTCAGTGTGAGGTCCTGACCTTCAGCAGGACCCTTTAAAAGGGTAGGAATGCTAACATGGAGATGACATGCTGCGGAACAGATGAAAGGAAATTTTACACAAGTTTCTCTGCAGACAGAACAAAGCAAAACACAAACAATCCAGCAACAGCCAATCCACCTGAAAATTACTTAACGGTCACAGCATCCAATGTCATGGATTGCTAGCAAAATGTTTTAAGATGTCTTCGTAAGTGATTTAACGTGGACTGGACCTTCAGTCCTCAAGTTACATGTTGCTGGACAGCCCATGTCAATCCCAGGTATTAAGCAAACTGTTCTCACTTCTCCCAGGTGATGCCTCCTCAGGTCCCGCCTCCCCCGCAGGAGGTGCCTGTGGTTCCAGGGCCCCTTCAAGCTGCCTCGCTCTTACTATTTCTGCCACAGGTCTGTCTGGATGGCACTGCCAGCAAGTTCCTCCCTCACAAGCTAAACAGAAGTCAAGCGCCTGCTACCTACCAAGCCAGACACCATTCCCACCCACTCACTCAGGTCCCTCATCCAGCAAGTAGACGACAAATCCTCGAGGGGTCCAACAAGCTCACCTTGTAAAACTGGGCCTCTCTAATCTGTTTCAAAATAACAGAAAGTTAATAAGAGTATGGTTGTTATTAATTAAATATTGCAATCAAATATAGTTATAGATTATCTCTACAAAAATTCACTGCTTATCAACCATAATGCTCAAGACAGAAAGTTAAATTGAGATGAGCAATCATTTCACAGCTTAATACAGTCAAAGTGACTCAATATTCCTTTATTAATTCTCATTTAATATCACTTTAAATTGCTGCCATTATTATCCTACTGTAGACGAAAGATTCTGTGTAATTAGTCTGTATTAAGCCCTTTTTATTTATAAGGAGCCAAATAAACAAACCCACTTTAATTACCTGGGCTCCACAATATTGATCTGAGCATCAAAATTTAATATGACTTTATTTCAAATTTCCATATGACTAGTATTTAAATTTGTTCCAGCAATAACAATTTTGCAGGCACAAATGACTTTTCATTCAAAGTATGTAAATGACTGCCTAGCGCTGGGGAGCACGAGGCTTTCCGTGCCCACAGCATGTTTACCGAGACCTCAGGGGCCTCCCTGCTCTGCGCTTTGCTCCCTAATACTGCAGCAAAAGCCACCAATTACCAAAAGAGACAAAAGTCAACGAAGACAGGGAGTCTTCTCCCTCCCAAACCATGTCTCTCCCACTTCAGTACATGGTGTTAACGACATACAAATTTTGAGGTCATTAAGTATAAACAGGAGCGGCAAGCCAGACAGGCAGGAAGGTGGGATGTGCGGACGTCAGCACTTCAAGCGCTCTCCTAATCCCACAATGCAAGTTTCGGCATTATTGTCTCCATTTAACTTGCATTAGTACCTCGCACCTTGATTACACTGCTGGGCGGTAATCTTCGCCTGCACATGCCATCATTACTTATGTCAAGCCTCTTGAGTTGTTATGAATACTATGTTGTTTTACGAGAGAGAGGAAATTAGTGCCAGTCCCCTAGAGTTTTGGGTGCTTAACACTGAAGCACTACGCGGCCCTCGAAAATCCCACAACAAATCCTTGTTTAGTGCCACATGGAGATAAGGACTTTGCAGCAACACTGGAGCATAAATAACTCATGTCCCTCTTTATTTGTAAATGTCAAAAAAAAAATTGCTGTTCTTTAATGTTGCTTTTCATACAAACGGAGCAGACAGAACCTGTCTTCGTAGTCGCGTGAGCACACACCAGTTGAGTAAGGCATTCTGTCTCAGACTGCAATGCCAAGCTAAGACACGAAACAAAGAAATGTCCACAACACGTGTTTTAGGATTATTGTGAAATGCTGTTTTGGACGTATTTTTAATAAAAATGAACTTATCAAATCCAGGGGAAACATGTCGTAGTAACATGAGCTTTTCCTCCAGAGTACAATAAAGTGGAAAAAATGGTGCCTCACATGAACTGCATTTTCAATGTTTTTTTAAATATGATCCACTATGTTGTTGAAAAGAATTATTTTCTGGTATTGTAGGGATTTTTGCATTGTCTTTAATCTGTTTACACAGCAAACGAAACCTACAATATGAATAGGTGAACTCCCCAGGGAGAAAATGAAATTCAGAAATGATGTACAGATGGGGACGGGGGCCATGAAAACAGAATATAAATTAATGTGCCCTCAACAGTCACATCTGGACTAGAACAGCCCAAATAAATAATTTTGACATTAAAAGAAATTAAAGATCAGGCAGTGCAAATAGTAAAATAAGTTGTTTTTTAAAAATATCGTCGTCTGAAGTGGCATTCAAAATAATCAAGATATTCAAGCTGAAAATGAGGCCTGGATGTGTTTTTCTCTTTCTTTATTCCCCTTATGTCTCTCAATAGCTAGTAATAACCTATTCAAAATATCGCTCCCATAAGAGGGTTTCCAAGTCTCACCTTTTAAAAGTTCTTTTCTTTGTGTGTAGAAACAGGATGGACTGAAGTTTCTCATCTTGAACTTGTTCATGTTTAATTTAATAAAATATTAAAAATAAATCTCAGAAGGCAAACAAATAATCATATGTGCCTGCTACACAGCAGGGAAGCTGTGAACCAAATTTAAGGGCTTGAAACCAAAATTGTAATCCCGCTTACTTTTTTTTTTTGACCCCTCTGCCATCTTTATTTATGCAGCCTGAGGCAGACTAAACAAAAAGAAAAAGAAGTCTTTGGCAGCATCTTCTGAAAGACTGGAGTAAGGACTGCTGGAGACGTCATTACAAAAATGAGGAAAGGCCCCAGGGTCACAGCCTGCCAGCCAGGAGGGCCAACTTCAGGGTGTAAGCGGGCCCTGCTGGGGCACCCCATCTTCTCAGAGAACCCTCACAGCCCCACCCTCCCCCAGAGCGGACGGACCCCAGGGAGCCTCCCCTTTCATTAACCACCCTGGCAGAGTGGGCTCCTCCTCATGTTCTCAAATGAAGCCACTTTTGAAAAATGGCTTCTGACAGGCCTATAAAACTTGCATGAAGTGACCAAATGGGTGCCCCTGAGCCCACCGACGGCCCGAGCCACAAACCTGAGAAGGCAGCTCGTGCACATTAACGGCTGCTACGTTCTCTCAGTGAAGTCCTCTGGAGCTAAGGCGGATTCACTGTCACCAAACCTTCACCGTCCACTGCATATGTAAAGAACTTCTCTCAGAAGATAAAATATTTTTCTGAGTGTAACAACAGGCGTGACTTATTTCAGAATTAAGTGCTAGGCTCTCTGGTGCTTTGGGAAATGTAAACTACAGTTTTTACTCCGAATCCGCAATCCACCTCACTAGCTTGGGCTCTCCAAAGGCCCTGAGCAGCCCTGTGAGATGACGAGCATCTTAGAGAGTGCTTTGGTAAATCATGCAAACAAGAGCAGGGAAGAGGCGAATCCACTGCTCTCCCCATTTTATCAGATCAGTAAATTGATTTATAAACTGTTTTGGGTAGAAAATAAATACCCAGCTACGAATATACAGCACTGACTTTTAAAAAATTAGACCTCCAGTGCTGGCAGACACACATGTATGCATCAAATCACGATCAGAAGTCAGCGGGCAGCACCAGCCCAGCCTGCACCCTCCCTGCAGCCAAATGTGGGGAAGGAACCAATGCCGGGCCCAGAGCGCCTATCTCCAGACAGGTAGTTTAAGCAGCACTTTTCCAAACTACAGAATAACCTTAGTTTCAAATTACATAAAAATAATTGGTGATTTCAATACAGCACTTAAATAAAAGGAAGTTTTATTCTTCACAGTGTAAGTGCTGGTATTTTTTGTACCCGACAAGCTGCCCATACAAGAAGTCTAATATTCTTGCCAACAAAGGCATTTGAAATTAGCAATTGCTTTTAGAAACTTTAATTACAATTTTAAAATGCTATTTCTGCTCTATAATAGATTCCAATTGTTTCAGTATTATCTGGCTTGCAAATAAAATCTACAGTAGATGACAATATTCCCAGGATTAATCACTCTTGAAATTCTAATATGCTCTTGAAATACCAAATAAAAAAGACAGCAATGTTGTTGATGTACTGAAAGCTTCTTGCTTTTTGCAGTTTGCTATTATTATGCATATCCAGGTAGAAAGTTAATTAACCCAAAGCTTAAGCTAATTATGATAGCAGAATGCTATCAACCCAACGCGCTCAGTCAGACAGCTGTCCGGAATTTCATTTGCTAATCATTTGTCTTTTGGCTGAGCATATGGTACATTTTCATGCTATCAGAGGAACAACAAACAGCTGAAAATCATTAACTAAAAACAATGTGCATAAAATCAGAAGCAGTTTTTTATATAGCTTTGTGTCAGACAAAAAGCCAGATCCTTGCCCTATAAAAATTAATGATTATTTTGGCTCTCGTCACTTAAAAATTTTAGCTGATAGTGCAATAAATATGTGACAAGAATTTCCGTTGTGTCACTGTTTATATGAGTTTGCAAAAATAGTCTGTATTTTTGACAACAGCATTATAATATTAATAAATAGGTTTGAAGAGAGATTAAGAACTATATTCATTTAGATGTTTAAAGACTTGAAATTTGCTTCTGAGGAAAACCTGGCTTCTCTTTTGCTAAACGTCAGTATTAGTATGCTAAAACATTAAAGATGATTTTTTAATTGCAAGGTAAAATGCACGAAATATATTTGCACACATTCCCGAAGCAGTATGTGACATTTCTAAGACCATCCAGAAATCTGTGTAGACATCAGAAAGCTACATAAATCACGGCAGGAAGTTCACCTTGGTGTGGAGACTGGGGAGAGGGCAGCAGGGAGGAGTGGAAGCTGTCGGGATGCTTCCACTGGTGACGCTGGGGAGGACACAGGGTTCTCAGTCTCAGCTGGGGGCTGCGCCACCCCTCTCAGTGTGAGCCTAGCAGCAAGTTGCCTCTGCATTACAGGCCTTAATTACCCGAAAGCTTGAGAGATAAGTAAGGAAAACAAAAATAAGCAGTGGGGTCCACTTCACTCCTACAGCCATGTGAGCAGGCCTATGCCCCAAAACTGAGATTGTAACCCATAAGTCCACACAGCATGGCACAATAAGCTTTCCAAACACACCTTAACTTTCACCTGGTAAATCTGCCATGACAAGAAGAATATGCTTACTGGTCTTCAAACCAATCTTGAAATCTTTGGTTAAACTGCATTGATTTTTAAGATACTGTGTACCCAGAGGTCTTACATTTTTAACTAGGAGACTTGTAAGAAGCATATTTCTTTTAAGCATAACTGACTGGTAAAGTGATATTCACAACATTTTTCTTCACATCAACACTACAATATTAACTTGTTAGTTTTTAAAAAGCAATAAAAACCAAGACTCAAAATGTACATGATTTAGTATTACACTTGGTAATATGGAAATTAAAATACTTCTCCCAAACAGAGAGAAAAATGGGTCATTTGATCAAAGGGTAGAGTAGTTCAACAAACCAAAAATAAACTTTCCTTCTTCTTGGGAAGGCTGAGACGTGACATATGTGACTGGCCAGGCAAAGGCTCGGCTGAGCCCGATTAATTGTCAGTCTCCGGGGATTCTGTTGGTCATGGACCAACGAGCTATGGGGAATTTCCATGGCTGTAATGTACTGCTGTGACAATGCTCAACTCTGTTTTTATTACAGCAGCCACTCCAACAGCAAGTGCTCTAATATCACATCTCTGTAGCCCTGAAGTGTCCAGAAACTTGGGACGCCAACAACACTTCCCTCAAGACTGATGGTGATGTGGGAAGACATTTTGTTTTTACCATTTCCTCAGGGACTTTTGCTATTTTAGACCAAATGAAAGTGAGTGAGAAGATACACGCTCCCTCTCTGCTCCCCCAAAGTAACTAACACACTAGCCATGATCACTGGATTTCTGTCATTGGTAGGAAGGCTTGAACAGGAGACCTCAAGGTCAAGGCAGGATGAAAACTTTTCACAAAGTTCTAACTCACAGGGTTGGAGCCAGATGGCCCCCTGAGGTGGTCTCATCATCGGTCAACACAATACTGGAAGGCTGGAATCTCTCAAGAACAGTTCTGAGCCACCGAAGTCTGCCCGTGGCTCAGAAACACCCCAGTGAAGGAAAGTAGTCAGGAAACCTCAGTTACATAGAAAACGTCAAGACCCAACCTGAAGCGTCCATGTTGCTGTCCCCACTGCGGTGCTGCTCAGACGGGGCACACAAGCCTGGAAGAGAAGCAGGGCTGGGTACGAGTCAGGCTGTGTGTTTCTGTTTGCAAACCAAAAAGAACCTCTGCCTGCTACTCCACTGGGAAGGCCAAAGCCAAACCTATTACTTCAGTCATAAAGGTTTAATCATTTGCAGTTCAAATGTTGACGCCTCTTCTCAATGTGTGGAATTTTTCGCATCTAAGTTTCCGAGGGGAAGAAAATGCTTTCAGATGAAAAATGCTGCCAACATGGCAAGGCATATGGGGGTTACTTAAACCTGGCCCTTAAGTCCTTCCTTTCTCTTCCCAAGGCTACAAGCTCAAGTCTGATATTGATATTAATATTAATTTGTCATTAATACTAATGTTTCCTAACCAACTATGAGTATTTTGAAATATCCAATTTCTCTGGATAGCTAAACCTGGAGTTCCACTCTAAAAAATGTTTTCTAATTATTGCTTTCCAGTAAGTTATCAGACAATGCAGCACAGTTTCCTATTAATTCAGGAATTTCATACATGTATGGAAAGCTGGCCACCTCGGCAGGTCACAGCCACTTCCCACATTTCAGGATACCCCAGGACCAGCTGACATCCAAGCAGGCCATTTTGAGGGCAGCCTGCTGGGGCAGTAAGAGACAATACAGATGTTTACCTAATTTGATTAATTTAATTTTGAAACAAGTAATCCAATGAAAGTAATGTTTGTTGTTCTGGCTAGTTCACTGAGAAAAAAAAAAAAAAACAGGCTCACAAACTATCTGCTACTCACCAACCTTCCCCAGTCAGCACAGCGCTCAGTCCACAGTCAACTGCCAGCAGCACTTCCAGTGACGAGGAGGCAGGGCTGTGGGGCGCAGTCACCATCCCCCAGACTTCGTGAGAGGAGCAGCAAGTTCCTGCGACTTGCTGCCTCTGGTTCTGCCTACTAGAGGACCTTCTAGTTCTTTCCACGTGTCCTCACAAGTGGCCAGGACCAAAGGGGTCGGGTCGGCATACTCAGACGGCACACACAGCCCTGGAAGAGATGGGGGCTGAGGCGGAGTCACCGGGACCGGCCCAGATGGCAAGGCCGTGAGGGGGCAGCCGAGGCAGGGCGGGCCTGGATGAGGAAACAGAAACGCGGGAAACCTCTCAGTCTCGTGTTTCAAACCCCAGAGAGCAGAGGCTGCAAGCTTCCTCAGTGGAGGGTCGGTGTTCTAGGCTTTCCGCCCCACAGAAGGGCTGTTTCCTAATTTTCATTTCCTACAAACCTTAAAAAGGTAGAACCCCACTTAGCGCTCCGGGAGTACAGATGTGGCTGGTGGGCCAGATGTGGGCCATGGGCTGTAGTCTGCCGACCTCTGCTGTGGAGGAAAAGACTGAGGCTTCCGAACATTTCAAAGCCCTCATCACCTCCAGGTTGGATACTCCAAGGGAAGGGAACAGAGGGGCTGGCTAACAAGGGTGGCAAGCCCCACAGACTCTTCCTTTAAAAGGACTTTACAATGCAATAGTGATGCCTCTCTTTTGTTTTTTCTTTCTGGATATAACTGAAAAGTAGACGATAACAATGAGAAAGCTTAAGATTTTTCCACTCCTCCAAATCTGAGTAAATGGAATCCAGCATGTTTCGCTCAATCCTCACTGCAATGTCGGAGAGCTCCCTAAAGGTTCTCAAGTAAGGCTGAGCTTTCCAGCCACAGCTCTGCAATTTCACGCGAGGTTGAAATCCAGATGAACTTTTAACCAGAATGCCAGCCATGACAATGGAGCAATTTGTAAAGAAGGTTCCTCTGCAGCCAGCGAGCTCGGACGCAGCAGGATACCCTGGGACGTGAACCTCCTGACATCTAGCAATGGACGTCCCCCTCCCCACTGCAGCTCAATCGCGGGCAAAATAGAGAAAGGTCTCCATCGGTGTGTGGAACCTTCGCGCTCATTCACCCTAACCATCTACAGGAGAGGAACGTCAGATGGAGGCAGAGAGAAACTCCGAGGTCCACAGCAGGAACTCTTGGGTCCTCAGAGTCCACTACTGCCCAAGGCCCACGACAGCCCCAGGAAGAGCTGGGGAGCAGCGCCTGTTTGTGCCTTACTGTAATGACATCCCCACACACCGCGCCTTCCCCACACACTGTGACTCTCAGGCTGGCCATCTCCAGACATCACCCAGAGCCTTGGCCCTCTGAGGGAACAATACTGCTCTAAGCCTGAAGTCACATTCAAAGCAGATTCAGTCTTGTTTTTGTTACAGGTTAGTTACTAAGACAGGAAGGTGTTCTGACAAACAAGAACCCCCTCCATGGCAACCCTAAGATTCTCAGAGGATGTCCCCCTCCAGGGTGCAGCAGAACCACGGATGAAGTCCTGGTGGCTCACACATGCTCACTCTCCACTGCGAGGACTCTCAGTCCTTCCCGGTGAGACATCCTGAGCAAGGAGCATGCTGGGCCTCCACAGAGTCAAATAACCGCCATGCTGAAGACTCTTCTTCAGCATCATTTTGGCTAGCTTAGATTTCACACTGTATTTTAAAACAATTTATCAATGGGGCTTCCCTGGTGGCTCAGACAGCAAACAATTTGCCTACAATGCGGGAGAGCAGGGTTCAATGCCTGAGTCAGGAAGATCCCCTGGAGAAGGGCATGGCAACCTGCTCCAGTATTCCTGCCTGGAGAACCCCGTGGACAGACGAGCCTGCAGGCCATGGGGTCACAGAGAGTCGGACACGCCTGAGTGGCTAACATCTCTACCTCTTCTAATTTATCAGCACAGTAACAAGGTGTGAAGTTTGAGAGGCGAGTGAACGGGGGCAGCAGTGGCAGGTAAATTAGAAAGGCCACAGCCCTGTTCACACTGTCCTCCGTGATACCACAGACACCCCAAGGCAAAGGGCCACGCTGAGATTCGCCCAGAAGTCAGGACTTCAGGTGTGCGTGCGACCTGCACTCTGCGGGGAGGAGGAGTCTGAGGGCAGGAGGGGCCCAGGGCAGACGGGAGAGCCGTCGAGGCTGCAGAGTCTGAGTGCGACCTGCTCAGCCAAGTCCAGCAGGAATTCTGTATTCAGGCCACTTTCTGTAAACACAGGTATTTGTTTTGATTGTCCCTACCCAGTCCCTGAATACCTCCTCCCAGGCCAAAATCTGTTTGATGCTTTTCAAAAACTAGCATGAAGTTCCAAAATGGTCTCTTATTCCTTCACTTCAGGGTAAAGACAAGTGGAATTCCCTGATGGCTTACTATGAATAGCTGGGCCACACCCATTTTAATCTACAAAATAGATCATTTTACATCACTTGGTATATATCACATCAGAGACTTTAAAAAATTAAGTGCAAAGTTGTGCATTCAAAGCAAGGGTTCTATATAAGGTCACTATGATTGTAAACAGGTACATAGAAAATTTAGAGGAAGCTATGAGACCCATTCTAAGAAGAAGATCAAATGCATACATCCACAGAAAGTCAGCATTTCTTATCGGACTCCAGGGAATTTCCAGGTCTCCCTGAAGACCACCCATGGACCACACATTAACCAGTCTGGTTTCAAGTGGGTCTGGGGCCCTCCTGCATGGACACCTGGTCTCATTGGTCTGCTGCCACAACAGGGCAGGTCTGAGACAGCAGCTACAAGTAATGTCATCATAGCGCTTGAAAGGCGGGCTTTCTTAGGGAAATTCCAAAAACAGAAGACTGTATACTTTCCAAGAATATAATTTCAAGCTCTAGTTGAGAGAAAAAATTTCTAAGATCTACTTGAGACACTTGGTAAAAAGGAACAAATATGTCAGTCTCCTTGACCCATGACTGGGCACCCTAGGTCTGCTCCAAAGAAACCTCTGTATGCTTCTTTGTGTTTTTGGCCTTTATGCCCAGTTCTTCTGCAAAAGAACTTGAAACAGTGCAAATGCTATCAGTCCCATATGACTTATGAAGTCTCAGAGCTCTGATGAAGACTCATGATCTGGGGCAAGGTATGAAGGCAAGCCCCGGGCACATTGCTCCTCCTCTCACCCTGGCCACAAGGAAGCCCCACGGGCCATCCCTGGTGCCCTGCCATGCTCAGTCCCGTGGCACCTCGATGCGCACGACCTCAGAGGGTCTGCGTGTCACAGCCCTCGGTGAGCACGTGCCCTTGCTCTCCTGGGGGGGCAGGTGTGCTGGTGGCGGGAGGCAGAACGGCTGGGAGAGCAGAGCGGCTGCTGTGACCAGCAGACTCTCCCAGGACCCCAGTGTCTGCCGCGCCCACTACCCCGGGGGTGGGGGCTGCTACTGGAGTCCCTCAGCACAGATGATGGGAATAAGAATGCACACACTCGGGGGCATCAGGCAGGAGAAAGCTGCCAGGTCACCTGGCACAAGCTCACTGCATCCAAAGGCAGTTTAAAATATCGATGTGTTCATATCAAATGTATGGCAAAACCAACACAATAATGTAAAGAAAAAAATAAATAAATAAATAAAATACTGATGTGTGTCAGAGAGCTGCTGCAGACCCAACTCCAAGGCAATACCCTCTGAGTCTTCCAGAAGAAAAGTTAAAGCTTTCAAAGAACACAGGTGAAACGTAAGATTAAACATATCTAAGTATGCCTCAATAAACACATCTTAATATGTCTCAAGAATCTGATTTTTTTAAACCCTTGAACCTATTTACAGGAAACTTCTAACCTGCACTCTTTAAACCTCCAGTGTAGTATAACTCCGTGCTTGGAGTCGTGACTGCTCCTGTGGTGTTGACAGCTCACCTTTAAGGAAGGCAGCAGAGTGGGACTGATCATAGTATTGGCACTTCTGGTATTTCCTGAAGCTAAAAGAGCGCCAGCACGTGACACGGCGTGACTCTTCTTCTAAAGATAGCTAAGAAATCAGAGCATTTTTGTTATTAGAGTATAAAGAAAAATAAGGGGTGTTGCACCTCTCTCTCAGACCCATCAACAACACAGGACTGCACCTCTGAAGGCTTTGCCTGAGCCACCGTTAAGGAAACCACTGGGGAGGGAGGGGGCACCAATGATCTCAAGAGGAAGAAACACAGACGCACCTCAAAGAGTCAATCAAGACCTATCTGCCAAAAACTTAAGTCTGAAGAACAGTTGCCCACCTCACAGGAAAAGGTCCTGCCCTAACTTGCCTTCTGCTTCAAGGACTGTCCTACACCAAACACTGACCAAGTCCACCCTACGTGGAACCACAGACACCTGCCTACCTGGCCTGGCCCACTCGCCGCTTAGGCCCAAACAACACTTTGAACCCATGTCCTCTCCAGACACACTTTAACTAAATGGCCACTTTGTCTGGCCCAAGCACCCCTCAGATCTGTGACGGTAACGGACCAGCTCTTCTCCATCAGCAGCAGAAGGCAGGCAGGAATGCCTCACCAAGTCTGTTAAACCATACAGGGCACTGACGCATCCTCATAAGGGGCCCGTGTGGTAATAAAATCAAGACTGTGATTGCTGGCACAAGATTCACAGCATTGAGAGTGCCCGTGAACTGCGGACTGTGAATCCCTTAAATGCCTGTATACTCTACCTTGCTGTATCTTAAATGCTGATATCAGAATTTTTATGGAGACTTTCTAGTCTCTCTGAGTTTTTCATTAGGCTGTGAATGGTAAATGATACACTTCTCAAAGTTTACGTTCTTTTTCTTGGCTAGATCCACAAAAATAAGATTCATACTTTCCTGCCTCCACCAGCAATTCCATGGTCAGAAATGACTCATTACAAAAGAGAAAGAGATTCTTAGTCTTTGCTGGTATAGATTCACAAAATATAGGGAAAATTTTGTTCACATTGTATCCAGTCACTTTATTTATTAAAATGTAAATAATGCTGAGCACTCATCTGAGGAGTCAAACTTCTAAACATCAATTTGCAATCCACATAGAACTATAGACTCCAGGTAATTTTCAGGGAAAATTTCATTTAGGCACATCTCAGTTTATTAAAAATACTCACAGAAAGTAAACTGTAAAGTGAACTACATTTTTATATTACATGTTATGTTAAATATAAAAATGTACGTCCAAGTAAGATGGCAACAGGCTGATGAGCAGAACCCAGAGCACCAGAGTTGAAAAGCAATGGTGCCACGCTGCTTGTTGTTGCAGACAGGAAGAGTGGAGCCTCCCTTCTGATGGCCTGGGCCAGTATCTCCTGGAGGATCTGAAATCCCTCCATCAGTTAAGCTCAGCAGGTATTTAGGTACCCATGTGATACTTAACACTGTGGATATAAAAGCAGCGCTAACGACTGGGCACTGGCTGGCAGTTCACAGGATGCTGACTGTCCTACAAACCCTGCAACAGCCCCATGAGAGAGGAGACTTCCTACCACCACTCCCCGGTGAGCGAGGGTGGGGACAAAGAGGCTGTCCGTGACAACAGAGCTGGGTCTCAGGGTCCCAGGGCCCACATTCTCATGAGCACCTCCAGTGGAAGTCATGCACTAAGTCTCAGCTATGTGGATCCATTGCTTCTATTCCTGGGTGTGTGAGCGTCATCACGTGGGTGTGGCAGCACAGGAGGAGTGTGACGACGGAACAATGAATTAAAAACAGGCCAGCACATATATGCACGAGAGCAAAACATACTTTCAGTTACATAAAGCTTTAAAATGATGCAAAAAAAAATGCACATTACCTTTCTACTTGTGCAAACAAATTACCAGAAATGGAGTGGCCAAACACAACACCACCTTCTTATCTCAAGAGTCCACAGCTCAGGAGTCCAGGGTAGAGTCACCAGGTGAAGACCAAGCCTTCCTACAGCAGCGGCTCTCAGCCTGCTGATGCTCAGAGAGTCTTCTTACCTCAGAGGTTGTTGGCAGAATTCATCTCCTTGCAGGACTAGGGGGCTGAGCTAAGATAAAGTGTTACCTGAGTATCTCTGAGACAGAAATGTAAAATCATTTCCTCTGAGTTTTGGTATTTTGTAAGTCTGTACCATAGATATATATTAATGTCATATATTCATGGGGGCAACGATTTTCTATTAAAAGGACACTATGCCCTTATGATGATTTCCTTGGGGTTTATTCATAGTATGTGGATACTCTTAGAAAGTACAGCAGCTGTTAACAACTGCTCCTTCTAGCCAAGATGAGGAAGAGGGACAGGGTTTTCATTCTTGCTTTAAACAAGCAAAAAGACAAAAAAACAGGAAAAATGTATAAGCACTGGTTTTCCAGACACTGAACATCAGGCAGTGAGGGTCAGTAACCTGAAAGATGGGCAGCAGACAAGGAGAGCCCTGAGACTGTCCTGGCTGACTGCCTAGAAAGCTTCCAGGCTGTGGTAAAGGTAGAGAGAACTGGGGCAGAGCCAAGAGGACTCCTGAGTGGAGGAGACGGAGTCCCAGTCCAGGGAGAGCAGAGACATGACAGCCTGCCTGAGAAAGCACACGAAGGAGAGCCATGCGGAGGGGCCTCCAGAGACACGCAGAGGGCCGGCCAGCAGGTGTGGCACCGAGGTCGGCCACAGCACTGCAAGACAGTCAGGCTTGTGAAGAAAGGTGCCTGTTTCCACCAGGTGGCAGGGACACCGCAGAGCTCACAGGATACTAGGGACATTACTCAGGAGTCTCGTCTTAGTGGTGGGGAATCATGAGCGCTAGACTGAACAGGACTCTAGTTCAGACTGACAATTCTTACGAGCAAGACCCCCAAAAGTGTAAAACAGTCAAGCTGTTAAAAACCAATGATAAGGAAAATCCTTTCAAAAGCTGTGTGTTGGGGGTAGGGGTGGGGCTTGCAGTATCTGAAACAAAAGTAAGGATGACAGCAGATTTCTGATCCTAAACAATGCAAGTCAGGAGATGGTGGAACAAGACCTTTAAGAAAAAACTATCAACTTTAGATTCCGTTCTCAGCAAAAACTTAGAGAGAGAGAGAGAGAGAGAGAGAGAGAGAGAGAGAGAGAGAGAGAGAGTCATTCAGTTGTGTCCAACTCTTTGCAACCCCACGGACTGCAGCCCGCTGATCATATGATCCACTTAGAAGTGAAATAAAAGCATGTCTGAACAAAGACTTACACAAACGTCCAGAGCAGCTTTATCTGTAACAGCCAAAACTAGGCAGAACCCACACTATACAACAGATTCAGGATAAACACATCTTATACTCTGAAATGGAACACTATCCAAAAACAAAGGAATGAATGATTTACTGATGCACACAACATAGATAAATCTGAAAATAAACATGCTGGAAAGAGGACAAAAGGCACGGTTCCACTCATTAAGCTCCAAGATTCTACAAGTATTAAACATATATGACGTTTACATAGTCCATTATAAACTTTCAGAAAATGCAAACTAGCGTGTAGTGAAGGCAGAGAAGTGCACAGAGACTCAGGGATACCGGAGCAGGGAGGGAGAAGAGAGGTGTCACAGAGGACAAGAGGGGTGACGCAGATAGTACCTGACTGTGCAACACACGTCCAGTTATGTCAAACTGTGCGTACACTTTAAACATGGGTACTAACTTTCTAATGTCATTCATACCTCTAAAATACTGTTTTTGAGAATGTAAATAGCTTATAGAGTATGCCCCCTGTGGCCAACTATAACTGTAACACCCAACAAGTAGTTCTACTTTAAAGAAAAACCCAGCTCCATTATTTGCCTCTATCTTATACAATGGGCACAACCTCATACCCACTCTGATGGTTAAACCCAGAAGACAATAGCTAGTGCTGGTAAGTACGTGAAGAGAGTGGAACCCTCAAATGCTGCTGACTGCTGCTGTTCGGCTGCTAAGCTGCACGCAACTCTTTGCGACCCCATGGACTGCAGTACGCCAGGCTCCCCATCCTTCATTATCTCCCAGAGTTTACTCAAACTCCATGTCTTTTCAGTTGGCAATGCTATCCCACCATCTCATCCTGTCATCCTCTTTTCAGCCTGCCCTCAATCTTTTCCAACATCAGGGACTTTTCCAATGAATCAGCTCTTCACATCAGGTGGCCAAAGTATTAGAGCTTCAACTTCAGCATCAGCCCTTCTGTGAATATTCAAGATTGATTTCCTTTAAGATTCACTGGTTTCTCTTCTTGTTCGAGGAACTCTTAAGAGTCGTCTGCACCAAAATTCGAAGCCATCAATTCTCCAGTACCAAACCATCAGCCTTCTTTATGGTCCAATTCTCACAACTGTACAGGACTACTGGAAAAGTCATAGCTTTGACTATATGGACCTTTGTCAGCAAAGTGATGCCTCTGCTTCTAGTCCACTGATAGGTCTGTCATAGCTTTTCTTTCAAAGAGCAAGCATCTTTTAATTTCATAGCTGCAGTCACTGTCTGCAATGATTTTGGAGCCCAGTAAACTCTGCCACTGTTTGCACTGTTTCCTATCTATTTGCCATGAAGTGATGGGACTGGATGGCAAGATCTTCATTTTTTGAATGTTGAGTTTTTTATTTTTTAATTTAATTGGAGGCTAATTACAACATCGTGGTGGTTTTTGCATACACTGACATGGATCGGCCATGGGTGTGTATGTGTTCCCCATCCTGAACCCCCCTCCCACCCCCCTCCCCATCCCATTCCTCAGGGTCATCCCAGTGCACCGGCCCTGAGCGCCCTGTCTCATGCATCGAACCTGTATTGGTGATCTAGTTCACATGATAATATATATGTTTCAATGCTTTTCTCTCAAATCATCTCACCCTTGCCTTCTCCCACAGAGTCCAAAAGTCTGTTCTTTACATCTGTGTCTCTTTTGCTGTCTCACACATAGCGTCATCGTTACCATCTTTCTAAATTCCATATATATGCAATAATATACTGTACTGGTGTTTTTCTTTGACTTACTTTGCTCAGTATAATAGGATCTAGTTTCATCCACCTCATTAGAATGGACTCAAATGCATTCTTTTTAATAGCTGAGTAATATTCCACTGTGTATATGTACCCCAGTTTTCTCATACATTTGTCTGCTGATGGATATCTAGACTGCTTCTATGTCCTGGCTATTGTAAACAGTGCTGTGATGAACACTGGGGTACACGTGTCTCTTTCAATTCTGGCTTCCTCAGTGTGTATGCCCAGCAGTGGGGTTGCTGGATCGAATGTTGAATTTTTAGCCAGGTTTGTCACTCTCCTCTTTCACTTTCATCAAGAGGCTTATTTGTTCCTCTTCACTTTCTGCCACAAGGGTGGTGTCATCTGCATATCTGAGGTTATTGATATTTCTCCCGGCAATCTTGATTCCAGCTTATGATTCATCTAGTCCAGCATTTTGCATAGTGTACTCTGCATAGAAGTTAAATAAGCGACCCCATGGACTGTATAGTTCATGGAGTTCTCCAGGCTAGAATACTGGAATGGGTAGCCTTGCCCTTCTCCAGGGGATCTTCCCAACCTAGGGATCAAACCCAGGTCTCCCACATTGCAGGCGGATTCTTTACCAGTTGAGCCACAAGGGAAGCCCAAGAATACTCGAGTGGGTAGCCTATCCCTTCTCCAGCAGATCCTCCTGTCACGGGAATTGAACTGGGGTCTCCTGCATCACAGGCAGATTTTTTTACCAACTGAGCTATCAGGGAAGCCCAGTTGTTAAATAAGCAGTGTGACAATATACAGCCTTGACAGACTCCTTTCCCAATTTGGAACCAGTCCATTGTTTCATGTCTGGTTCTAACTGTTGCTTCCTGACCTGCACATAGGTTTCTCAGGAGGCATGTCAGGTGGTCTGGTATTCCCATCTCTTTAAGAATTTTCCAGTTTGTTGTGACCCACACAGAGGCTTTAGTAGAGTCACTTAAGCAGAAGAAAAACATTCATCTGGAGCTCCCTGGCTTTCTCTGTGTCCCAACCAATGTTGGCAATCTGCTCTCTGGTTTCTCTGACTTCTCTAAATCCAGCTTGTACATCTCGAAGTTCTCGGTTCATATACTACTGAAGCCTAGCTTGAAGAATTTTTGAGCATAATTATCTTGCCTGGAGAACCCCATGAACAGTACACTGCTGACAGGAATGTTAAACAGGGCAGCTGTTCTGGAAGACCCAGCAATTCCACTCCTCAGAATCTACCCAAAGAAAATGAAAACATATAGGCACACGAACTACTGCCCATGAATGTTCACGGCAGCACAATTCACAAGAGCCAAAACACCCATCAACAGGCAAACAGATGAAACGTGGTATGTCCATGCCATGGAATATTGCTTATAACAAGGAACAAAGGATTGAAACATGCTTCACATGTATGAACTTTGAAAACATTTAAGTGAAAGAAGCCAAATGTAAAAGGCCAATACTGAATGATTTCATTTACGTGAAATGTCCACAACAGTCAAATTCACAGAGACAGAAATAGACTAGTGGTTGCCTAAGGCCATGAAGAGAGGAAAGGGGGTGGCTGCTAATAGGCGAGAGGATCCTAAAATTAAATAGGTGGAATGTGCTAAAATTAGACTGTGCTCATGATGTATACAACTCTATTAAAGTCTACTGAACTGTATACTTTAAATGGGTACATTTTAGGCTATGTAAAATATCTCAGTATAGCATAAAATCAGCAAAATTAAATCTCATACAAAAAAAAGAAGGTAAAGATGAAGCAGCAGCCATACATGCTTAATTAAATGTGAAATCTCCTGATTTTTATGTGTTGGCAATTAAAATTTCAGATGCCTGCCAGGCCCTGGTAGGCAGGCCAGATAGGACCTACGCCATCCCACTAGCGGAGCAGGAGCTCGCCAGTGTTCGCGGCTGTGAACCAAAGGGCACAGTTCTCTGGTTGCTTCTCTGCAGAAGCCCCGAGGAACCGTGCTCCCTAACCCTACCGAGGGGACCTCCCTGCCCATCTTACAGGGGCTACGCACGCCCCGCCCTCAGCCCACTCCCCGCCCTGTGTGCTCTGCCGCCGCTCCACGCACATGCGACCTTCGGCTCTGCAGCAGGTTCCCTGGCTCCATCTGAGGCTGAGTTTCAGGCTCCGCTGGGCAGCTTCCACCTCGGGGTGTTGTACTTGTCCTCCGTGCCACACTGACACACGAGCACATCACGCATTCCCCCTTTTCTCCTTCCAGCTCTCCAGAGCGAAGCCCAGGGTGTTAGTCTGTGGGGTCTCACACACACGGCAGTCCTATTAGCGGCGACGGAATACGCTTCCCTCACCCAGAGAGGAGCCAGCACTGGAGTGGGGAGGGCAGTGCTGGTCATGCAGACGGGCTGGCAGCACAGACAGTCACACGCTCACTCCAAGGCCACACAAGCTGCCTCGCTCCCCACGCAGAGATGTGGGGCCCTTCCCCAAGGGGAGAGGGATGTGGCCAGACACAGGCAGGAAGCACTGAGACACAGTTTGAGACGGGGCCAAACCCACGGCCCGGGTCGCCAGCTGTCAGGAAGAAGCCACACTCGGTGCCACAGCAGAGAGTCTGCTACCCCTCAGCCTGGAGCTACACAAGTGGCAGACAAGTGTCACCCAAAGTACGTCCATAGCTTAAGGGAAAAGAAGCAACAGGAAGTACCTGCCTTACAGAAACATCTGATTGTGAATAATTAGCTTCATTTATAAGTTTCCTTTATAAATTTCCAAGGAACCCCAAAAGATTACTTCTAAAAACGATGAATTAGGTCCTCAGATGATAATGGGTCTTTTGCTGTCTTTATTTTTATGTTGATTTTACAATAATTGTTTGTTGTTAGATTGGCTAAATGTTTAGCTATTTGAATTTCTATCTGGTGATAATTTAACTTATTACTACACGTTAAATCAAGTACACCCAAGGCAGTTTCACAAGAGCTTCCAATACACTGTTTACTGTCTGCTCTTGTTTGAGGGAGCCATGCAGGCCTCTTTTCTCCCTATTGTTATATAGGGAAGACAACCTTGCAGAAAGATATTTTTTCCCCTCAAGATTGTTCATCTTTTGTGTTAGCAATCCGTCTTTGAGGAAAGCTAGAATAAAGCTGATATTTAGGTATATCAAGTGATTCAGTGCAAGCATCTCTCAAAACCATGATCAATATTCTCATGTTTTTAGGACTCTTTTCAGTCATAAATATGTTTCCTCTAAGAAAGAAATAACTCTCCTTTCGGTCAACAGTCCCTGCAGTCGATATGAAGTCAGCAGCAGACATAACAGCACGGCAGGTCTGGGTGTGCAGAGGAACCATGTTCTCACTGGAGGGCCAGGGCAGGACGGTGCACTGAGACCTAAGCGCTTTACTCAAAGAAGAACGGCAGAGAGGATATAAATACACCAAACAGCAACGATGGGGAAAAGTTTTTTATTCTAAAGCATTAACATCATTTGCATTAACAATCATCTCACATCTTATTACTTTTTCCCTCTCAGCTTCACCAAAGACTAAAAGATCGATTTTATCATTTGAAAATAAATGTGTAACAACTTTTTACAAATTAAAGTCTAAATAGGTTGCAGAGGTTGCAAAGAAAAGAACTTTTAAAATGCACACAAATGTTTTAAGAAGTTAATGCTGGCAAAATACATCCAGTATTACATTACTTATAATGTAATCTTCTAAACTCCTGCCAGCTACCTACTGGAAGAGTAAAGCTGTGATCAATACTCCGTACTGAGTTAACAAGAATCACAACCCTGGAAAGGTCTTGTTTAAACAAATCCACCAGTGACCCCCTCTTCTCATCAGCTCAGTCACAAAACCCACGCACAGGGCTGCTGCAAGACCGCCAGTGGGGGCAGCCCTGAGCATACCGTCAGCAAGAGGCTGGCAGGAGGAAGGTCATTGCTGGAAACACGGCCCACTGTTAGTCACCATCATCGGGACCCTTTGTGCCCTTTGTAAACAGCCTTCCAAACTCGTGATAGAAACGGAACCATTTAAAACAAACGTTAAAAAGAAGCCTCCCCTGTCCTGAGCGGGCCAGCATGTCACCTCAGCAGCTGTGAGTACACGCTCAGCCGTTTCTGCTCCCGTTCTTTGCAGGCCATGTTTTGTAGACAGGCACAATGCCTCCCACAAAATGCTGGCATGCAGTATGAATTAAAGAGAAAGCTGCCTGGCTACACTTTTCATATTTGTTTTAATTTTAAAGATTGAGACTGTTGGAAGATAAACCGGTGCTTTAAAATATTTTGCCAAAGAATCTATTGAAATAACTTTTGTGTGTGTCCACATCACCATGAAGTACTGTGACCATTATCACAAAGATTTTATGACACCTAGTGACTGTCCTCAGTGTGTACACAGAAAGAAGGAAAAGTTATTATTATTATTGTTTTGCTGTGCTGCACGGCATGTGGGATCCTAGTTCCCCGACCAGGGATTGAACCCATGCCCGCTGCATTGGAAGCATGGAGTCCTAACCACTGGGTCACCAAGGAAGTCCCAAAAGGAAATACTTTTCTTAACAGTCTCAGATTCTCATTCTGAGAAGAGTCTGCATGCTGGCAAGTAGCCAACATTCTCATGCTGACATCTGGACTCTGAGTGCCTGTGTCTTTGTCCGTCATTTCATCAGAAATCCCTTTCACTCAAACCAGACAGAGATGGGAGTAACACGAAGGTGACTGACGTGAAACACAATCTCTCTGGTGGAAGACACCACCAAGATCTGGGGTCATCAGGAACTGGGGACGAGGTCCTACATCCTAGGAAACAGAGCCCCATAGGTGATGGTGCCGTACCTGCAACCTCGACCTCTAAGAGTAAAACACAGCCCACGAGCCAGCCCTGTTACGGCACCACAGGACCTCAGAGGTGCAAAAGCAGGACTGAAGCCATGGTGATCAAATCTTAAGAAATCTGCCGGAGCGCCGCACCACCAAATCCTCTCCACACAACAACCTGAGCGACTGAACTGAACTGAACACCACAATTATTTAACACTAAACTTCCCTGGTGGCTCGGACAGTAAAGCATCTGCCTACAATGCGGGAGACCCAAGTTGGATCCCTGGGTAGGGACAATCTCCTGGACAAGGAAATGGCAACCCACTCCAGTACTCTTATTTGGAAAATCCCATGGAAAGAGGAGCCTGGTGGCCTACAGTCCACGGGGTCACAAAGAGTCGGACACGACTAAGCGACTATCTTGAACTTGAAAGGTATTTAAGTCATCCTAATCATTCTAACAGACTAGGATGACTTAAATCATCCTAACTTACTTATGGGCTTCCCTGGTGGCTCAACGTAAAGAATCGGCAAGCCAATGCAGAAGAAGTGGATTCGACCCCTGGGTCAGGAAGATCCCCTGGAGGAGTAAACTGCACCCCACTCCAGTATTCCTGCCTGGGAAATCCCATGGATGGAGGAGCCTGGTGGGCTACAGTCCGTGTGGTCACCAACAGTTGGACACGACTGAGTGGCTGAGCACACATGCACAGAAAGCAGCTTTAAAAGCAAAGCTAATTTGCTCTCAGGTTAAAAGGGATAGTGACAGCAACAAAATGCTTTATGCGAGCCTCATGGTAACCCCAAGAGATCAAGAGAGTAAGAAAGGAACACAGGAATTAAAAAACAACCAGAAAACAATCAATAAAATGACAACAGTAAGCCCATATCTATCACTAACTACTTACAGTATAAATGAACTAAATTCTCCAACAGAAAACATAGACAGATTTTTTTTTTTTAAAGACCAAATTATAAGCAGTCTTTAAGTGATTCACTTCATCTGTAAGGACATACAGACTGAATGTAAAGGGATGGAAAAAATATTCCATGCATATGAGTGGGATTAGCAGTACTTGAGTTATATAAAGTAGATTTTAAACCAAAGACTATGGCAAGAGACAAAGATCATTATATAATAAAGGGGTCAGTTCATCAAGAGGATATGATATTTGTAAATATCATGCATCTGGCATAGGAGCACCTAAATGTAGAAAGCAAATATCAACAAATCCAAAAGAAGAAACAGACAACAATACAGTAACAATGACACTGCTGTCGTTCAGTCACTAAGTTGTATCCAGCTCTTCGCAACCCTGTGGACTGTAGCTTTTCAGGTTGCCCTGTCCTGGAATTTTGCTCAAACTCATGTCCATTGAGTCGGTGATGCCATTCAACCAATTCATGCTCTGTCATCCCCTTCTCCTGTTCTCAGTCTTTCCCAGCATCAGGGTCATTTCCAATGGGTTGGCTCTTCGCATCAGGTGGCCAAAGTATTATTGGAGCTTCAGCATCAGTCTTTCTAAAGAATATTCAGGGCTTATTTCCTATAGGATTGACTGGTTTGTTCTCCTCACTGTCCAGGGGACTCTCATGAGTCTTCTCCAGCACAATTTGAAAGCATCAATTCTTCAGCTTAACTCAGACAATAACAATAGGGACTTCAATACCCCATTTTCAACAACATTTCTGTCTAGATCACCTAGATAGAAAATCAGTAAAGAAATATTGGACTTAAACTACACATTAGACCAGATGGCCCTAATAGACAGTTACAAAACATCCCACTCAACAAAAGCAGAATATACATTCTTCATAAGTACACATGAAACATTTTCCAGAACGGATCACCTGGTAGGGCGAAAAACGAGTCTTAATAAATTTAAGAACACTGAAATCACATCAAGCGTCTTTTCTAACCACAATAGTATGAAACTAGAAATCAATTACAAGGATAAAATGCAAAGTTCAGAAATATGTGGAAATTAAACAACATACTTCTCAACAAATGAGTCAAAGAAGAAATCATAAGAAATAAAGTATCTTGAGATAAATGAAAATGGAAACACAACTTCGTAAGATTTATGGCGGGCAACAAATCAGTTCTAAGAGAGACGTTTGCAGCTCTCAACACTTACATTAAGAAAAAAAGATCTCAAATAACAACCTACTTTTACACCTCAAGGAAGCAGAAAAAGAACAAACTAAGTCCAAAGTTAGAAGGAAGAAAACATACATTTCAGAGTAGAAACAACAACTAGGGACTAAAAAGATTAATAAACAGAGGGAAACTAAGATCTGTGGGTTTTTCTTAAAGAGATAAAAAATATAAACAAAACTTTAGCTAGACTTACCAAAAAGAAGTAGACTCAAATAAAAGTATAATGAGACATTATGACTGATATCACAGAAATACAAAGGGTAAGAGACTACTATGAACAATGAAACAAAAAACTGAACAACTGACTCCAATTCCTGGAAACACACAACCTATCAGGATAGCATCATGAAGCAACAGAATGCCTGAAGAAACCAATTACTGGGGGAAAAGATTACATCAGTAACCAAAAACTTACCATCAGAGAAATGTCCAGGACAAGATGGCCTCACTAGTGAACTTTACAGAACCAATAACAGTCCTTTTCAAATTCTTCCAAAAAACTGAAGAAGAGGAAACATCTCCTCATTTTATGAGGCAAACATTACCCTGATACCAAAGCCAGACAAGGACTCTGCAAGAGAAGGAAATTACCAAACAATATCTGGTCCCATCACTTCATGGAAAATAGATGGGGAAACAGTGGAAACAGTGTTAGACTTTATTTTGGGGGCTCCAAAATCACTGTAGATGGTGACTGCAGCAATGAAATTAAAAGACGCTTACTCCTTGGAAGGAAAGTTATGACCAACCTAGATAGCATATTGAAAAGCAGAGACATTACTTTGCCAACAAAGGTCCATCTAGTGAAGGTGGACATGACTATGGTTTTTCCAGCAGTCACATATGGATGTGAGAGTTGGAAGGTGAAGAAAGCTGAGTGCCAAAGAATTGATGCTTTTGAACTGTGGTGTTAAAGACTCTTGAGAGTCCCTTGGACTGCAAGGAAATCCAACCAGTCCACCCTATGGGAGATCAGTCCTGGGTGTTCATTGGAAGGACTGATGCTGAAGCTGAAACTCCAATACTATGGCCACCTCATGCAAAGAGCTGACTCACTGGAAAAGACCCTGATGCTGGGAGGGATTGGGGGCAGGAGGAGAAGGGGACGACTGAGGATGAGATGGCTAGATGGCATCACTGACTCAATGAACATGGGTTTGGGTGGAGTCTGGGAATTGGTGATGGACAGGGAGGCCTGGCATGCTGCGATTCATGGGGTCGCAAAGAGTCAGACATGACTGAGTCACTGAACTGAACTGATCCCTGATGAACTCAAATGCAAAAATCCTCAACAAAGTATTATCAAACCTAATCCAAAAACACACTGAAAGAATGATTCACCATGATCAGGTGGGAGTTATTCCAGGGGTGCAAGCATGCTTCAATTATACACAAATCCACGTGGACCACAATAACAATATGAAGTTCAACAGATAAAGAAAAAGCATTTGACAAAATTCAACTTCCTTTTATGATATGATAAAACCCTCAACAAACTAGTTATAGGAGCAATGCATCTCAATATAATAAAGTCCGTATATCGCAAGCCTATAGCTAACATCAGACTTGATGAGAAAAGCTGAAAGCTTTTCTTCAAAGATCAGAAAGAAGAGAAGAATGCCCACTCTCATTCCTTTTATTCAACATAGTACTGGAACTTCTAGAAGGAGCAATTAGCTAGAAATAAAGGATATCCAAAGTAGAAAGAAAGACGTAAAAATTTCTGTTTGAAGAGGGCATCATAAAGAGTCCACCAAATAACTGAGGATAAATGATTTCAGTAAAGTTGCAGGATACAAAATCAATCTCAAAAATCAGCGGCATTTATAAACATCAACAATCAACTATGAGAAAATTTTTTAAAAAATCTCACTTATCATCTCATCAAAAAGAATAAAATACTAAGGAATACACTTAACCAAGGGGGTCAAAGATCTATACATTGAAAACTATAAGGCACTGAGAAATGAAATAAAAGACATAAATGAAAAGGTATCAGTATTCATCAACCAGAATATTCAGTATTGTTAAAATGTCCATACTACCCAAAGCAATCTATTGATACAATGTAATTACTATCAAAAATCTAATGGTAGTTTCCACAGAAATAGAAAACGGTCTAAAATTTGCATAGAATGTCACAAAAGATTCCAAAAAGCCAACACAACCCTAAGAACAAAGCTAGAGGCATTACACGTCTGGATTTCAAACTATATTAACAAAGCAAGAGTAATCTAAACAGTATGGTATCAGTATAAAAACAGAAGAGAGAATCAGAAATAAACCTATACATATGTGGTCAACTGATTTTCAACAATGGAGCCAATAATTCACAGTGTAGAAAAGATAGTCCCTCCAGGAAATAAGATTGAGAAAACTGGACAGCCACATGCAACAGAATAAAATTGGAGCCTTACATCATACACAAAAATCAACTCAAAGTGGATTAAACACTTTAACATCAGACCTGAAACCATAAAATTCCAAGAAGAAAATACAGGTGTAAGCTTCTTGACATCAGCCTAGGCAATGACTTTTTGATACCAAATGGTAACAATCAACAACTGGGACTACATCAAACTACAAAGTTGCACAGCAAAGGAAACAATAAAATGAAAAGGCAACCTACTGAGTGGAAGAAAATATTTGCAAACCACATATCCCATACAGGGTTACTATCCAAAATATCCAAGGCATTCATACAATACCAAAATAAAATAAAAAATACCCAAATAACCAGTTTAACAAGAGGCAAAGGACCTAAACAGACTTTTCCAATGATGACATACAAATGGCCGACAAATCTGTGAGAAGATGGTCAACATCACTAATTATCAAGGAAATGCAAATCAAAACCACTGTGAGTTATCACCTGATCCTTGTTAGGATGTCAAAAAGACAAGCGATAACAAATGCTGGCACAGACGTGGAGACAAGGGAGCCCTCCTGCACAGCTGGTGAGACTGTGAACTGTCACAGCCAGCATGGAATACAGTATGGAGGTTCCCCAAGAAAAAGAGAACTGCGATATGATCCCGCAAGTCCACTTCTGCGTATATGACCAAATGAAATGAAATCATCCAGATCACATTTGTACTCTCTGTTTGCTGCTCCATTATTCACAATAGCCAAGACATGCTGCTGCTGCTGCTGCTGCTCAGTCGCTTCAGTAGTATCCGACTCTGTGCGACCCCACAGATGGCAGCCCACCAGGCTCCCCCGTCCCGGGGATTTTCCAGGCAAGAACACTGGAGTGGGTTGCCATTTCCTTCTCCAATGCATGAAAGTGAAAAGTGAAAGTGAAGTCGCTCAGTCGTGCCAAGACATGGAAACAACCTAAATGTCCCATAAGGGATAAGCAGGCAGAAAATATATATATATATATATATATATATATATATATATATAAATGCAATGGAATATTATTTTTACATATAATAGCAAGAAAAAAGAAGGAAATCCTTATATTCACCACAACATGGTTGAACCTGGAGGACCTTACACTAGGTGAAATGAGCAAGACAGACAAAGACAAAGCCCGCCTGGTTACACTTGAAGTTATTTTGTGAATGAGGTCTGAGGAGCTCATGGTGACTATAGTTGATAACACTGTTATACACCTGAAATTTGCTGAAGAGTAGAACTTAAATATTGCCCCCCCACACACACACACACAAAGCTAAATACATGAGCTGAAGGATGTACTAATAGAGAGTGGAATACTCTCGTAATGCATATGTATTCATATATCAAGTCGAAATACTGTATATTTTAAATACCTTACAATATGTCAATTATACTTCAGTAAGCTGGGAAAAAAGAAAGTTATGAATAAACAACCTCCTCAAAGTAGAAAACGCTGCCCAGCATAGGCCAAATCACAGTAATGGTTCTCACTGCAAGTTACATGATTTTCACACGGCTAACAATCCACAAAAGTTCGTGTTTATTTATTCTAAAAGGTCTTTTAAAGTGATAGTGTCCCCCCAAAGGTCAAGAAGCAATTTCAAACTATTTGCTGAAATTTTAGCACATGAATTCTCTAAGTGAAGATAATAGTCACAAATAAATAACTATCACGGGGGACAGATTAACACTTGGAAATTCAATCAATCCCGAGACTTCAGGGAATGCTTGCTTTACTTACTTGCGGGGGTCACATGACATTTTGCTCTTGGTATGCCACTGTAAACTAAGTACAGGAATGGGCTAGAATTTTCTGCCTCCTTCAAAATGACTTAGGATTGACTAAAGATAAGAAAATCTAACTATCAAGATCATTAAACCACCTATTATAGATCCAAAGAGAACAGTCTCAATCCAATGGTCTTACAAGAATTCTTATTATAATAAATGTAAAAGTAGATTTTATACTCTTAAAATATGCATTTATCAGATACTGTAAAAAATAATATGGTCAAGGGTTAGATAATCAACTACAAAACAGCATGCAGTTTTTTCTTCTTAATCTCTGTAAAATGTGTATAGCCAAAAGTAGAGCAATTCGAAAAATTTGTTTAACAACTTGGATGAAAATAAAGATGAGTTCCAACTAAATCTTTAAAAAATTTTATGAAAATGAAACCAAGAAAGCAACAGAAAATAAGCATGGATGGCCACCAATATATACATGTGTGTGTATACATATATACAATAAATGTAAACAAATCCTTTATTAAGAATTCCATTATACTCAGAAACCATAGGGAAAGATTTGAAACTCTGACTGTAATTCTACCAGTGTTAACCCAGTGTTAATTTCTAGTCAACAGCTTTGACAAACGTGCCACAGTTACGTATGCTGTTATCAGGAGAAACTGGGTGAACACTGTGTTAGAACTCTATACTATCTTTGCAGCTTTTCTGTAAACTGAAAAAATTTACAAAATAAGTTAAAGTCTGACTGCATAAAAAATTAAATCTCTTTTTAAAAAATCCATGGAAAGTATCAAAATAGAAATGAGAATCTTTTAATATGCAAAATCAGAAAGATAAAAACAAAAAACCCACTAAAAAAACAAGCAAACATTTCACTAATACAAATGACCAATAAAAATAAAGGAAGATGTTCAATCTTACTCAATTACAATATAAAAATTAAAATCGTGAAGCAATTTGAAGAGATTTAACTTTTTAATGCTACTGCTCAGAATTTATTTTATAGACTTAGACAAAGTACACAAAGATGTCTATATAAAGATATTTACAATAAACGTTGCTTCAAATATCTCCAAAGCAAACAAAGACCAAATAAAACCTAAAGAAAGTCTAAACACACATTAATGGGGGATTAAGATGAGAGAAATGCTGGTGCATCATTTAGATGAACATAAAGTACTAAACAGTCACTGGAAAAGCGGACATCTCAACCACACTGTGTGAGGACTAGTCAAGGGCATGGTCTGTACCCAAATCATAATTAAGAAAGAAGTGTGTTTCAAAACATTTTTTCATATAAAATATATTGCGTTTCACAGAATATTAATACTGACACCAAGCGGAAAGATTTACTTGTCACAGTTTATTTCTATTAATCAGCATCCACAGCATCCCGTATGCTCAACTATCATACTTACTTTTAATTTCTGAGAAACTGGGAAGAAATAACAAGCTTTCAGAGAATGATGACATGTGAACAGTAGTCAGCTACCCAGAAGACACATGCAGGACTTCCAAGGAAGGCTGTTACAGGAAGATGATGTTGACTGACCTGACCAATTAAACTGGGGTCTTTTTAAGCCAACTGATTTAGTTTCCTTGAATTATACATTTTCTGGAAAATAACCTTAATGTGTTGCTCTAAGATTTGAAGGAGAAATGTGAGTACATATATTATGAAATTATAGGTTCCCCAAGACAAAGTTTTAATGAAACTGTGTGTTCACCTTAGTATTAACACCACTCCTAACATAACTTGATCTAAACAAATCCCAACTAAAAATAACTGAAAGTTAAATGAATGTTCTTTCAAACTCTGATATCTGCACCAATTTTTTAAAAAATAAAAAACCACTCAGACTGGAAGCATGGTTTGGATACATTTATCAACCCCAGATGTACTTTCTGTAGGAAGATTATAGCTTAATTAAAGCCCTGGCAGGGTCAGTAATGTTCATATGCAAGATGTTTCCACCAAGTGTCACTTGGGTACAATCAATTAAAATGCACCATGAATTGTTAAATGGAAAAATCCAAAACAAGAGTCCGTTGTCACACAAGATTTTTGCATGCATTAAGAGGTTAATTTATATTTTGTTCTAGTGCATGTGTATAACAGTAATATTTATATCAGATATTCATAGCTTACTTAGATGATTGATATCAATTCTCTTCATAATATGACCAGCAAATAAAACACACAGCAGTTCTAATATAAAGAAATAACATGTGACAAGGTTCCCTAAAACATTTCTATTTTGGACCTCACAAGCTAAATTGCTTTTGCTGGCCCCTTCCACCTCTCAGCATGGTTGACAGACAAATTGATCGAAACATTGGAAAATAATATGCTTGCAAAATTTCTCTGGGTGAGTTTTCAGTCTTTTGAATTTTTCATACAAGAACAAAATGAAAGATTGCCTCCTTGATTTTCCCTCCATTATGCGGCCCCGTCTCATGTACCACAGGAACATACAATGCTTCAAACAGCAGCAATACGTTGTAAACAAAACGTGTAACATTTTTCATAAAACACCCAAGCTGTGTGAAGTTTAAGAGACTGGGTAGCAGGCATCTTTGCCCTGAGATTATGTTGTTCAATTATAATGAATTCATACATTTGAAGCTGCCTTAGGGCCTCTCATTAGACGTAGGGGTGTTTATTATAGGAAAGATTGCCTGTACCATTTAAGAAGGAAGAAGGCTGGGTGATTTGATTAGAAACGTTGACAGTTGAGGTGTGTAAAGAATGTCATTCACTCACCTTTTCCAACTTCAATATTAGGATCCTTCATTTTTTATGGCTTCTTTAAAGCCCCTCTGAACTGCAGACAGGGGAACCAAGAGAAAACTTTCCATAGAGTGTACCGCACACACTAACAGCACGACCTGATTTCCAGGTGACTTGCTACCCTTGAGTGTTCAGAAATCATTTCACAGGCAAAGAAATTCTAACAAAATTAACATTCTAATTACACGCAGCCACACATAGCCAAGGATGGACAGTAAACACAAACATCTTCCTGTACAAAAGGAATAGACCTTGGCTACCAGTTAACCATATCTACCTGCACTTTCTGTTCTTCAGACACCCCTAGGCCCTCAGGCTCTTATAGAATTTTTAAATTAATGTCTATAGCATTACAGGAGAAGCAGAGTCCTCATACATTTAAATTTACACCTCATGAAAATTCTTATTAACTAAATTTTTCCCTCAATACTCGCAGGTCAAGAATCGATGAATAGTCAATTTTTTTTCAGTCAAAATTAAACAAATCATAAAAAATGGCATAATTTTCAGCATTGCAGATTAGATTTAGTGGGCAATATCTGCCAGATATGAAAAACAGAACTCATTATGTTGCACTAAAGTAAGTTTCACTGCAGTATTTTTATTTCACTTCATCAGCTTCACCAGTTTTGGTAAGTTCACTACGATATTTCACAAAATAACTTGGTTTGAAAACGGACTTCACAGGTCCCTGTCCCGATGCCCCAGAACATGAGTCAACCCTGGGAGGAGGCACGGGGCTGGGCCTGGAGCTGCAGAAAACATGGTAACTGCAAGGCCCTCACCTCAGTGAGCTGTCGGAGCCTCCACCGCTGACCACCTGCCAGAGACCACAGGTGCCCAGACTTCCAGAACACTGCTCCCACAAAGTCAGGGCAACAGGGGGGTTTGATGGGTGCTTTCTAAACAAAAATCTGTGCTCAGAATATGAAGGAGCACGCAGCCCTTTGTCCCTACTCAAAGCTTTTAATCCCTATTCTACTTGGACTCAGTTTTAATTATGAGTTAATGACAACAAGACCAAGGTCAACACACCCAAAAGAAATAGAGGACAGGACGGCCAGCAGCAGCAGAGCATGTGTGGGTGTGTGGAGAGAGGTGCGGCTGTGGGGCAAACACAGCTGGTGAAGGGAAAGGACAACGGCCTTTGAAGAAGGCAGAAGCTCGTCAGCGGTCGCTCTGCTCAGTCTGCACTCAGCAGCGGCAATGAGCCCTGTGTGAGCAGGCCAGGCATCAAACGGTTGAAGGGAAAACACCCATGCATGCTTGTGTGGGATGCCCACAAGTGCTCTTGTCTTCTTAAGCAAAAGGCAACTTACAACCTGGGAACACACCTCAGTGGGGACTCTCCGGAGGACAACTGCGCTGTCAGGAGCAGGGCCTCCTGGGGCGTGTCCACAGCCATGTGGCCCAGGACAGAGATCTCCCTCAGGCGGCACCTAAGAACAAACACTTCCCTGAATGCTGCTCAGTCCCTCCTGTCCCTTCCCCCAGCACAGGTTAGGCCAGCCAGCCCAAGCGTGCCTCATCAGCATGTCTGTGATAAGAGCTGTTAGCTCTCAGGCTAAACTGCTGCTGCCTCTGTGGCTGAGACCATGGAGAGCAGGAAGGGGCACAGAACTTATAAGGCAAGCGTACCGGAGGGGAGGCTGATCACGCCTGACGGGAGCGGCAGACGGACTCAGCCAGACTGGAGGGGCACCTGCGACTCGGACAGGTCACTGCTTACTACGTAAGGCTGAGCCAGGCTGCTGACTCTGAGGGCAAACCTGTGCTGGGTCTACTTGAGGTGTCCACGTCTGACACCGACCAGGCCGGGGACTACGACTGTGGGCACGGCTCTCCCACCCCACCACGAGGACTGCCAGCGTTGCCGAGCCCCGCGTCTGTGACACCACACCCAAACCCTGCAGAGCAAGCAGCCACCAGCCAGGGCTGGTAAGCGGCCAAGCTGGAGTCGGGCCCAGCAGCCTGACCGACGCCCGGACCTCACTCTGGGCGGACGAGCGAGAGGACATCACCCCGGCCTGTCTCTCACGTAACCGTGCAACACAGGGCTGCAAGTGAGAAGCGACCTGTGGGACGCTGACGGCAGTGTCCACGCGAGTAGCGGCGGGACACACTGAAAACCTGGACTCCAGGAGTCCACTCTGACCATCAGGATGTGAGGGGTGCTGGGTGGGGCTGCTGCAGCTCTGAAGGGAGAAGGCGGTCCGCTGAGGGAGGGCACAGGAAGGAACAGCTGGTGGCTTCAGGCAGGAGGCAGGCAGGAGACCCGCCGAAAGCAGCCAATGGACCCAGCCCCCAGGAAGCTACAGTTACAGTGGACTTTTAAAAACGACTTGACTTTTTTTTAACAGTCTGTGAGAATTGTCACCAATGGCAATTTCTAGAATTTCACCCAAGCATCTCAGAAGTTTTATAGATTTTTAAAAAACCATCATATAATCCAGTTTTGGATCATTTAAAAAGGAGCCCCCAAAGCCCCAGGACACCTCTACTGTCCTGATCTGTAAGCCCTACTCCTCGCCAGGACAGCACCAAAACAGCACTTCAACTTGGAGAAATAACACAATCATCGTTCAAAAAAGACACAGGAAGTGAAAGCAAGAAACCCAGAGGACACACAATGCCAAGTTTCACCTCCTGGGTTCAAAATCTAGAATTAAAGCAAGCCTAAGGTGATGTCTATAAGTAACAACAGCCAGTGCTTCTCAGCCCATTCCTGACTTCTATGCTTTTAAATATAGTTGGTCTGCATTTAAAGCAGGAGTCTGCATTCTCTAAATTGTTTATTTTACTTCAGTATGCCTTAACATCCCACACTGCTTAGTATTTTGGAAAAGCTACAGTGTGGAACAGCAGCATTCTTAAGTTAGGAGTGACAAATCCGAGAAAACCTCTACAATTTGGCTTCCATATCTCTGAATTGGTATTTCAATGACAGATGTTTGTTGCGGCAAAAACCTCTGTCAGAACAAAATTAGGTGATCTATCATTTTAAGATATGGTCTTCATATACTGTTTACTCGGAGATATCACTTGCCTCGAGCCAATTTTGACCAAGAACATTTTGTGATATGGAAGTGATTTGTATATCATCATTGTTGTGATAAATGTAGCTCTTGAACACAAAATAACCTACTATTCCACAGTATTACAGTTAAAACTCCTACACCAGTAAATCTGAACTAGTGCTTTTATTACTACCAAGATACTGTATGTAGACTCCAGTAGATTTTTTCCCCTTGACTAAGGTTTCTATTTGTCTGCCTTTGGACTGGGTACAGGACTCCTACCCACTGTCAAGGCACCCTGACTCCACCCTCTCCCTGGCTCCTGGAGCTCCTAAGGGACAGCTGCCTTCCTGGGGGGTTCCTGCAGTTCCACAGCCCTGGGTGGTAGTTGCCAAGCCACTGCTGCCCCCTGGCAGGTGGGCATCTGGGTGAACGAAGCCATCAGCCATCTAGAGAGCCCGCCCCTGGGGCCCAGGATGGGGACATGGGGTGGGATGGGCAGACAGCTAGGAGCTGTCGCTGGTCCAGGGACAATAATGCTCCTCCGGGAGGTGGCTGTGAAATGTGGAGGTGACAGGCCTGCACACCAAACATGTACACAGGCTGGACGAGGCCGAGAAGGGGGCAGTGGGAACTGTAGGTCAGAGGAGACCCAAGCTCAAAAAAGGAGACTTGCTTCTGATGAAAAGGAAAACAGAGCAGCTCTGCTTATCCCTTTTCCAGGCTTCTAAAACTGAAAACATCCGGAAGGATGGACTGCCTCTCTGAGCCAGGGGCTCCTGACACAAGTGCAGGTGGAGCGGAAACGACCAGCACAGTCTGTAACAGTCACACTCGCGCCAGACACAGGGGGGTTGGCACTTCCCTGGTACTGATCACCGACGATGACAGACGACTCCCCGTGGCACTCGTCTCACTGTGCTAACCCCGCCAATGCAACAGCCCCACCACAGCCACCCGGGGGTGTCAGTCCTGGTGCCAGGCACCCAGGCCCCAGAGCAGCCCAGTCACCCACCCGACAGAACTGTGCCGTGACTGGAAGGGCTGTCCATTCCCATCCGATGAACACTTGATTTACCCAAATACTGGCCAAGAAGCCTATTTCACAAGAACAAGAGATGATATAGCGGAAAAAAAATTAAAAACAGGATCTTTCATGCCTTATATCCTAAAATCTGGGATAGTCTCAAAAACGCATCCACATGTGAGTATGAACTGCAGCACTTCCTTTGCGTCAGCCCTGTAGGCCACCTCAGGTTGAGGCCCGAGTGCAGAGTCAGGACGTCACACGTAAGACGAGGTACCTCCTGGGTGCGCAGCATCCTGTGAGGAACCTGGCTGGGGCTCCAGGTGGAGAAAGGGGCATGGCCTCTGCCCTTGTGGAATTCATCTGGCCAAGAGACAGCACTGACAGCGCTTCTGAAACCTGAGTGTGGACATCAAGTAAGTAAACACAGAGAGTCACAGGAGTGCGAGGAGGACCTTGGGGGACACCTGTTCAGGGAATACCATGTACTACTGAGGCTTCTCTGGGGTTCCTCAAGGTGTCAGGTATTCCAAGAGGCAGGGAGGAGAGAGGAAAGCATTTCAGGAGGGGAAGGGTTAAGTCCCAGGGAGGAGGTGACAGTAAGTGAGTATACAGACAAGAGCAGGGCGCAGGCAGAGGTGCTGGTGGCCATGAGGAGCACGGCGAAGGGCCAGAGCAAGGCAAGCAGACAGGTGGAGTCAGGACAGGGACAGCTGGACAGAGAGGGGTGGACACAAGAGCATCAGAGACCAAGGAATGGACAGGGCGGGACACAGCCTGCAGTCCCTGGGGGAGCCGAAGCTGGGATTGGAGCCAGGAGGACCCCACACAAGCCAGCAACTGCTAAGCAGCAACCGCCTCAAACGGAGTAACGTAAAGCCACAGTCTTAGTGCCTGGCTCTGCCTGCCAGCAACTTGAGCTAAGCAGTTCTGATGGTCCTGCCTGGGGGGCGTGCCTGGCAGCAGGAAGCTGGCCACTCCCTGGGGCCCAGGGCCCACCCAGGAGGACCCTGCCCTAGCTGGCTGGTGGGACTGCTGCGCCCCTGTCCTCTCCACCTCTTGCCTCAGGGGCAGCGCAGCTCCTTCCCTGGCAGCTTCAGGCCTCCAAGAAGGTTCGGGCAGAAGCGGCACAGCCCCCAAGCCCGGGCATGAATGGCCACGCTCCACAGGCCAGCCCAGGGTGGACTTACACCCCCACCCGCCTTGGTGAAAGTGGGCCCCAAACTGCTCCCCTTAGGGAGGTCTGCCTGCAGAGCTGGCATCGGACCCTTGGACTGGGGGCAGGTGCCCATCATTCCATGAACAGGGTGGCTCACTGTGTTGGAGAGCTCCGGAAAAGCCACGTGCTTTATCACCCAGCAGTCACACACCTTGGGGGTGTGCTACACAGAGGAAACAGATGTGAGCAGCCCTCATGAGAGCCCCCACTGCCGAGTGTCTACAGAGCCTCCCTGGCAGACCACAGTCCACACGTGTGGTCACGACTTGCAGCTGCACGAGCCACTGTCCACACAACCCTGGGTCTACTTCTGCCAGGCCTGGTCCCCATTCCTTTCCCCTTTTGTGTGTTTCATAGGACCTGTGTGTCCTCTCCTTGCAGTAAATCACGGCTGTGGGGTCATCCTCCCAGGGACCCCAGTACGGAGGTGAGGCACCATCTCCCTGCTGAGTGGTCCGAGAACAGGAGAGGAAAAGATGGCTGTGGACCCTCGTGTGATGCTGCCTTCGTCCCTAAGCAAGGGGCACTGACGGGCCTGCTCCAGACGAGGCCTCATGGGCCAAAGAAAGGGGAGGGGCCAGGGGCGCCCCTCGAAGAGCAGAGGCGGGGGAAGCCAGGATGAAAGGGTCCCAGTGCAGCAGAGCCAGGCGCTCCCACCATTGAGGCCAACCAGAAAGGCAGCCTGCAGGTAATGGAAGAACAAGAGAAGCAGCCGAGGTCTGTTTATCCATTCGGATCTAGGGATGGAGAAACAGAACTGCACCCTTGCAGTTCCACTCAGCCAAAAGGCCTTTCTTTCCCTTCCCCCCTGCTCTCAGCACCCAGTCGCCCAGGCAGAAGGCAGGGACTCCCAAGCTCATCCCCGCCCCTCTGGAGGCAGCAGAGCCAAGCAGGGCCTGGGCTCTTCACCCCACCCTTGCCTGGAAAGCTGACCTAAGGGCAGCCTGACAGCAGGAGACGCTGGGGGGGGGGGAGCAGAGCTGGGCCCCCAAGAGGGTCAGTGAGGCGTCGCCTGCGACAGATCTCAGACCTCAGTCCTGCCTGCCCCCCACCTCAGCAGGGCCCCCAACCTCCATGTACCAGGGCCTAAAACTGGCTGAGGAGCCCCAGGGAGTGGAGGGGCTTGGGGCTTCCGAGAGAGGACACACCAGTGTCCTGCGCCTCCGGACAAGCCTCTGCAAGTCCATGCTCGGGGGTCTGGGCACCGCAGGCCCTCACGTCAGAGGCCAGCCCAGCAGGGCACGGGCACCCACAGGGGCCATGCCACTCTGCGGTGTTCAGGTGTTCCCAGGGCTGTGACAGAGGTACCCAGGCTCATCGGCAGGAATTTATGTCACACGTTACACGTGGCATCTGACACAGGAGCACCTTACACACGGTAATTAGGAGTGTGTCTACCACATGCGAGACAAGAAATTACAGTTGAGTGTAACAACTTCTAAATTTCAATATTTTACATTTATTTTCAATATATTTTTCTTTCAGCTGTATGACATGAACAGTTGAAACATACAGCAGCATATTTATCACTCAACAAGATATACTGCAACAGCGAACAGAGGGGCTGCGGGGTCCACACACCAACATTACATTTTTCTAACACATCTCCCACATATTATTCAAAGTGATGCTTTCATGGCCTTGTAGATCAGTTCAGAGGGTAGATGGTGTCTTTCACTATTTTTTTTTTTTTTTTACTGTCTTTTACCTGTCAGGAGCTCAAGGTACCTATAATTCTTTAAATTCCACACATAAGGAGACAATGCCACACTGTATAAAGGACTCTCTGTTGCTCTGCATGGTTCCATTTCCACACTGGGCCCAATGGGACCTCATGGACAGTGGGCCAAATTTCCATCCGCCCCATCCAGCCCCACCCATGAATTTTATAGCAAGGAGCTACTCTTCATCTAGGTAACATGGAAGAACAATAGACACTGTTCCATAAAGGGGCCTTCTTGTCCCGCCCCCCACCCCCAACCAAAGGAAAGCGTCCATCTGCTGGGAGAGAGAAGGGGCAGCCTTCGGATGAGGGAAGGCCCACCACAGGCCAGTCCCCAGCTCTAAGCCTTGGGGAGAGAGTCCTCAGGGCAGAGCCACAGGGGAAGCTGCAGGGTACAGAGCAGGGCAGCAATGGTGAGAGGTCTGAGGAGCAACAAAGGGCAGGGAGGCAAGGAGGAGGAGGAACAAGAGAGAAGAGGAAAAGAGAGATGCACCAGGTAACTGGCGACTGCAAGGATGGGCCCTATAGCCCACCCTGGGCCTGCTCAGCACCATCAGCAAGGCCTAAGCCTGCTCAGCCCCCCGTTTCTTTGCTTCTGGCCAGCTCTGAATGCAGACGGTGGCAGACACTGCAAAGACAGACGAAGGGTCAGGACTCCACCTTCTGCTGGGTGCACTGCGCACCGAGCAGGGGGGACACTCTCAATTACGAGCCTTTAGACCACTGAGACAGTCCATTCCCACAGCACGAGGACGGTTCATCCGCATGATGATCAAACTGAGGCCCTGTAAGAGCCAGAGGGGGCCTGTGAATCAGAGAGTCCATCAAGCTCAGGGTAATTTTCAGGTCAAGTATATTTAATTGTATTGCAGTGCTCCAAAAATTAGCAAACCATGAATGACAGAACTAGTCTCATCAACCAACATGATCCATCGTCTGACCTTACCAGCAAGCCGGAGGGTAAAGACCTGACGCAAGGAATTCTGTACAGTCACACAGCATCCGATTCTTGTCGTTTTTAAAAACTTAATTTCCACAATAAAGCTTACGGTTAAAAAATGGTTTCTTACAACAGTGAATGATTCTCGCAAACACATGAGATGAAATTCTAGAGTGTGTCTGTGGGTGCAGGGGCAGTGAATGGACCCTAAGGGCCCAGCACTGGCCAGGAAGAGAGCCAGGACCTCCAGGGAACCGCAGAGTTTTGCCTCTGGACCCCGAGGGGCTATGGCTCCAAGCCCAGGACCAGGGAAGGGAACGGCGAGCAGTGGAGCCCAGCCCAACATCTTGACCATGTTAGACAAAGAACCACCTCAAACCAGGCATCCCCGCGACCGGGACCCGCATACCAGAGTGGACACAAGTCTGTGAAGGACAGACGCCCTCGAACCTTGAGGTATCAAGCACAGTCTTAGCCAAGAGTACTCTGTGTTCTCACACCTCCCCAAACAGCACAAGACTGGTGTTAACTGCAGTTCCACCAAGTGACCCAGAAGAGGCTGTGCAGCCCACTCAGGGTCACACGGCAGAGGGGCGGCAGAGGCAGAACTGCCGTGGCTGGTCCCCTGGACCCCAGGTTCACTGTCACCCTAGTCAGAGTCTCTACCATCAAGTGAGGCCCACCGAGGAGACTTACTCCCACCCACAACAGGAAAACCAAGCCCTCAGTACTGCTGTCAGAAGAGAAAACCTAACACCCCGCCGCCTGACCCACGAAGCAACTGCCTTCAGGATTAAGAATTTTACATCTGTCACAAAAAGGTGCATCACATTTAATGCAGTTACTCGCAGAATGTCCATCTCTTTGCCACCTGCCCTGACGATAAACCACATAATCATACTACTGTACACAGGAAACTCAGGGTTTCATCAAACACCATGAGGTGAGCGACATCAAGGAGAACTGGAACGGAATTCCCAAACAAACACCATTAAACTCAACACTTTTTTTCTTTTAATGCTCTATCAAGAGACTCATGAGATGCTTAGAACTTAAGCTATAGGGTTCAGAGGGGAATGGTGGCAGAGTGTTCTGAAGGATTTTGGTCATGAATGGTATATAATTTTTTACAACAAGTCTTGCTCCAGTAATAAAATACTTTATTTACCTGCCATTCCCAGTCAGAGCGTGCGTGCCTCCGTCCGCGGCCAGCACAGCCAGCGCGTGCCTGCTGGCCTTTTATCTGCATGCGAAGCTGCTCTGAGAAGACCTGGTCTCTCCTTATTCTGTCAGAGGGTCCCTATTACACAGCTCATTACAAGTGCCCCTAACTCTTAGACAACTCTCAGTTGACGACGTGGCTTTGACGGCGTGGCTAATGAAGTATAAAGCTTCAACAACAAATCATTTACAAGTCCTGGGTACTGCATTTCTAATGGAGGAAGTTTTCAATCATAAGCAAATGTAATCACTTATGTTAAGCAGCCCATGGACCCGGTCAATGTAGCACAAACAGCCATTAAGCAAAAATTATGACAAGGAGACAGAACAGTTAACACTGCAAACTTAGCGGTTTACGCCATTTATAGAACCTAATAAATGTTTTCTTGGTAAAACAGAATACTAGACCACCTTACCTGTCTCCTGAGAAACCTGCATGCAGAACAAGCAGCAACAGTTAGAACTGGACATGAAATAACGGACTGGTTCAAAACTGGGAAAGGAGCACATCAAGGCTGTATACTGTCACTCTGTTTATTTAACTTATATCCAGAGTACATCATCAGAAATGATAGGCTGGACGAATCACAAGCTGGAATCAAGATAGTCAGGAGAAATATCAACAATTTCAGACAAGCAGATGATACCACTCTAATGGCAGAAATTAAAGAGGAACTAAAGGATTCTTTAGTTCCAGTGAAAAAGCTGGCTTAAAACTCAATATCCAAAAAACTAAGCTCATGGATTCCGGTCCCATCACTTTATAGTAAATAGATGGGGGAAAAGTGGAAATTGTGACATATTTTATTTTCTTGGGCTCCAAAATCACTGGACCATGATTGCAGCCACGAAATTCAAAGATGCTTACTCCTTGAAAGAAAAGCTATGACAAAACTAGACAGTGCATTAAAATGCAGAGACATCATCACTTTGCCAACAAAGGCCTATATAATAAAAGTCATGGTTTTTCCAGTAGTCATGCACAGATGTAAGAGCTGGACCATAAAGGAGGTTAAGCGCCAAAGAATTGTTGCTTTCGAAATGCAGTGCTGGAGAAGACTCTTCAGAGTCCCCTGGACTCTCAGCAAAAAGATGGAACCAGTCAATCTTAAAGGAAATCAACCCTGAATGTACATTGGAAGGACTGATGCTGAAGCGCCAATCCTTTGGCCACCTGATGCAAAGAACTGACTCACTGGAAAAGACCGTGATGCTGGGAAAGACTGAGGGCAGGAGAAGAAGGGGATGACAGAGCATGAGATGGTTGGATGGCATCACAGACTCAATGGACATGAATCTGAGCAAGCTCTGGGAGACAGTGAAGAACAGAAGCCTTGTGTGCTGCAGTCCATGAGGTCGCAAAGAGCTGGACATGACTTAGTGACTGAACAGCAACAATAAATGTTTTCTTGATAAAACTGAAGTTAAAGCTTCCCTACACATAATACTATTCTTTCGAGTGGCTTCCGTGACCTCTCAGGCAGTTGGGACCTCTGCCATCATATGGCAGACAGTATTATCTTAAGCCCCACATTTATCAGATGGTGAGAGTAGCAAGGTGTAACGTGCAGCAATGTGCTTACGTTGTTTGAGCTTGTGCTCCTGCACCCACAGAAGCCTGTGAGACCCACGAGGGGTGGGGTGCTGGGGCTGGCACAGAGCAGGCGACACACAGGCAGCTGCCGCATGCCTGAGCTGGGGTCTAGGGCAGCAGAGGGCACCCTGCGGGGCACAGCAGGGCCCACGCTGAGCCAGCCAGCTGTGCGGAGGTGCTCCCCACCTTCCCAGGTCTCACGTACTTCTGCCTCGATCCATCGCAGTGCTGCCTGCACCGAGAGAGCCAATGACAATGGAGATGTCCCATGCTTGGACGGCCCCCATCACGACAGCCTGGTCTTCCCCACCTTCCACAGTAAAGGAGGACTTAAAACATAGTAAGGAAAGTGAGAAGCAATGAACGTGACATGAGAATCACCACTTGAGGATGGCAGAGAGACACCCCAAGAAATCTCTAAAAGCACAAAGTCACTGATTGTCCATGGACAAAGATGTCTAAAGAACACTTTCCTGCCCTCCTCCCTGGTCCCAGAGCACCTCCCATGCCAAGGACACGACTACAGTAGGGGTCCAGCACTTCCTTCCTGACACAATGATGAGACAGAACAGGAAGGAAAAAAAATTCTATTTACAGAAATCAGCTTTTTAAAATGTCTGAAAATAGCTGTTCCTGAGACACGGTACTGCCGAGTGTTCTGGGTCAGTCCCATACTCAGGCGCTCTCAGTGAGACTCCACAGCGGCGACACAGACAAAGGGAGTCTGGGAAGAGGCTTTAGCGCAGAGGACACTGGGCTTTATGGCGGAAGGAGACACTCTGTCAACACGCTGCGGTAGAAGAAGGCCGACTGGTGACTGGGTCACCAGTTAACTGCTCAGTAACTTATTTATCTGCATGGAACTTCCACACTAAACTGGCAAGACACATAAAGTCTCAGATAATCTAATGTGATGTGTCTGAGTTCTGTGCATACAGTTGGCACTCTGACGCAATAATGAATAGAAAAAAGAGAGTCAGATAGTACCTATGACTGGGCTAGGAGAAAAGAGTCAAAACGTGCAGTAAGCTAGGCCTTAATACAGATCACAAAAGGGACTGAAGAAAGCTCATCGGTGTTTGTAGAGGAAAGGCCTGGGAGATGCCCGTTTGCCCCGGGGAAACGCACTGCCACTCTGCGACCCTGTACAGATCTGCGTGATGCCGCCAGCTGTATCCATGTCATGCTCCCATCACAAGAAGACAAGGAAATTAACAGGTGTTCTCCCTTTCAAAAGGGTAACACGCATAAGATTTTCTGTATTGAACACACACCCTCAAATTTCAAAGATAAACTTCTTCAGTTAACTCGACATACACTGAAGCAGTCTGTGTTCTCCAGAGCAATGCGCCCATCGGCCTCCAGGCACCCGCGCAAGGCTCCCTGCTGCTGCTCGGGAGTGCCCGTGTCCTCTTCTCAGGATGATTAATGAAGGCACCTTGTTCGCAGAATGTCAGAGTCTGCCTTTTTAACAACTGACCTTTCATAGAATACTACTGAACTCATAATTCCACTTTTGTTCAGTTTCTTATTAGTGGAGTTAAAATTAATACTTAGGGGAATGATGGCCATGGTGATGCACAGTAAATCTCAGGGCACATCAGCCCTCCATGCAGACCGCCCAAGGAACAGCTGCTGCGTCTGTCTACTTCTGCAGCCCAAGGATTCTGCTAAAATTCTGTGTCCTTTAAAGACAAATTAAAGGCAGTCTGCAGACCTCTTTTGAGAACAAAGATGTATATTTTGAGTAAGACTTTAAAAGTTTGTAGGGTTTTTTTTTAAAAAAAGACCCAACAAAATTGCTAATAATTTCAATCATAAATTTTAAAGAATTTACTCTTACTCAGTTTTCTGAAACATTCCTGATGACTAAAATGATATATGGCACAACATACTCTGTAACCCACATTCATCTCTTAGAAGTGACAATTTAATAACCCATCAAGGCAACATGCTACGCCAAAGCCACTTACCTTACACTGCGGTCACATGAAAAAAAATTAGCTGCTAATACCTCAAGAACTCCCCCTGAAAATAGTAAAATGATTGGGAAATGGAGCTGGAGCAGGGGTTTCTTCTAATTATCACTGGGAATAGTAAATTACTTAAGGACTCAATTTTTTCACCATACCAGCCATTTCCATACTCAGACATACCTAATTTCTATAAACCCCTTAAGGGCCCAAACTAGTTTTAGCTTCAAAGATCTTATGGGATCCCAGGGCAAAGTAAGAAGGCAAGAGTACATTCAATTATTAATTCTTATTAAATATTTGAGAAAAGTCATTCTGAATAAATACTGAAAATATAGTATGTACAGGTAAATGTGTAGTCTGAGTCTGCTTAATATGCCATATGACAATACTTTAATTGTCCTTGTTATCATGAGGTCATTCACGTAAAAGGGTTAAGGTTTAGGTACTAATACTGACACCTAAGAATAAAAAATAGATGCCTGTGTGTGGGTACAGAGCCTTGTTCCGATGTAGAAACTGCACTCTGGTAAATGTGAGCATTCTAGAACTAGGGCATCGCCCCACAGCTGTGTGAAAAACGCTAGAAGACCAAACACTGCTCATTCAAATCCCAAATGCCAAATATGCCAACTGCTAATGCCACCATTAAGGGAATGGAATGAGATCAAGGCTACCCTCAGAGCAGAACAGACAGACCAGCAGCAAGTATGAGTGTGCATAAGATGGGTAACCAAGATGAAAATGGAAAGGAAGAGAAAGCTGAAGGGGAAAGAGAAATGGCAAAAACAATCTGACACACTTGATGAAAGACTCCAACTCAGCTGCACTTTCACAAAAGAGCAGAAACAAAGACGACAGAAGCGGGTGCCTCTCCTCAGGTGCAGCGCAGGGCGGCAATCACAAGAAAGACACTGGAGATTTCCACAGCAAGTCCACGATAATACAACAGAGCTGTCACACAGTTTCCCATCTCAGAAAGGAGGGCCAAGGAGAGAGAACGCCACAGCTTCTATTTAGGGAGGGAAACAGGAAATTAGCGAGCTCAGATGGCAAGGGCCCTGCCCCCACCAGGCAGAGGGACCAAGGCCACTGGGAGTCAGAGAAAGCCAGCGAGGATCAGGGCCATGCGCCTCACACCTGCTAAGACACACAATCCTGGGGAAAGGGCATGAAATATTGATGTTCTTCACTCCTGCAAAGATAACAACAAATTCATGAAGGAAAAATACCCACAAATCTTTCCATTTGCATTCTATAATGTTTCCACTAAGCTGAGGGCTCATTGTACTATTACGTTTACCCAAAACGGGCAGTATTTCAATAAGGAGTCTTTGAAAAGACCACCTTCAATTTCATCACAGCCTGTTAGCCAAGGTGTTACACATTTATATTTGGCTCCTTACCAACAATGGATAAGCCTTCGATTCTACTGACACCCAAGACTGGGTCCTGAGGACATGGTTGCTGGGCGCAGCCTGATCCTGGGTGGGTACCGGAGGGCCCAGGGGTCCTCGCTGCTCACACGGTGGAAGCAGGGCCCCTTCTGGAGTCTGCACAAAGGGAAGCCAGGAACACTGACAGAGTGAAGGGAAACATACCTGCAAGATGCATCCTTCATTTCATATCGAATGACTATGACTACACCAATCTATCTCCAAATGTAACGCTGTTACCTTAGACCAACGTTCCAAAATATGATGTGCATGCAAGGTTTAATTCCAGTTCTTCCAGAAAGAAGTTGAGAACAAAAACTCAAGCACCCTCACTTTCCAAATCTAGTAATTCACTCCTGAAACCACGTTGTAGACACAATCTACAAGGGCTTTTTCTCATTGTAACCTGGAAAACCAATGAGTTCCTATTCTATCTTAAAAACTGCAACCAACTTCACTAATTATCAGTAAAACACTCTGTAAATATCTATATAAAAATTCGAAAAATTCTGCAAAATCTCTATCACTTAAACAAGTACCTTAATATTTAACATTTAGTGAACTCACTACTGAGTTCATTTATGTGCAATTCTCAAGGTCATAGGGCAGTCTCAGAGGAAAACTGCAATTCATTTCTACCATTGGAAGAAGTATATGTGGCAACAAAATTAAGATATGTTAAAAATTTCAGAGATACTAACCCAAGAAATTCAACCCAAGCTGGTAGTGACCTCGGGCACTCATATAGAGATTCAAGATGGGCTAAACCTATAGGGGAAAGGTGGAAAGATGTCAGTGAAAAAGTCTCAGAAGTTAAGAGAGAGTCTGGGAGACGAGGCACTAGTCAGAGACCAGTGACAATACAGAGACCGCATCCTACACCTGACCGGACATCTAAAATATCAGGGCAGATTTTCTGATTCGACAATGAAACTGGGGTAAGATACAGTGTAAGTTGCTGTGCATCTGGATAATGAAACATAACCTACCACACACTCCTGACTCCAGGGAGCATGGATTAATGGGGACAGGTAAGACAGGGCAGTGAAACAGAAAGAACAGGACAAGAGAACACAAGGTCATACAACAGAGGTGCAAGCATTCAAGTGTCGTGCGGAAGCCTGAGAGGAACACCGTCACAGGCTCCTCTCAGGGAAGGGCCGGCCCAGACTCTCCGAGTCCAGTGCACAGGGCCCGACCCTCACTGGAGCCAGCTTTTCGTCACGGCTGAATTTAAGAAGCGGACACCTTCAAGCCTGAACCGTGACTCACCCTTCCCGTAGAGGGCTTCAGGTGATCACTGCGTGTCAACATGGGTTTGCTGACCATGTAGCAAACGTGCCACTTCAGTGGGGGAGGCTGTGCCTGTGTGGAGCAGGAGGCATGTGGGGAATTTCTGTACCTTCCTCTCAAGTTTGCTACTCTTCAATAGTCTTCATTTTTTAAAAAAGGATGCCTTCTTGAATCATTTTCCTGTAACCCCTTGTGTTCTCAGGCCCCATCTTAACTTGCCACAACTCCGCTAACACTGATGATATTCAAGCACATAACAGACCCGGGATGACTGCTCAGCTTTATCAGCAGCATACCGCCACAGCAATGAGAAGAGAAGCTAGCCCCATGGCGACACGGCAGTCACCGAGAAGCCCTGCACTAGTCTGCCGGGGCTGCGTACCAAGAACCAGCAGACCAGGTGCTACACTCTGGTGACCGGGAGTCTGAGGCTCTGGCCTGCGGGCTGGCTCCTCCTGAGGCTCTGTCCTCGGCTTACAGAGGCTCCCCCTCACCTGTCCACATGTGGTCTCCGCTCTGCGTCAGGGTCCTAACCTCTCCTTCCTATAAGGACACCAGCTATATGGGATCAGGGCCCACCCTCAGGATCTCTTTAAAGGCCCCGCATCCTAGAAAACAGACTTGTGGTTGCCAAGGGGAGGGGGTTGGGGGAGGAATGGGAAGAGAGGTCAGGGTTAAGACATGTAAGCTATCATACACAGGATGGGTAAACGAAGAGGCCCTTCTGTATAGCACAGAGAACTATATTCAATGTACTCTGATAGACCAGAATGGAGAAGAATATGGAAAAGAATGTATGTAACAACCACTTTGCTGTACAGAAAAAAGTAACATTGTAAGATGAATTATACTTGGATTAAAAAAAAGGATATAAAAACTAAAGGCACTCTGTCCAAACGAGTCACACTCTGAGGTACTGGGGATAGGTCTTCAATCTACTGATTTGTGGAGACACAGCTCAGCTCAGCCCATAACAAGCACTCTCACAGAGACCAACAGGGCTGACACTAAAATACCTGAGTAAAACGCTGCTGGGTCTCAGATCACAAGATGACACAGGAAAATCCTGCCAACCCCTCACAGTCCAAGGCGTGACAATAACAAAATGTGGGCTCTTTTTAAGAGAATACTTATGAGAATAAAAGGCCAGAAGCAAAAACAACAATACAGTATATTAATGCATATATATGGAATTTAGAAAGACGGTAACAAGAACCCAACATGCGAGACAGCAAAAGGAACGCAGATGTATAGAATAGACTCGTGGACTTTGTGGATGAGGGTAAGGGTGGGATGATATGGGACAAGGGCATTGAAGCATGTTAATTGTCATGTGTCTAATCAATCGCCAGCCCAGGATTGATGCTCGGGGCTGGTACAGCGAGATTTCCTGGGGGGGAGGGAGGAGGGAGGGGGGTTCCGGAGGGGAAGCATATGTAAACCCATGGTGATATCATGACAATGTATGGCAAAAACAATAAAAAAAAAAAAAAAGGCTATTTGGAAACCACTGTTTAACAGCTGACTGCTGCTTCTGAAGAGGGAGACACAGAAGGGCCCGCCTAAGGCCCTCTGCCTGTTTTCAGAAGGCCCAGTACTCAGGTGGACCTCCCTGACCCTGGGCACGGCCTCCACCTGCTCTAGAGGACCTCAGGGCGGGAAGACTCCAGCAAACAGCATGCAGATTCTGGCAACCGGCTGAAATAGAACCCTGCACGCCACATTTGGCTTCACCTCCAAACTCTGTGAGCACATCTTTCTTTATGAAGAGCTCCGATATTCCAATCCCCAACCCTTGCTTTGTTCCATCTTTAAAAAAGATGTCTGCAGTGCGTCCTGGACTAGGTACTAAGGGTACCAGAGCTAAGAAGCAACAGAGACACGGCCCTGTGCTCCAGGAACTCAGACTTGAAGACACGGCCCCAGGAGGCGGTAGTGATAACAAAGTGTGACCAGGGCCAGCACAGAGTAAGTTCAAAGTGCTGAAGAGCTTGGAGGAGGGTCCAGAACCAAGTATGGACAACTGAGAGGGCTGTGAGATGTGTCAGGTTCTGGAGAGAGGACAGGAGGGAAGCAGCCTGCAGGTGGAGAGGCAGCGCGGGGAGCACCCCGGGTCATCTCAGGAAACAGGGACAGCAGTAGCAGGACTGCTGTCATCACTGCCGTGCAGAGTGGCAGCTAACACTCCAGGGCTCACTTCGGGGTGGGCACTATCCTATCTCTATAGATTAGCTCATTTAACACTCCTAACCCCCTACGGAATAGGTACTATCGCGATCCCATATGACATGTGGGCAAGCAAGGCCCGAGCAGTGAAGTGACTCGCCCTCTTTTATCTGTCAAGGGGTAGTGCTGGGACTCAAAGCCCAGGAGCCTAGCTCTGGAGGCTGTGGTCTCACCCACCACTTGGCACCATGAGATCTGGGCTGTGCAGCAACACACCAGGAAGTACAGGTCAGTACACCTCAGTCCAGACTTCAGAGGTCAGAGAGCAAGGACTGAAGAGCTGGTCAGAGCTAGTGTTTCCTTATCCTAAAGCACTAAACCACATTCTTTTAGAGGGTTACGTGAACATGTTTAATTTCAGAAACGACAATGCAGAAAAGGAAGGGTGTTACAGGGGCTGAAACCATAGGGGAAGAAGTCAGAAAGCTTAAGGAAACGTTCCCCAGGTTCATGAAGATGCTCATTGAGGATGCACACCACAACCCAGAGACAGCAAACAAACAGCCTGGAGTTCACCAGGGCAGGAGAAGGTATCATGGCAAAACCATCCAATGCAGGCTTTTAAAAAACAAACAAGCCATGTTTTAAAAGAGTATTTAATAACATAAAAATGCTTATGATATACAGTTACATTTATAGAATACAGAACTGATATTAAATACACAGTGATGAAAAAGCTAAAAGCAACTGTAATATTAATATTAATAATATACTTCTGGGTATTAAAACTATGAGGGATTTATTTCCTTTGTACTGAGATGGCCAAAAGGTTCTCTTGGGGTTTTCTGGTAAGATGTTACAGAAAAACTCGAATGAACTTTTTGGCTAACCCAATATTTTTCCTTTATTTGCTAAAGGGACCTAAGTTTCACAGATGAAAGCATTACAAGCTCACCATCTGCAGGTTGTTTATGGCTGTGGCACAAGTGGTGTGGACATGCATCAGCCCGCAGGCGAGGAAATCAGCCACTGGCAGGCCCAACAAGGACCCAGCTTGTGGCATTCTTCTTTCTTGCAGTAAACTGCCTTTCAGCGCTAGTCTTAGCCACTCATGGTTACAAAACAGCTGCCCCAGCTCCCAGAATCACATTTTCAGACATTACGCCCAAAGACCGAGGAGCAGAGGGAGTCCCCCTCATCCGTCTCCTGTCACTGGGGAGGAAAGATCTCCCCAGGAGCAATCCAGAGGGCAGCAGACGTGCCCCCATGCCCCCACCCCACTCGGATAAGCCAGCACCAGGCACTCAGCCTTTGTAGGGGGAGGCAGGAACGGAGGTGGCCTTTGGGACAGGCCAACAAGGAGCTGCCCTGCTCCTCCCCAGGAACCGTTCCTCCTGCTGACTCCAGAGCCCCCCGGCAGTCTCCGTGCCTCTGGACACTGCTGCTCTTTGCACTGCAGGCACGCCCTCTTGCTGCCACGCCTGCCTCTCCTCAGCCCCTCGAGGACAGGTGCATGTCCCCACACCAACCCCGCGCCACCACTACAGACTTGTCAGAGGAAAGGCTGACGAGTGCTTGGTGAGCAGAGCTCCAATTTCGTTTCCTTGCTGAACTGATGTAACAAGAATGTGCCGTGCGCCCCACGGGCCCACAGGTTCAGCCGGTGTGTGGAGGCAGGCGCAGCGCTGCTCCCCCAGCTCCAAGGCCCCACACCTGGAGGACACCCGGCTCCGCTCATCTGCTTCGTCACGCAGGCTTCCTGTCTCCACCACTCACGGCCAACAGAATACTGTGTGAATCTGACTTTGTGAAAAAGGATACATTTCTCTCCATTCACTTGAACATAATGTACTATTACTAATTTTAATAATTTTAGCTCCAGAAATTGTACCAGCCTCCCAAAGAAAGAGTCCTTGACCCAAAATATCAGAGGATATTAAATGGAGAAATGATCTACTGATGCAAATCATTAAATCTATTTGCATTTGCTTACTGAACCCTAACAGGAAAATTAAAGTACAGGCAGCAAGGAGCGTGCCGGCTGTGCGTGGTTAAGAGGAGACGTGCTGGTGGATCCCGCTCTCTGTCATTAACTTCCCCACTTTTCCTCATTAACAAGTAAAATGTTTTTACTGCTTGAAAAGTTTTAATAAATAGAAAAAAGGAGAGCAGCTGACATAGTTTTTGATGTAATATACAAGGGCTTTTAATATTTTTACATACATTAATGAAAAAGCTAGGAGAAAATACTAAAAGGTTATATATGTGTGGAAAAACGAAGACTAACCTTCTGGGAAGGACTTCTGAGTGTATGTTACTCCCGTACCTTTTGATTTTGGCATCTATACTGCAGTCCCTCAACAGGTGTCAACAGAAAGTCTCCCACTTTCATCCCGTGGCTCCTGGTGCCAGGACCACCTGAAGGCAGCCTTCACACAACAGGTAAAACACTTCCCCAAAGTGACCAGGGACCCACCATGCAGACTTCTCCACGGAAATGAATCAGTTACCATGCGGGCAGACATTCCACCGGGCACACACTGCACCGTAAGCCATCACACCTCTGCGAGTGAGCACATGGCACAGCTCTAGACACATCCAACATTCCCTGGGAATCGATACACCATCAGCAGACTCTCATGAGGACTCCACCTCCTCGTGGTCCTCTGTCGGAGTGGCCCATGCAGCAACTGGATGGACAACCTCCCCAGGCCACCTGGACACCACTGAGCACCATGCGCTAGGTGTGCAGGAGCTGAGCCCGAGGCAACCCCGAGGGGCCATGTGATGCTCCCACAGCAACATCTGACCCACAGCAGTGATGCGGGCCACTGGTCCGGCCTGGCTTCATGCTCCCGGGGGAGCCGGTCAGCACCATACAATACATGTCCTCTTTCTGGAGCAGAGAACGGCCCAGAGCATGTGCTCTTCCTGGTGAGACAGCAGCTCGAGCCACAGAAGCCACACAGCCAAGCCCGCTTCTCATAGTGGGGAGTCCAGTCCTCCCAGAATCTGGGGAGAGGGGAGCCCCCTTTAGGACACCAGCCACGCTGATCTGTTCCACTGCTCTCTCGTAACTAAATACACTGACCCACTAGTAGGGTTGTTAAAACAGCTGCTTTCTGACACAACAATGAGAGGAAAGTTGTTCTTCAGTTCTCCTTATCCTGGCTTCGTGACATGAAATAATATTTCCATAGGCAGAACTGGAACCTTCCACTTCAGTAAAGTGCCCCTTCTCCAAGCCAAGGTGAAGAGTACACGCAGCCACCTGTGCCCCCTGGAGTGACCGAAAGTCATCTTCAGAAGGTCAGGGTTAAGAAAAGCGCAGGCCAGGCTTCCAGGCAGGAAGCAAGAGATCAGGCTATGTTCTCCTGCTCATAGCTTTCTCTAAAGCATGTTACATGTATCCACTAAAGATTTTCCGCTGCTTGCTTGATATTTTGGTTATGATCACTGCACCCAATAACAGCTCCTTAACTAAAGACAGGAAACAGTTAACCGTTACAGGTGAAGGCATCTCAGAGATTTAGAGATTCAAAGTCAGTGTGTAACAAAGGCCCTGAAACTACTGAAAAACCACAGCTTCAAGAGCAGCCCAGAGGCTCCTCGAGCTACCAGACCAAGGGCTCCAGAGGGCCGGCAGAGCACAAAGGGGCCTCTGTCCCCTGCTGGCAGCTGCTCCCCTGCAGCCCGAGGCCTGCCCCTCCCCACCCCGCCACCCCAGGCCTGCCTGTGGTCTTCCCCACCTCCCCCGCTCACCTTCCTCCTCTTCCTCTTTGGAGAAGTCCAACCGCATCAAAGCCAAGCTGACCAGATGCAGAAAGCTCCAGGGTCAACTTAGCATCCTTTCAGTCTTAAGATGGTGCATTTCTTCAGCATCTCTCTGCCTTACAATTTCTATGCCCTGGGGGTCCTGCTTTCATTAGGAATACCTCCCCACAATTACATACAACTTTGCATTTCTTCAAAGTTCTTCCCCACTGTTCAGCAAAATCCAGTAGCGCTGGCTCTGCAGCCCCCACACTCCCTAAGCAGAGTGGCTGCACTCCCAGCCCCACTGCCCTGGGGAGGAAAGCACTCCAAGGCCCACCTACCATCCAAGTCAGGGCAGCTTATTAGGACCTGCAGCGGGGCCGGGTCTCCAGACAGGCCTCTCTCTGCTTGGGGCAGCCCAGCAACCCTGGGTATCAAAGGAGGGCTGGAAGAGAGACAGAGGCAGAATGGCGGGGACAGTCTTAGAGCTCAGAGTTAGTGGAGGCCCTCGTGTTCACGAGTACGGCATCGTGGTCTGGCAAACACACAGTTCTGGAGCTGGCCGGTGGTGACGGGTGTAAAGCAACATCAATGTCACGCCATGGGGCTGCACGCTTAAAGATGGCTCAACAGTAAAGTTTACGCTGAGTATATTTTAGTACAGAAGAAGGATGCAGCTGGGTCAAAGCAGCATCGATTATGCAGACACAGAGGGGACTCTCTCCCCTCCTGTGGCGACGACCTTGCAACCCCACTACCCTGGAGGGTAACCATCCACTGAAATGGTCAGCAGGCCCAGCCCTGCTTGTAATCAGGACAAAATGAGGACAATTGCTAATTTATACCTGTGTTCCTCCAAATCATGTAAAGTGGATTTTTTAAAAGGTTACATATATTTTAGTTCTGTCAATGCAAATGACTTCCATAGCACTGTGGGCAGAAGTGAGTGGGTATCCTTTAAAATAGACTTGTCCAACAGGCTCTGATTCTTCTTAATGTAGCACCAAAGTCATACTTTGACAAAAAGTTTATCATCCCCAGACTGCTTAACCAGCAAAACTGTTCAAGTCTGCAAACACAGAAAACTTTCCATGCAAGCAAATTTTCTTAGACACAATTTGTCAAAAATAAAAGAAAAAAGAAAACTATTAATATGTCATATGCTAAAGTAACTTAAAGGGTTTTGTAATAATAAATGCAGATGGGACCCCACCTTAAGAAAATTTTATTGCTTACAGTTTAAATTCAGGAACTCCATAAATCTTGAACATGCTTTTGGCCCTCAGATATTAAGACTAAAAATGCAATTATAAAGTTGTTTGTCAGTTTCTCCTCCAGAAGGCAATTTACAGCTGACGGGATTATGTCTATGGCATATGGAACTTTAGGCAATAAAAATCTGGAGAGCTCTCGAAAACTCAGATGCAAAAAACAAGATATCACATGATTAATTGCCCCTTTAGTAAGGGATCCCCGGAGCCGGCATGATAAAACGAAGGGAAAAAGGGCTGCAGAAGTGAACAAGTTAGAGACGGATAAACAAGTTGTGGGCAGAAGTCCTGTCCTAACGGTCATCTGTGGGACTGGGGGGAGGGGTGTTGGTGCAGAGGCAGGACACACCGATATTACAAAACACTCCCTTCTCTCCTTCAATATATTTGCCAATTTAATACATGAATTCTAATAAGGAAGTCAACTAACCGCAGTTTCCCATTTTTTGAAATGAAAACACTACAGCCCAGGGTATGACAAGATGGGTCCCTAGCAGTCGTGCCCTCAGGCTGCCTGCGCTCAGGGTCGGGCAGTGCTTGCTGGGCAGGGAAGCAGCGGCCACACCAGCTGCAGGCGGCTCCTCGCCTCCCGCCCATCTGCCGCTCCCAGAGGACTCGGACTCCAGCAACCAGGGCCTGACCAGAACCCCTGTCCTCCCACACCAGGTGTTCTTCCTGCTCTTGGCCTGGAACCTCCACGGCCCAGCAGGACCTGCCTTGAAGATGAGGAGAGACGGAGAGCCGAATGCCTCGTGAAGCTTCAGGATGACCCTCCAGACCCCACCACCGCCTGAGGACAGGCTGGCGGATGCTGACTAACGGGGTCAGGCAAGTGCAGCTGCTCAGCTGGCAAGCACACAGGGAATAAGAGACGGCCTGAGGCTGGGGGAGCCTGCTCCAAGAAGGCCTCGAAGACAGCAGAGGGAGCCTCAGATTGGGAGCCTTCAGCTGTGTTTCCCTCGCCAGGCTGCATGGCAGCCCCACAGTACACTCAGTCCCTGGTCTTTGGTTCCTTTACCTAGAAAATAACAGGCTGGTCTGGACAGTGCCCAAGGTCCCTCACAGTGCTCAAGGTCCAGAGACCCAGGAAGTTTCGAGAGCCAACTGCAGAGAACCACTCAGAATGTATTAACTTCTGTGCATTGGAATCCCTGCCATTTGGCTACACAAGTCTTAGATAACATTTGAAGTAAACATCAGCATTTCTTCAATTCCTTGAAAAGAAGTTACAGGTATGTCCAAGCTGACAGAAGCCAACATACAGACAGAAAGACCCAGACTGCCTGGCAGAGGAGGCTGGGGTCTGAGCGGAGGCTGGGCCAGAGAGACAGAATCGCCCATCCAGCTCCACCTCCTTCCCTGGAAGGGCATGAGGCCACCTGCAGGCCTCAGGTGTCACTGTTCTGCCCAGCAATGCCACACACAGCACCACGCGGTCCACAGTCCACTTCTGCTTTTCACTGATGTATAGCCGATGTACAATGTCATGTAAGTTACAGGTATACAATTCCCAATTTTTAAAGGTCATATTTCATCTATGGCTTCCTTGGTAACTCGGGTAAAGAACCCACCTGCCAATGCGGGAGACATGGGTTCGATCACTGGCTCAGGAAGACCCCCTGGAAAATGAAATGGCAACCCACTCCAGTATTTTTGCCTGGGAAATCCCATGAACAGAGGAGTCTGGTGGGCTACAGTCCCTGGACTCACAAGAGTTGGATATGACTTAGTCGCTCAACACCAACTCCATTTATAGTCATTACAAAGCACTGGCTCTACTCCTTGTGCTGTACAATGTCTCCTTGTAGGTCACTTTATACAGAACAGTCTGCACCTCTTAATCCCCTACCCCATCGTGACCCACCCCCTCCCTCCCCACAGATAACCACTGGTCTGTTCTCTACACCTGTGAGTCTGCTTTTCTGTTCTATTCTGTTGTATCTGTCTCGCTCTGTCAGATTTATTTCACTTAGCATAATGCCCTCCAGCTCCACCCATGGTGCTGTGAATGACAGAATTTCATTCTTTTTTATGGCTGAGTAATAGTCCCTGTCTGTGTGCACACATACACGTTTTCTTTACTTATCTGCTGATGGAAATCTACTTTGCTTCCCTATCTTGGCAACTGTCAGTGATGCTGCTATGAATACTAGGATGCATGGACTTTTTTGAATTACTGCATTCCTTTTTTTCAGATATATACCTAGGAATGAAAACGTTAGGTCATACAGTAGTTCTGTTTCTGGTTTTTTGAGAAACCTCCATACTGTTTTCAACAGTGGTTGCACCAATTTACATTCCCACCAACAGTATAGGAGGGTTCCCTTTTCTCCACACCCTCATCAAAATGTGGTATTTGTGCTCTTTTTGAGACCAGCCATTCTAACAGGCCTGAGACAGTATCTCACGTGGCTCTGATGTGCATTTCCCTAGTGATTCATGATGTCCAGCATCTTTTTAATGTGCCTAATGGCCACATGCATTTCTTTGGAAAAATGTCTATTCAGTTCTTCGTGCCCATTTTTAAGGAAACCATCAACAAAACAAAAAGACAATGTACCGAACAGGAGAAAATATTTGCAAATGATATGATTGATAAGGGGTTAATAGCCAATATATAGAAGCATACAATTCAACATTCAAAAGCCAAACAATCCAATTAAAAAACAGACCTGGCTTCCTGACAGTCATTGTGCTTGTGTCCACGTCGGGTCCCATCTTCCCACCACCACCTCCTGAGAGCCGGATGAGGGGCGAGCACCTCTTTCCTATCCTGCCCCACTGAACAGTCCCCAGCACTCCAAATGGTCCCAGACACCCGGGAGCTGCACATGAGGTCAGACTACATGTAGGACCAGCAGACAGCAGAGGGCTTTTGCATCAAGATATTATTATCAATAAAAGTTTTGTTTACCTAGAAAAGATGTAAACACACCAGAAACTGAAGCAAATAAGCAGCCCAGTTCTTTTTAATGAAAGTACTGCTCAGTTATACAATAACTCTTTCTAACAGTCTTAAACTGGATAAAAATAAAGATCAGAAAACTAAGTGCTGTTTCAGATGAATTCTAGAAAGGAAAAACCAGTATGGAGGGAAGCTAACTTTTGGAGGAGCTTTAATAACTGAGAACAACAATTTTTTTATCCCTACATTTAAAAGTACATATTTTTAGTGGAAGCAACATTAAAGAAGAAATGTCTAGAATGTATATATTTATATATGCATGTGTACACGCGTAACACTCACATACAAATACTATACACAAGAATATCTACTTGAGAAATGAACAACGACAAAGAAACATCATATCCCTACTATAATAGGTTAAGGCTTACATTTTCCTACTGCAATGGGGTAGGTCTTAAAAATGCTTCTCCTCTTAACTGAATCCTTCTGCAACTGTTTATATTCCATTTTAGCTGGTCTAAACAGCCTGGCAGAAACCTGCGGTTGGGACATGCAGAATTTGCACGTGGAAACTCCTTGCCTAGTGACCCCACCCTGACATTCAGCTGGAGGGGGATGGCTCCCAGCAACATGGCTTCTTCAGGAGGAGAGGAAATGCCTTCCCCGAACTGTGTGTGCTCAGCTCAGGAACCCCCAGCCCAGCCTGACCTGTGTGAAACCATCTATAGAAACAGCAGAATGCTTGCTTCCCCAGCTGAAGGTTTCCATGGTGGCTCCTTCTGGAGTGACAGACACGCCCACTGTCCCGTGAGGGAGCCACAGAACAAGGGCACTTTCACCTGTGCTGGCCAGTGAGGACGGAGAGGCGGGCCTTCTGGAGAAAAGCACACGAGAAGCAGCTTTACAGGTACCATCAACAGCAAGAAGACTCTAATTCCCCCAACACACAATACGTGTGAGCATTCTGCCAATGGATGCCAAAAGTTAAAGTAAATGCCGGTCCAGGAGGACCAATGTTCTTCCATGGAACCCCTCAGAATCTGCAGGTGTACTGAATATAGTCCGTAAGCCCTTTTATTTACCAAAGGTTTAGGTGTATACACATGTGTGTAGATTGCATGGAGGGTGTCAGGGAAATGCTTCTAAAAAGACATACTGGGGCTCTCAAGGGGCACACCAGAAGAGACCTGTAATAAGTGGGTAACAGCTCTGGAAGCAAGCAACACAGAGCAGGCAAGGCCAAGACACAGACTCTGGGCAGAAAGGCCAAGCGATTCTCTGCACTTCCTCGAGTTGCAGCTGCAAGGCGGCTCAGCCCAAAGGGACCCTGAAGCGAGAGCAGCGCTCTCAGACAGCAGGGACCGCGGAGATGCTCTCTGGCTCCTGTCCTCCAGTCCGCACGACGCTCTGAGGTCGAAGGGAGGCTGACAGACTCTGGGTGTGAGCCCGATGGCACTGCAGGCCCGGACCCCTGCTGGACCCCTTGCACAGCGCATCCATGCCAGGGGGCCAACCTTAGCTCTGGAGCGGGCCATTTCCACTGCAGGCCCCTGGTGAACCACCACCACTGCCCTGAATTCCACAGCAAAGCTGAAACCAGCTGGCTGGGAAATGCTGGTTTCCCAGATCAGAGACTGGAGGAAACTGGAAGTCAGTATTAGACCCCCACGTGCCTGACACCAAGGGAGCAGATGCCCACAGCACTTTCAACACAGCTGCCACCTGGCCCACCCCCACCTCCCCAGCTCCATCCTCCTCCGTTCGCCTGTGTTTCGCCTCTCCTTTAGTTTTCTTTGGTGCTTCTTGACCAGCTCCCTGTTCAACTGTCGTTCCAGATGGTCCTCTCCTCCTTGCGGCAGCCCCGCACCCTACAACCTGAGAGCCGGCACCACCAGCCGGTCGGTGACAAGCCGGGGCCTGGCCACACGCCTCCCCCCAGTCCCCCGGACACCGGCCCCGCTGGCTGACCACAGACAATGTCCCAGCCTGGCTCTACTGTCAAGGCACTGGGCTGAGGCCCAGCCCCTGACCACTGCAGCCCCCTCCACGTCTGTGCATGCACACACCCCATGAAGGGCAGAGCACACCTGACCGCCCACCCAGGCCCGTCCTGCGCTGGGAGAGGGCTCTATGTGGGTGGAGCTGTCCCGTCCCTTACTGCTCCATGCCCGACCCGCATCTCCAGGGCATGGGGCCTGTCACACAGCAGGCACTCATGTGCTCCGAATGAACAGACAAGTGACTCTAACTCAACCCTAAGTTTATGCAACATTCTCATTACAGACAGGCCCACTTCTGTCACTTGATACAGCAACTGGAAATAAAAATTCCGGATGACTCTGACACAAGACAATGCTTCAGTTCGACTCAAAAATTAAACTCATTTAACATTTAACTCAATTTAAACTCTAAACTGATCAGCATTCAAGAATTATCCTGTACATTAATATCAAGGAGCTGATCTAATTACTGACACAATTTAAAGAAAATAAATTTAACAAACCAAGTGTATTTTGAGAGTTTACAGTTTAAATGATATTAACATTTTGAAAACAAAAGCTTAAACAGTATTCACTAATCGCAGATGGTTTAAATACCAGAAAATATTAGATATACATGAACAATTAAAATTCTGGAAATCAAAATCCAAAGACAAAATATCACAAATACATGTCAATGGTCTCAGATCCTACAGTTTTATTTTCACAAAGGAGAGCGGGAGCGCCATGAGGCACTTCCTGGTACAGAGAGTCTGAAGGAGCGGTTCTGAGCTCTAGCCACCAAGCCCCTTGTGTGGCATCAGCTCTGTCCCCTGTGAAATGGGCACAGTGCCCCCAGACAAGCTTGAACCACCAGCAAGTAAGCATGGACATCCTGTATGTCCATGGTGCACACGTCACATGTTAGGTAGGCAAATACATGAAGACACATCACCATATCCGTTTTGTTCGGACAACACTAAATTTTGGGCCGATACTTTCAAATGAGACATGAACTGGTGAACATTCTATTTTAAAGACATTCACATCCAGGAAGGGAAGCCCAAGAATACTGGAGTGCATAGCCTCTCCCTTCTCCAGGGGATCTTCCTGACCCAGGAATCGAAGCGGGGTCTCCTGCATTGCGAGTGGATTCTTAACCAGCTGAGCTACCAGGGAAGCCCCCACATCTGGGCATCTAGCATAAAAGTGACCCCAATTCTCACTACTAAACCCTGACCAGGCCTGTCTCCAGGCCCTCCTCCACCGCTCATGTCAAGAAGTAGCACCAGGGAAGGAAAGGTCAGCCCTGTCACGGAGTCAGTGCCGAAAATCGCCTCTTCTCCCCGCAGCCTTCCTCCCAGGGCTTCAGGAGCAGCCCCCTCACTCCTTTGCTGACAAAGGGGCCCTTGTGTGGGGCCGTGGAGCTGCCTGGGGACTGTACGCGGCAGCCGGCATGCAGCTCCTTACAGGAGGCCCAGCCCTTCTGAGCGGAGCCCCACACCTGACATCTGACTTCCAGCAAGCCGACCCCTCTGGACAAGGGCTCTAGAAGAAAATGCAAACGACCTCCAAGGCGGCGTTACAACACACTCATAAATTCCACTGCTAACCTCCTTTCTCTCACACTCTGAGCAAACCTTTTAACCAACTTTCCCGACCGCAACTAATTAGAACATGGAACAGGGCGAGGACTGCCAAGAGGCTGGCCAGAGGAGACTGGCAAGCAGGCGCAGTGACACGGGGGCGGCACAAAGGCAGAGGAGCAGGGAGGAGGCGGGTGGGGGGGGGGCGGCCATGTCCAGGTCTGTCCACCGCGCGGCAGGGACGCCGCCCAGGGGCACGGCTGCCTGGGCCAACTCCACCAGAATCAGGCCCTGTGAGACCACAGGTCCCAAGGGGGACCCCACGAGAGCACAGGGTCTAGGCCCTGTGAGGTCCACATGTCAGACACCCTTTCCTTAGGGTACAAGTTGCTGGAAGAGCCCCCTGGCTTTTTCTGAAACTTTTAATTTTGCGTTGGTCTATAAACGATTAACAACATTGTAGTACGTGTCAGGTGAATGGTAAAAGGACTCAGTCACACAGAGACACGTATCTGTTCCCCCTAGACTCCGCCCATCCAGGCTGCCACAGGACATTGGGCAGCTCCATGTGCTGCACAGTAGGTCCTTGTAGGTTGTTCACTTCAAATATGGGCTTCCCTGCTGGCTCAGTGGTAAAGAATCTGCATGCCAATGCAGGAGATGCGGGTTTGATCCCTGGGTCGGGAAGAGCCCCCTGGAGAAGGGAATGGCTACCTGTTCCAGTATTCTTGCCTGGAGAATCCCATGGACAGAGGAGCCCAGCGGGCTACAGTCCATGAGGTTGCAGAGTTGGACACAACTTAGAAACTAAACAACAACAGGCAACTCAAAGTTCCTTCTCTATGAGTCTCTTTCCATTTTATAAGCTCATCTGTATCATTCCTTTTTAGATTCGACATAATGCCATTTGCTGCAATACAGATGGACCTAGAGCCTGTCACACTGAATGAGTCAGTCACAGAAGAAGAGATGTTGCATGGCGCTCCTCACATGGGAAAGCCCAAGCTTTTAACCAGGACGGGACTCCCCTCCTGGTGAGGGTGAACCAGATGTGGTCATGACTCACGAGTCTTGCACCCAGTGAGGGCGCTGCCAGGAATGTCCTCCAGGGAGCACGCATCGCTCAGCCCGCTCCTCCTCCAGGGACAAGGGCAGGCCCTGCAGCAGGGTCGAGGCTTCTCGCAGCTGTGTTGAGGCCACAGGAATCTGCTGCTTTGGGAAAGCTGCAGTGCCAGCCTTTCAAAGGCAGGTGTGGACAGAGGGGACGTTCAACACCTAGAGGATTTCAGGGCTTTTCACATGCCACAGAGGAAAGCACCCACCCCCCTTTCCCTCTGCTTGAGATCAGCCAACATACCTCCTTTACTCTAAAGTGCTCGCATACTCTAAATGTTGGAAACTTGTTAAAAAATAAATACAAATAAAAAACATTCTGACACTTTGGAGTTCATATTTATAACTCACTTATTTGTAGCTGTTATTCAACTGTTCATTTCTTTCTTCTAAGAGGACCCTGGCAGACTGAAAATTAAATGAACTAACCCATGGACACAGGCATGGGAGTTTTGTCATTTCTCTCACCGTGAAACACAGCAGTAAGACCCCAACAGAAATAAAACTCTTACATTGCTCTTTTCTCTTACATGGATCTGGAAAGTTCTAAATCTCAATGACTCTTGCTTAAAAATGCCCAACCACCCTGCTCCCACCTTTCGTCCTGACCCAAGTAAACAGTGAGTCTCTGCGACAGGCTAAAAATCTTGGGGGAAAGAAAGAGAAGAGGGTGAAAGACAGCGAAGCCATGCGTAGCCTGTTTGTTCTTTTCTGGGTCAGAAACCACACATTAACATGCAGCCTCACACCTTTCTGTGGTCGTGTGGTACCGTCCTGCGGTGTGGGGGCCTGTACCACCTTCTCTGCAGTACAAGCAGCAGAGCTGGCCCAGGAGGAGCCCCCCCCAAGGCTCCAGGCGGAGGGCTGGTCACCTGAGGGCACACTGCGAGGAGCTTGTGCCTCAGGAAGTGGCCCCGAGACGCTGCCGCCCCCACTGGCCCATCTGCAGACAGGGACTCCTCCCGAGACGCTGCCCCTCAGTGCATCAGCCACCTGCCTGAAGGTGCCAGCGTCTCGCTTGTACAGGACCCTGACCTGGGTTACTGACAACCTAAGTCAGGAGAGGGACTCCCACACACTCCTGATATCTCAGCCCGGAGCCAGAAACCGTGCAGGAGGGAGGCCCCTCGACACCGCCAGGCCACAGGCTCACCAGGGCATCCCAGCACTTTCTTGAAAAACAGACTATTTACGTGAAGCCACAGCGCTTGGCAAGTTCTCCTCTCAGAGACATGCTTATTTGACTCCAGAGACCTCCTTAAGGAACATTTTGTAAAATAAAATAATTATATTTTTAAGCACACACAACACAAATCATTATCTCGAGCTATGAAGGAAAGCTGTGAGACACCTAAACTGGCTGCAGGCAGAATTCCTGCGGCGCATATTCCAGGCCTCCCTTTCCTGGGAGCACTTCTTCAGGTGTTTAGCCTTAAGAACACGCTTCTCTTCCTGAAAGACCAATCACAATAAAACAAGTGTGATGTCTATATTAAAATCACCCATCTGTGGGGAAGAACCAGCTCACCAGCACCCCGGGAAGGTTCTCATGCCGTGCAGACTCTCAGGATCTGTCCGGACCTGGCACCAGCAGACCACAGGGCACCGAGATCCACAGGGCATGGAGAGCACGCGGCAGGCCCAGGTTGAGCAGGGTCAGCAACACCAGATGGACCCCTGACAGCCTCACGTTCTCTTAACGTTCCCCTTAAATATCTAAAGATGAGCAGGAAAGCAGCAAATGCATACAGAAACCACCAGTCACTGTCCATTCAAACCAATGGACTCGATCAGACTTTGAGTCCAACTTCCCTTCACGAAGGCCTCAAAGGCATCTTCCTTCCTTCAGGGGAGTGAGGGCGTTAGCACCTTCCAAGGTGAAAACCTGGCAGTGCACCTGAGGGTCTACCTCCTCCCAGGAGGAACACAGAGGCCCTGCCATGACACTCCCTCAGGCCCCAGAGGGTTCTGGGGCATCCCCTTCGGCCAGCCGGCCACCCAATCCTCAGAGGAAGGTAACGCCTAACCTCCATGCTCCTCCTAATCCTCAACACCAGAGATGGTGGGGCCAGACGCCAGGGTGCAGGAATGACAACACTCAACCCGAACCATATATTCTTATCAAGCAGAAAACAGCCTGCATGTGCTTTTAAATTTTTCAACATACAGAAAGCTTTACAACGATTTACTTTGGCTGGCCTATAACTTTTTCACTTGCATTTGGTATTTTTCTAAAAAGCTTTATAGAGAACAAATTTAAAAATGAAAAATGAAGATAACTCTTCGACCAATGCGAAAGTACATGCAATTAATTCTCTCTAGCCTCCCATATCCAAAAATCCTACTACTATTTCCATAACATTCAGTATAACCCGGGGTTGTAGAGTCCATTTTTAAGTAATCAAATACTATGATCAACTTTATGGAAAACCAAACAAGCCCAAAATAACCTTAGAAATACAAATACATCCTCCTCTCCTTATTTTAGATTTTAGACATTGTGGCGAATAATGATGAGGCCCAAGCTTTGCTGCCACAGGAAGACGTGTGAGGGAAATCAGTCAAGCTCCTGCAAAAAGCCTGAACACAGTTGTTAATGGAAACTTGACACCGGCAGGAAGCTACAAGAGTGGGACTATTACACCACTTTCCAAACTGCTACTCCTCACTCACATTTTTAGAAAAGTAATGGATTTTATGCAAAAATGAACTCAATGACCACTGCATGAAGCCATATGTACAAGTAAATGGACAAAGGAATAGGAAGCAGGAAGCAGGAATCCTACTTTGTACAGAAGGGTGGAAGGAATCCCACTACAGACAGATGTCGGGGGCCAACTGACCTACTGACAAACGCAGTGAGGCCACAGAGGAAACCGAGGCCGGACTCACAAGCACTCAGGATGGTGAGAGCAGGAGCCTACCATCCTGAGGACACTCTGCTCAACACCCCCTTGGCCACCCCCACCACAGTAGCTGGAGGACACAGCCATGGAGGGTGCAAATGGCTCCACCTGCAAAATGCCAAGTGGTGGGAGACCCCCTAGAGGTGGGCGAGGGCAGCACCCCCTTCTCTCAGACAGCAGTTCTAACCAGAAGCCTTTCTTCCAGACCCAGAGGGCCCCAAACCTGAGGAAAAAGCTTCGCAATGCGACTCTTCTGGAAAGTAGAGGAGGGGCCACTTCCAAACTCACTTCATGTAGTTAGAAGAACCCAAATGCCCAAACCTCACAAAGACATCATTAAAAATAGAGTTAAACACAACACCTCTCACAAACTTAAAACACACAAATCCTAAACAGCAAATTTATCTTTCAATTATTCATTTTTGGCTGTGCTGGCTTTTTGTTGCCACACGCGGGCTCTTCTCTGGATGGGGCGCGGGGGTTTCTTGTTGAGAGGGCCTCTCTCGCTGAGGCTCGCAGGCTCCAGGTGCACGGGCTCCAGCAGTTGTGGCCCTTGGGCTTAGCTGCTCCACAGCATATGGCATCTTCCTGGACCAGAGAACTGGTCTCCCCTGAGCTGGCCCACAGGTTGTTAACCACTGGACCACCAGAGAAGTCCCAAAATAGCAAATTTAAACCAGTAAAATGTAAGGGAAAAAAACGATTATACCATGATTTAAACGATGTGGTACAAAGTTTCAAGGCTGATTTAGGCTCCTAAAATTAACTTGTTGCACATTTAAAGAATAAAGAACAAAAACATGATTATGTTGACAAATCCACAAAATCTGTTTAATAAAATTCAAGAGATTGAGGAAGCATTTACAGAGTGAGAGGGGTCACCTATTAAAGTCAACAAAGGCAGCAATCACCCTGCTGGTCCCCCACGACTGGGAACACATAAGGAGGTCCACTGTGATGATTTTTATTTAGTGTCATACTTGAGGGTCTAGTCAGTACAACAAAAGTAACAGAAGGCAAAAAGATCAGAAAGAAAGAAGCAAAGCATCTTTGTCACAGACATCATGATTTTCTACAGAGAAATTCCTAAGGAAACTGCTAAAGAATTCCCTGAACTAAGAAGTGAATTTAGTGTTATGTACCAGCAGCAGTAGTTTAAAAGTGAAAAAAAAAAAAAAGAAGAAGAAGAAGAAGAAGAAATTAAGCAGATTTAGAGTACCATCAAAAACAAAGTATTTAGAAATAAGTTTTACAAAATACACATAAGATCTTCAAGCTGGAAACTACCAAACATCACTGAGAAAAATTAAACAGAATCTAAACAAATGCAGAGATAAACCACAATCACGAACTGGAAAATTCAATTTAAGATGTCAACCCTCCCAAAATTGATAAATAGATTCAATGAACTCCAATCAAAATCCCAGTAGGCATTTTTGGAGAAACTGACACCTTGATTCTAAAAGTCGTATGGGAAATTGAAACCTAGAAACCAAGACAATCTTTCAAAAAAAGGAGGGGGGCCTGGAAGACTCAAAGACTTATCACAAAGCTACATCAAGTCAGTGTAGCACTGGCACAGAATAGATGAGAAGATCAGCTGAACAAAACACGGTCCAGACATATATAACCCACACACGTACGGTCATGTGACTAACTTTCAACAAAAGCACTGAGGCAATTCCCAGGATAAAGGAATTGGTTCCCACTCCCCTCCCTCAGCCAATGATGCTGAAACAACTAAGTAACTTGGAAAAAATTGAGAACCTTCCAATTTGAGATGATGGAATACCTATCTAAACAGGAAAAGCTTAAATTATGTTTTTCAAATAATTGAGAATATGAAATTAGAGTAGGCAAATATTTCTTAGAGACACAAAATATGGTGAACAGAAAGGAAAAAATAGTTGGTCTTCCTCAAAATTAAAAACTTCTATTCACTAACGACATTATTAGAAAAATAAAAACCTAAGTCCCCAAATGTGAGAAAATGATCAATACAAATATGTGATCACCAAATTGTAAACAGAACTACAAACTGAAAACACCAATTAAAAATACACAAGAGACGTGCCTCACAATGAATACTTACTGAGAAGAGTGTTCAAAGATCAGTCAGCAAGAAAGGGCAGGTCACCACAAAGAGAGAGAATACTTCATACCCATCAGGATGACTAAAACTCTAAAAACTATCACCACCAAGCATGAGGGCACAACAACACAAACTCTCCTACATCCTGGTAAAAACGCAAAAATGGTAAACTGGGGGAAGGGTTGGCAATTTCTTAGGAGGTTACATATCCACTTACCATGCAATTCACACCTAGGAATTCACTCAAGAGAAATGAAAACATCTTTCTGTAAAGAGGCTTGAACAAGAATTCTCTTAGCAGTTCTATTCACTGCAGCCCCAAATTGGACAATTCAGCTGCCCACCAACACGAGAATGAACAAACAAGCTGTGGTACATTCATACAACAAACTACAACTTCTTAAAAAAGAGTGAACTACTTACTGATGCGCAAAACAATGTGGGTGAACATTGACAACATCACTGAATCAATTTAAAAACCAGGATATGCTGTACAGCTCCAGGTATGTAAGTTTCAACAACTGGCAAAACTAACCTAACGTGACAGAAACCAGAACACTCGATGCCAACAGGAGGGGCTGACTGAAAGCGGGCATGCAGGTGCTTCCTAGAGCGCTTTACATGTCTGCAAAGACTCACTGAACTTTCTGACCTAAACATCTAAGGATTTTACAATATTATGCAATTTTTGCCTTGGTTTTGTAAATGAAATTGTTAATTCTGAGTATTCACAGAGATAATTTTTATGCTATTCTAATTCTGAACTCTCTCTCCCTCAAAATTAACCACATGTAACAGACCCCTGGTTTGCCACCCCTCAACACACACACACACACCAATCGCCTCCATGCAGCCAGTACACAACCACCTCCGTGCTCCAGCCAGGCATGGCCAGTGAGGTAAGACAGGAGCCAGGGCTGCTCTGGAACGGGAGGACCTCCCCTCCTCTCTCCCTGGGAGCGGGCTATGGCACCTCGCACCCAGATCCCAGCCTGCAGATGCAAAGGGGAAAGCTGGGGGCCGGACTCCAGGGACCATCCCCCAGCAGACCCAGCTGACTGCCCACCGGGCCGTGCTTCTCCTCCAGAGAAACGGGCCGCGTCTCAGCCTTGGTGGAGGAGCTTGCTCTCTGCAGACCAGCTGAACGCTGGCTCGATGCAACAGCGCAGAGGGCAGAACCGAAGCTGAGCCGCACCCTCCCTATGTTCTCACACTTTGGAATGGGCACTGAGAGCACTTTGAGAGGGGCTGTTCCTCCTACCTCGTCTTCCCCGAATTCACTGTGTCTTTAAAAAAAGAAAAAAGAATTCAACACATAATTTCTGTGATTTACTGTGCAACTGCACGTGCTAAAAGACAAAATGACATTTTCTCTACAAAGTATTTGGTGCCTGTGATTTTTTTGAACACTACACCCAGATGGTTCTCATAGAAATAGAGAAGAGTGTATTCATATAGTTCAAAGGTTTGCTTATTTTTTGGTCTTAAAGAAAGACTACTGATTGCAACATGCAGCTCTACAGGAAAAATCTTGACAGAGGAGGCGAAAACTGACATTTATTACTGCACTTGTGCTCATTACGGCCGTCTCTGACGGGGGTCCAATAAAATCAATTTTTATGTTTCTTACGTATTTTCTTTATCTAACGTTCCTAGCACGGTGTTTATTAGCCAGTTAAGACAAACACAGAGCAGAGGAGTAGGTGGTTTTTTCCCCCTCTTTTCTTTTCAGAAATAACAGGAACTGCAATTTTAATACAACTGCTATTCACAATCAGTGAATGAAGGAAATGGAATGTTAGTTACATTTCAGAAGAAAACATTAAAAAGTGCTTTAATTATATGTTTTTACAATTAGAGAAAATACCAGAGATCATTCAAAAAAAGGGATAAGGGAGTTCCAATAGAAACAGTAACATGAAAAACTTCCTCTGAAAAGGGGATCTTCCACCCTTCCCCTCAGCCACACACATGCCAACGTTAGACACCATTTCCAAGAGCCTCAGTGGGGCTCCCGATTAAGCAATTCCAGGACTCTGGAATAAAACTCACCTGGCCAGCTGATGAACAATGCAGGCTGGTCCCGATTTAAAAATCAAGACTAGGCAAGCAGCTCCCTGTCACCAAATTTCCAGAGGGATCCCCAAAGCCCACTTGCTTAACAATCAAAGTGTTTAGCGCTCATGGCACCTCTGTAAACGTGCACATGACTGCGTCTTAGGGCTCCTAATTACAGGCTGTGCTGCTATGGTTAATCAGAGATGGAAGGGTCCTGGGCAACAGGCACAGATGCTGAAAATGAACGATCGTGGCCCTACCGTCTCTAGTGAGACGCTGATTTCTGTGATTTGTAACGTGTGGCTCCTCTTGCCCTGCGGTCAATGGCAAACGAACAATAACCATATTCTTGCTGTAGCTCTAAACACACCATGTAGCGGGTGTCACACAGGACATTCACTCACCCAGTGTCTAGGGTCTTCCCGCCGTGCAGTTTTATCCCGTGCAGACCCTGCTCACAACCGGAGATCTCCATCTTCCCCAGAGGGCTGTCCACCACTTTGTATTTCACTTCACAGGTCCTGTCCATTCTCTGAAGTACCTGAAGAGAACAAGTACTACAGTTAAGCCTGTGTGAAAATTTGGTCACTTCTAAAGCATAACAGAAGCCCCAGTTATATAAGACATAAAACATCTTCCAAAGCTTTTTCCCTCATTTTTTGAATTTAATCATAATGTGTCATTTTTATAACACAGTTACTTTGGAGACAGAAAATTACCATAATTACACAGAAGAGCAGTACATTCTCCTTTCATTTCCTAAAATTGAGAAACCTCAATCTCCCTTTCTTCTCATTTATCTTTAACCAATGCATAGTCAAAGATGAAATTAAAGCTCCTCTTAAATAATCCCTATAACTATTTAAAATAAAACAATTACCAGTAACTTTTTCAATGACAACTGAAGACAAACCATTTGATATTTTGAATAAAGTACATTTAACAACAGAGCGTTATGGAGTGAACAGTGCAACTCAACTCCACTCCTAACACAATGGCCCCTGTGCTAGCAGGTGGCTGGCTAGATAGATGCACACTGGAACACAGCTCTTTCGCTCTGGAAAGCACACAAATTTTAGCTACAAAGTGAAGTCGCTCAGTTGTATCCAGCTCTTTGCGACCCCATGGACTGGAGCCTACCAGGCTCCTCCATCCATGGAATTCTCCAAGCAAGAATACTGGAGTGGGTTGCCATTTCCTTCTCCAGGGGATTTTCCTGACCAAGGGTTAGAACTCGGGTCTTCTGCATTGCAGGCAGACACTTTACCATCTGAGCCACCTGGGAAGCCACCAGGATAGTTCCCTATTCAATTTTTCAAGTCCTTCAAAATGTAAGGACCTTAGCAATAGGGCAGCCCTTCATCCCTTCCCACCTCTTAGAACAGGAGGGACACAGCTGGGAACAAGATCTGTGTCTCTGACCTTTTGCATATGACCTTTTTAATTTCAGGAGAAGGGCTTCAGAAGGGGGTCTAGTGGTGATCAGGAGGTTCAGGAAGAACTTGCCCAAAGAAGTGTACAAAAGCTATGCTATGATGTATCATCCATGTGAATTTTGAGGGATGTTAATTTTGGTCAACTCAATAAAGGTTTATAAGAAAGAAAAGCTGTACTAAGAGCAGTGAGAAGCCAGGACCAAGGTTTAGGCCAACTGATATTAAAAAAAAAGAAAAAACAACTCTCTTGACTTCAGAGGTGAGGGCTGTGGGAAGCCCACCTGGCCTGGAGCAGCGCTGGGCCACTTCCTCTCCACAGGGACCCCTGCCCACCTCCACTAACACTCCCCTCTCCAGAGCTCCACCCTCAGCCACAGCGGCCTAGAGTACACTGAGCCCCAGGGCAAGGCCTCCCTCTGAGCACATCTGCTCACCTGCTCTCTCAACCTCTGGGTCCTGGAAACACTCCAAATGAACTTGTCCAAAACTGTAACCTTGCACAAATTCTCCTGGACACAGCACTTCCACCCACCCCTGCCCTCACCCAACCCGGATTTACCCTGAACGGCTCGTTCTCTTGAACCCCGCCTGCTGCACCTCCACAGGCACTGATCTCTCGCTGTCAGCTCTTTCATTTCCACTCCACCCTCCAGGACACCCCCACCAACTCTCACCTCCCTGAGGCAGGGCTCCCGGCCCTCACTACCCTTGGGCTCTTCCCACACCAACCACTCCTCAGCTGAAACACTAAGGACACGAAGGGGCCACAGCAGGGCCAGCTAACTGCAGCCCATGGGCCAAACCCAGCCCAGCGCCTGCTTTTGTAAATAAATACAAGGGATACTCCCATGCTTGCCACCTGCAGGCTGGTCGCCATGGCTGCCCTCATGCTCCAGGCGCTGAGCAGCCCTAAGCCACAGGCGCTCCTCACACGCATCGAGGGTTCCGGTCTCTGGATGTGGACACCAGACTGCGCTCTCCCTGACCGTCCTCTGCACCGCGCAGCCCGCTGTTTGCTTCACCGTGAAACCTCAACACACCTCCATTGCGCTCCCGCCAGGTTCTCCTCCCTTCTCTGTGTCTGCCACCTGCTCCTAAGTGTCCTGCCGTATCTCCCTGTTCGCTGAACCCAGGGTAGGCAAAGTGAGAGCAGGGAAGCTGGAAGAGAATGAAGAGCCGCAGGAACTGCAGACATGTTTAACCTCTGCAGGCTGGCACAGCAGCAGCAGACGTGCTGGAGCCTCTCCTCTCAAGGCTGACCCAGCAGACGCTGCTGCAAGGGCATCTCAGGTGCAGCCTGCACAGGTGCTGCGCGTGAGCGGGGCTGTAAGTGCCCGCAGCTGCTACAGAACCAGGGAGTCACAGAGCGTGGGGCAGGAGCCACCGGGCACGGGGCGAGTGCCTGGCCACCACCACCTGGCCTACTGCTCTTTCCCTACGTAAGGCCAGGCTGATCGCCACCTCTGCCTCCCAAGGGCCTGGGACAGGAGGACGAGCCATGCCTTCAAGAGGTCAAGCGGCGTTGCCCAAACCCCACGAGTGCCAGCATCACTCCCAACACTCAAGGGCGTGTTAGCGGGATAAGAAGAAAGCAGCTTTGTTTCTCTACCAAGTATTAGCCAACTTTTTCACCGACCCCTGCCCCCTACCCAGTCCTGCTCAGAAGCACTGGCCTCCATCTGGCTATTTCTGAGCAGATCCAGGCTAAGGACACTGGCTCAGGCCTCAGACCTGGAGCCTGACAAGTCATAGGCCTGTCATGGGCAGGACTCCTGCTTACAGGCACGAGAAACCAGTACTGGCTAATTTAAGCACAAAAGCAATTTACTGAAAGACTCACAGAAGATCTGGGAAGAAGCTCAGAAAACGGTAGGAACCAAGACTGGCCACCATCCAACCAAAGACAGTGCCAAGCCTCAGGACACACCTGTGGGGACTCCTGCGGACTGCAAGCACGCAGCAGGCCCCATGGGCACCGCCGCCCGCCGAGAACAGGATGCTGCAGCCACTGTCAGTGCCCTGCTGCCTGGGCTCCCTCTCACGTGTCGAGGCCCAAGCGGGAGCCCAGAGCTGGCACGGGGGCCAGGCCCGTGGGCCCCTGTGCAAGTGTCCAGGAAGGACTGTTGCCAGGAGGGCTTTGTCAGCGTCGGCCCCCATCAAGGACATGGACTCAGCACTGCTAAAGAAAGTAAGACTGGCACACAGCCAACCAAGAGAAAGGTCCAACGGTAGATGTCCACCCCCTTTCCCAGGCCTCCATTTCCTCAACAACAAAACAGGAACACTGTCTTCACCAGCCTCACTGGGCTGCTCTGTGGGCCCAGCTGGAGAAGATGGGGAAGCCATGAATGGGGTGGGCCAGGGACTCCTGCATTGGGGAAGGACCTCCGTCCTGCATGGCACACACCCAACCCTCACCCTTACTCCAAGGAAAGGCTGGAGAGACACATCCAGGTGTGCAGAGCAAGCCAGGGGCAAGACAACGAAGGTGACTCAGGGTGTAGGGGCACAAGGGATTCCCCACGTGGGAGGATGAGCAAGCTCAAGACCCCCGCTCCTCTGGGAGAAGGGTCTTGCATGTCACCAAGTCATGCCAGGTTCTTGAGCACAGCCCAGACTGGCTGCCCTTCGGAGGCCACTGGCCTGCAATGCAGGGAAAGGGCAGCTAGCCAGCTTCCTGGGCTGGAAGGGCTGTCTCTGGACCAAGTAACAGCCACACACTCCAGCTCCTACGTCTCTGAGGGGACCACAAGGACTCTAAAGCTCAGCCTGAAGCCACCGTGCTGCCCGCTAGTCTGCAGCAGCACACACCTGGCAACACAGCACTGCCACAGACCACCACCTGGGGCTCGACTCACAGCCCGTGTGCGGTGGCCTCAGCACTCTCAGAACAAGCTCCACCTGCACAGAGCGTGGGGGGGCAACCACAAATCATGCTAAGAACCAACACAGGGCACTTAGTTCTTAACAGGAATAACTGGCAAGTTCAAAACCTCAGCTCTAAACAAGTGGCATGTCACTTCTAGCCATATCCACGTAGCTGATCACGTCATTATGTAAAGTCTGAGGGAGTGAGCTCCTTAGACTTCCTTTCTGGTGAAACAGGATGGAAATGAAAGCCTACTCCAGTGTTCCTGAACGTGAGGACTCCCCGAGGACTCGTGCCTGGCACCCGTGGCCCAGCCCCTCTGGCCTTGGCCCGGCTGTCCTTTCAGGAGCGCCTCCGGGCTTTGAAGCCCGGGAGCAGTACCGCTGCCCATCAAAGAAAACACACCATAACCCGCCGACGGCTACTTTGCCAGAAGAAGGAAGGCTGCAATCTTTACAATGTTTTACACCGACTCTGCCAGAAATGGCACTTGAGACTCCACGGAAGCCTGTGCACAGCTTCTTCTCCTGTAGACAACTAGGACATTCAGCAGAGTCCTTCCATGAGCAAAAATAAGAGTTAGCTGGATACTGAATCCTACTATGTAATTGATAATGTGTCCCCAAGACAGAAGCACTGGGCCATTTGGCGTGGTGTGTGTGCTAAAGAGAAGCTCAGGCTGAAGTAGCAGGCGTGCTACAGGCCCCATGGAGCTGGCAGGCCTGGAAGAGGGGTGGGGGAGCCAGCAGGAGACGGGGGTGTCAGAGACACCAGGAGGGCCTCAGAGGCTGAAACCGGGCAGCAAGAAGGGCGCGGTTTCAATGGCAGGCGAACACGTCAGGGAGCCAGGGCGTCTCAGCACAGGCTGGTGGGAGGCGCCGTCTGGGAGACAACAATGCCAGACACACGGGGCTGCCGTGCACGACAGGGCACAAAGAAGCTGACGGAATCCTGAGCCCTGTGAACATGACAGACCTGCCCAACACTCCCCAGAGCGACGTCCCCAGGCTCCAGAGGCCAACCCCACTCCAGTTCTGAGATGGAATCCCATCAATGAACACCAGCCCAGAGAAGGCCATGACTGCGACCCCAACAAGTGAGCTAAGAAGGGAACAAGACCCAGGAAACACACTTGCTCACTGTGGACTCTACAACATTCACAGCCCAAGCACCAAGCCCAGGACCAGGCAGGTTTCTGGCAGCCTAGCAGGACTCACAGCCAGCCTGCTGCCAGGTGAGGGTGGCCGCCCCAGGAGAGCAGGGCCACCTGCTACAGAGGAACAGCTGAGAAGGTCTGGAGAACATGACAGCTACACAGAGACATAAATCACAACAAGGAGACGGCCAGGCGAGGAGACACGCGTGGGGGGCAGGCTGGGTGGGGGCCCAGTGGGGGCCGGCAGCTGCAGAGGGCGCTGCGGGCAGACACGCAGCCCCCTGGACCAGGGTCGAGTCTCGCTCTGTCCCTGAGGTGCCCCAGAGCTTTACGCCGGGGACTAATCCACCAGGTTGGCCTTTTCAAAGATGTCCTTTGGCCACTATGTACAGAATGGGTGGGCACAGACGTTGGGAGTTGCAGTGGAGACCATGACACAGTTTGAGGACTAACGATGAGCGCAACCAGCACAAAACAGAAGGCGGACTATACAGTGCGCCGTAAGTAAGTATCAGCAACAAATGTTCCACAAAACTCGAGTGCCCCTTATGCGTGAGCCACCAGGCTCAGGTGCTCACAGCTGGAAACATGATCTACCAGGGGAGGAAAAGTATCCACAGAAAGCAAATCCTGCTGAACAGTCTCACGGCTTTTGTCTAGGTCCAAAAGCGCTCTGAAGTAAAAGTGTATTTTAGACTATCAATATGGATGTGGTAGAATGATTTAAAATATTTACCTGCATCTCTTACCTGCATGTTCTGAGTTTTCTACAGTAAACTTGAAATTCTTTTACAAGAATTAAAACTGTATTAAAATTCAACATAATATACAGATGAAGTCAGCAAATGTTCTACATTTATCATTGCCTCAATCTCACAGCCATAAAACAAAGGACTGTTACTACTTTTCTTTGTAAAATAAAAACTCTGGGGTATGAAATTTTGACTTACAAAAAAATGGGGAGAGGGTCCTTCCCTGGTGGTCCAGTGGTTAAGAATCTGCCTTGCAATGCAAGGGACACCAGTTTGATCCATGGTCCAGGGGACAACTCGGCCTGGGCTCCACAGCTGCTGAAGCCTGGACACTCCGCAACGAGAGAAGCCACCGCCGTGAAACGCCTGTGCACCACAGCAAGAGAGGAGCCCCACTCGTCACAACCAGAGAACACCTGTGCACAGCATGAGGATCCAGCAGAGCCAAAAACAACTGAATCTTAAAAAAAAAAAAAAAAAAAAGGCTGAATAAAATAAAGATCCATGAAAAAAATCACATCTTCTTTCCATCACTAGTTCCTACACATGAGGCCTAAACAGCTCCCCAACAACTTGGAGCCCTTCCTTCCTGCCTGACCTCATCTCTGACTGATGAACCCAATTCACTCTACTTCTGCTCCACGGACACACAGACATGGCTCTTGCCTCAGGACCTTTGCCCCTGCCACTCATGCTTCTCGAAATGCCTTCCCTTCACATTCTGGCACAGTGGGCTCCATCACTTAGTTTACTGTCTCACACGTCACTGTCTCAGAGAAATCTTCCTAAAACACTCCATCTCCTCTATCCATCCTTTCCCATTCTTTTCCTTTATAGCACTTGTGTCATATAAAATTATACTAGATTTGCCCTGTGTTGCCTTCACAAGAGCTTCCCTGGTGGCTCAGAGGTTAAAGTGTCTGCCTGCAAATGCGGGAGACCTGGGTTTTATCCTTGGGTTGGGAAGATCCCCTGGAGAAGGAAATGGCACCCACTCCAGTATTCTTGCCTGGAGAATCCCATGGACGGAGGAGCCTGGCGGGCTGCAGTCCCCAGGGTCTTCACTAGAATGCAAGCTCCAATACAGGTAGCAAATGTTATGTGACAACTCTGGCCAATGAATAAGAAGTCTGCTGAGGGGTTAGTGGCAACCCACTCCAGTATTCTTGCCTGGAGAATCCCAGGGACTGACGCAACTTAGCAGCAGCAGCAGCTGAGGGGTCTTGTTTTAACTTTAAAAAAATTCTTATGTGGCTGGCACCTCCCCTTTCTCCCTTTCTTGACATTGCAGATAAGATGCCTGGAGTAAACATGAGGCAAAGAGACTAGAGAGCTTCTGGCCCTGACACTGTTAGCCCCCACCACCCCCGTGCTGTCTGTGGCTAGACTTTCACTTGTGTGAGAAAAAGAAAGCTCTGTTTGTTTCAAGCCAAGGTTGAGAGAGGACTTCCTGTTTTCTACTTGAAAAGTGAAAGCGTAGTCTCTCATTCGTAGCCAACTCTTTGCGACTCTATGGACTGTAGCCCTCCAGGCTCCTCTGTCCATGGAATTCCTCAGGCAAGAATACTAGGGTGGATTTCCATTCTCTTCTCCAAGAGATCTTCCCAACCCAGGGATCGAACCTCGGGTTTCCCATGTTGCAGGCACAGTCTCTACCGTCTGTCTGAGCCACCAGGGAAGCTGATACTGTATGCTAACACTTAGAACACATCACAGGTGATCAGTAAATAGCTGTTGAATAAATGAACTAATTCTCCAAATCATTCAAGTATACTTGATGTGAAGACTCAGAAGGAGAACTCCAGAATTGGGATAAGCTGGAGTCTGAGGGCCAGAGGCTTCCTGGAAGAGGTGCCTACACAAAAAGGCGAGTCACGTTTTCTGAGGGAGGGGTAAAGGAGGGAGCATGGCTGGCAGGCAGGTCTGCCGTGCTAAGGCCCTGGAACCAGAGGGAGTACAGGGCGTCCGGGAGCTCGGGAGGCCGCAAACACAGGAGGGCAAGGACTCACGTCTGAGGGAGCCCACTGCAGTAGCTCCTGTGGGGGCAGGAGCAGGGAGACAAACAGAAACCAAGGACCCAAGAGCCTCCCCAGTAGGGGAGAGGCGTGTGGTGTCTGGGATGCTGTAACCACTCCCCAGGGTTATGACGTGTTCATAACAGAATCTGCTTCAGGAACAGCAGGCCATGCTGGTTTGCAAGCCAGAAAGAGGAGGATAAGTTTTACCACCCAACCATCATTACTCCTAAACACCAGGTTTACAGTTGAGGAAAATGGGGGCTTGTCCTGGAAACAGTGAACTGCAGGCCCTTCTTCCGGAAGCAGCCAAGTGGAGGCCTCCCCTGTGAGAGGACAGGGAGGAAACCTACCATCCAAAGCCCACCATCAGTCTCCAGCGTGCCAAACCCACACGTGTGTGAGCTGAGAACTAGGCTACAGGGTCTGCAGAGGCTGTGACAAGACAGTTTCCCAAGAGCCACAAGGGGCCTGGTCACATGGTGGGACACCTGAGTTCCTTAATGGAGTCCTCCAGCTTCAGGTAGAACCAGGTCATGCTTTCAGGGCGACAGCACCACAGGCCACGTTTAGGACACAAAAGGGGCTAAACAGACAGCACCGCCACCCCCACTCCCATGAAGCACAGACCTGCAACCCTAGCTTGGAGGCCTGGCAGGCCCAGCTCCCCACATCACCATGGCTGCCACCTAAAGCCACAGAGTGGCTGACATTAATTGGTGGCAGAAAAAAATTGATTTTTCATGGCTATTTGGAGACCTCTGAAAAAACTAAGTGAATTTCGTTTCATCTCTCTTTCAACATGAATGGTGTTTAATGTTATGAATTAAGCAGTTGGCGCCAGAGGCCGGGTTCCCACTATATCAAAAGCAAGAAACCCAAAACAAGCTGTCTTCCTCCTCCTTTGCTTGCAGCATTCCAGACCGGCCATCCCTGTTTAAACACTGTCCTTCCAGAAGCATCTTTGCCATCCTGTACCTTCCACTTTTAACCGTTTCTAGTATCAGTATCCTACACAATGAAAACGACCAGAGAGAAGCTAGAAAAAGAAACCTGGCCTGTCTTCTTCCTCGCAGTGCACAAACATGCAGCTCAGACGTGTGCTCCTGAGGTCACCCCAGAGTCAGTGCTCAGCCCACAGCCAAGCTCAGGCTCTTGGCCTTTCCCCCTGCTGTGTGTATGAAGTGGGAGTGGGCTGGCACTGAGAACTGACGTAGGAAAGGGGAGCAACCCAGCTCCTTCTGACATCAACAAAATCATCGTGAAATGAGGACCAGTTTTACAATCACCCTGCTAAACAGAATAAGAAAAAAGCATCAGGGAAGCACCTTTGTCCTCATTACTCAAGATCAGCCCACCTATCAGTCAGCTGTGCGGGATTCTTTTGACTAAGAAAAAAACATGTGTCAATCCCCTGGAAGAGAGAAAAAACTCCTACCAATCACCTCTTAATAAGCCTGGCCAAAGAGGGTGGAGAAGAAAGTGGACAGGACTGGTCCCCGCCAGGTGTGTGAGTCAAGGAGGAAAACACCAGGGAGAAACCCAGGCCGGTAGCTAAGACCCAGCTCACAGTGCCATCAGGCCGGGGTCCCCACCGTGGAATTTTGCCAAGTCACTTTCCACCAAAAGAGCCAAAGTACGGCTCAGTCAATTATGACTAACCACCAAGAAGGCGGCTTCAACTTGGCTGAAATGATTTTACCAAACAAAATACTGGCACTGCCACCTGGCATATCAAACTTAGATCCACAAGTTGTGCAAAAGCGTCACTCCATGTCTATGCAAAAGCCTGCAAACGGGTGCTTCTGGCCGCTTTATTCACAATGCTAAAACCTGGAAGCAATCAACACGTTCTTCGCTAAGCAAGCAGCTAAAGTGCTACACAAGACAACAGAGTATTAGTCACTCCTAAAAAGTAATGTGGCATCAAGCCTTGAAGAGACACGGAAGAGACTTAAATGAATATTACTATGTGAAAGAAGCCAGTGTGAAAAGGCTACATACCCCGAGATTCCAATTACATGGAGACAGTGAAAAACAAAAACCCAGTGGCTACCAGGGTTGCGGGGAGAGGGAGGAACAGTCGAGCATAGAGGATTTCTGGGGTGAGGAAACCCTTCTGGAGGCTACAGTGGTGGTTGATGCATGACATTATACTGGAACACAGCTGTCAAAACCCGTGGAGAGCACAAGACCAAGAGTAAACCCTGATGTAAACAATGGACAAATGTACGAATGTGTGTGTGTGTGGGGGGGTGACAGTGTGGAGAGGCAGGGGGTTTACGGGAACTTCCTGTACCTTCCACTCAACTTTGCTGTAACCCTAACACTGCTCTAAAAAATAAAGCTTATCTTCGTAATTAAAAAAATACACTCCAAAGCCTTCTGCTATGGCCCTGACATGTAAGGTTGTGTGTCACGACACACGGCTAGGCTTTCAAACGAAACCTGCTGGTGTGGAGTTCCCATAAATACTGTGCTCTGCCTGTTCCCAACTTACACACTCAGAACATACGATCTGTGCTTTTTTTCCATTCTCATCACTGGAGCTGGCCCTGCATGGCATAGCACGTCCTGATTAACCACACTTTGGTCTTGAATACTCGTCACAACAAGGGTTGGAAAGTCAGGGCCAGGGTGGAGCTCAGCCCCGCAGCATCACACGCACGTGCGTCTTGTTAAATACGTGCTCAGCGTTCACCAGTCATCTAAACAACCTGCTACAAGCAGCATGTGATAAAACAGCTGAGAAGATGCCTGCCTGTCAGAGCTGCCATGTTAGAGGGACGTTTAAGGAAATTTGTTCACTGGTCTCTTTAAAACAACCACTTCCAAAAAAAAAAAAAAGAAGCACCATCTATATTTTAAAACTATACTTAAAACTCAGTTTTCCTTTCTAAGTTTTCATTTTTGTTCTTGTTAGCAAACTAAGGTGTACACCATGCAGGAAGGTAATTGCTTTTCTTTTCTGAAGCTCAAAGGCAGTTGGCAATCTGTGCAAATACAGAGAAATTGGGGAACAGTTGGAATACAAACTCATGTGTGTGTGTAAAAGAAACAGACCACAAAGAAAAGTGCATAAAACATATGTATAGCTTAACAAACTACTCCAGAAATCTCTTGGAACGTCAAGCATTTTTAAGAAATATTTCCAGGTACAATACCAAAATGGTAACTACTACACACACATCCATTCTAACAGTTTAGCTAAAACTTCTACATCTTGCCAAAAAGTGGTACATGATACCAGAACAATCTACAGTCAGACCAATAAAGGTCTATTTCAGAAGTGTATTACTGACGACCATTAAAAATGTTCCCTACAAAGCTTTCCTACTAACCAAGGCACTGCAGACCAGACTCAGATCTACACAGACTTGCAGTGAAGTGAGAGGCTGGGGTCACACACAGCATGCTCACACCTGAGTGTACATGCCCAGTGTACACTGGGGCGCCTAGGCACACAAAACTACAAGTCAAACACTATACACCTCCCTAACTGATTGATTTCATGGAAGAAAAACCTTACACCAGAATGAGGATAAAACATGAAAACCACAATTTTATTAAGGTGAAAAAGGAGATTTCAAATATGTTTCCCACTCGCTGGGTTCCCAGACCCGGGAAGCACCAGCCACTGCTCCTAGGCCCCCTCTCCTCAGGGGGCTTTAAGGGAAAGACAGGAGAAACACCCTTCCAAGGCATGAAGTTGAGCAGGCGAGGCTGCTTACTCCTCTTCTGGCAATTCAGAGGACGTTTGAGCACTTGGTGAAGGAAGGGCTATTCTTTAATAACCAATGTACCAGGAGCCAGAAGACCAGATGCGCCAACCATCAGAGAAAGCAGGTTACAAAGAGGAACGCGGCCCAGACCTCCCAGGAGGAGCCCGAAGAGTCAGAAGCAAGCCGAGCACTTTGCATCCACAGCCGCTGTAGCAGGATTTGGGGACGCAGCCAGGAAGTCTCGATTCTGCAGAACGACCCCTCCTGCCAGCGCCGCCTCTGCTCTGCGGGGCCCAGGCCTGTGCGCTCGCGGGGAGCCCGCGCCGGCGCACACCCACACCGCAGGTGCCCTCGGGCCGCGCGGCCTCAGGGGGTCTGCCGGCTCGGCGGCCGCGCCAGGCCCCAGGAGGGGCGGGAGGCTGCAGGGGACCCCGGGCGGCCCCCACGCCCGTCCCCCCCTCGCTGCGCGCAAGCGGGCGACGCCCCGGGGGCTCCGGAGGTGGGAGCCCGGGCCACGGCGGGGAAGCCCGCGGCCTCCCCGGGCAGCGCAGCGCGGTGGGGACAGCCGCCCGGGGAGGCGCGCGCGCGCAGCGGACCCCGCCGCCGAACGCCCCCGCCGCCGCGGCCCCCCGCGCCCAAGGCTGCCTGGCTCCCGCGCGACGCCCCTCGGGGTTCCGGCCACTCACCTCAGGGAGACGCCGGTTCCACAGCGCCGCGAACCCCGAGTCTCGCGGGAACCCTGGGTCTCGTGAGAACCCCAGGGCTCACAGGAACCTGAGTCCCGCGGGAACGCCACATCCCGTGGGAACTCCGCATCTCGCGTGAACTCCGCATCTCCACCCCAACCCCGCCGTGGGAACGGAGTCTCGCGCGGACTGCAAGTCCCACGTGAACCCGGGTACCCTGTGGAACCCAAAGTCTCACGGGGAGCCTGCGTCCTGAGGAAAGCCCCGAGTCTCACGGATGCCTCAAGTGCCTGTGAGGACTCGAGAGACTCGTGAACCCCGAGTCCCACGAGGCCGGAGCCACAGCGCCCCGTGCGCAGAATGTGACCCCGTGGGCAGGGATCCCGTCCCCACAGGATCCCAGCAGCGGGCTGACAGCTGAGCCTCCGACTCCCGAACCTCACAGTACCCCCGCGTCAGGCGTGGCGTCCTGAACCTAAGGGCAGAGAAGGAGCTTCTTGTAACTGACTGTGAGGAAAACACAATGAAAAAGTGCCCCCTTTTCTCTACCTTTTGACTACTATTAGGACTGCTCGTGTGGAGGGCTGACGCCGAGGAGCCCTGGGCCGGGTCACCCGGGGGCTTGGCGGCCTCCCGCGGGTCCTCCGCCCGCCCTGCCGACAGCACCCGCCTCGCAACCTGAAGACGTTCCACGGCTTGAGGCACCAACTCAGTCTGGGGCTGCACGGTGACAGTCCGTCACGGAGCAGGAGAGAGGGTGGCAGGCTGGTGCTCACAATGAAGTGTCAGGTTTTGAAACAGCTGTGATGTCTTGGGAAGCTTCAGCTTCAATATGTCACGGCAGAAAATAACCTCCTCCTTTATCCACCCCTACAGTTGGGTAAAGTTTAACTGACTTCTTAAGAGAGGAAGAAACATGTGAGGACAGGCGGGAAGATCTGAGAGAAACACTTTTCAACCTGGCAAAGCAGCCAAACCCAAGAGATGCCTGCAGCAGAGTGGAACAGGACGGGCTGCTGGCTGCAGCCACTGCGGAGCTGGGCCAGTAGGGCTGGTGGGGAAGTGCAAAGCTCTCACACTTGTCTTCCTGACAGCAAGATGTGATTCAGAATCGTCCTCACCCCGGAAGAGCCCCAGAGTATCAAAGTATCAGAGGTCTGTCTGCAATCAAGCCAGGAGAAAGACGTTCTAGTCAATAAAGTTTCCCACCTGTGTGTGGATAGAACCTCTATGTTATAAACACGTGCTTTTTGTGTAGCTGATGTAATTAGCCTCCACAGGGGACTCACTATAATTCTGTCCCCTGGTTCAATAACCCAATCCCTGTTTGCACTGATTCATACAGCGCGGTGAGTACAGTTAGATCCAGACTCCGTAACAGGCTCTGCCGAAATCCTCAAGAGACAGTTCCGGCAAACAGTCAGGAAGCATATCCCCACACCTGGAAGGTGAATCAATGGTGGCTTTTGGGGAGGCCTATAGAAATATCCCCGCCCAAAGTGAGGGTCCCTGCCAGGACCCACTGACCAGATGCAGACAATTACTTCCCGACTCCACCCTTCGTCAGCCTCTCCCGGGTGCGTTCCGCAAATGAGGCAAGATGCTCAACACCAAGAAGGACTGAGAGTCAAGAGCAGGGACACGTGCGGGCGAAGAGACTGTGCACCTGACAAGGATCGGGGTCGGCAGGGTGCAGGGCACCTTTAAATGCTGGGGGAAGTCCAAATAAAAACACTTCAGGATGTGTGAAAAATGACATGAAATTCACATGCAAGAGTCTATAGTTTCAATAGACTGTAGCCAGGCTTATTCCGGGCTGTCTACAGAAGCTCTTGTGAGTACAGCTGACCCTTGAATAACATTGATTTGAACCATGTGGATCCACTTATATGCAGATTTTTTTCAACAGTAAATGCTATAGGACTGCACAACCCTTGGTTGGTGGAAATGGTGAATGCAGAACCATGATATGGAGGGCTGACTATAAATTATGCCCTGATTTTCAACTGTGTGGGACGAGGTGGGGGGGGTTGGTGTCCCTAACCCCCATGTCATCGAAGGGTCCACTCTAGTTGTGATAGAACCATACAGCCTGCAAAGCCAGCAACTTTTACCATACAGTTTATTTTAGGAAAAGTCTGCCACCTCCTGACCTCAAAGTACGTAAGTGATTATCAGACTGTCTCAGGTTTTGTCCTGTTGGATCGTTCTCTCCCACCTGCTAATAAACAAATCACAAGGTCCACTTTGACCCCATATGCTCACCCTCCTGTCTCTGACACGACAACCTTGAGCAAGAAGTAGGTACCAAAGTTCTTAATTACTGGCTTAGAAAAACCAGCCATGAGGTCTTCAGGAGTGCTAAGCCTGGCCACCACGAAGGACCACAGGATCAGGGCCTCTTTATCCCTAATAAAGAATCCGTTGCAGACTGTTTCTGCGGTGAAGGATTCTCGGGTGAGAAGCGCGCTGTGATTGATGACTTGTATCCCAAATGGAAGAGTCGTATGTTCCAGACACGCTCTGGCGGCCGGGAGCGAGCCAGCCTTGATGGCACGAGACTCTTGGAGGGACAGACACCATCCCCACCCCAAGGCCAAGCAGCCACTGACACACACACTTCTGCGGCTGCACGACTAACCCAAGGCAGGAAGTCTTACGTTCTAAATGAGCTGCATTATGCCCAGAACCTATCAGTGGCTTGATAACTCGAACATATAATTCTGTACCTTTTACTCTTTAGACAATAATTCAGTCTAATCCTGTGGCTGAAGCCAAGATTTCCAGACCAAAAGTGCACTTTCCATTTGATTAAATATTAATAAATGCAAGAATAAAATACTAGTCTTTTATCTTACAGTAAATTCTTCAAAAACCATATACTCTAAGAATTAATTATCTCTCTGGAAGAGATAGGTTCTTCCCCTCAAAGACAGTTGAGTAGTCTCAAACTCTTAATTACAACATTTAAAACATAACTGATAGCAGTCCAGGGCTTACAGAAAGATGACATCACAGTGACCTGTCCGTCAGCATGGCCTCAGGTGGAGCATCTGGACAGTCAGTGAAGGGGTGAAGAGGATCAGGCAGGATCTCCCTGCAGAAAAGCCCTCACAGAGCTACAGCCCTCAACAAAGCATGTAAGCTGGTATCAACACCCTCGGCCTTTTTTCCATGTGTGTTTGGCACTTTAAAATTTAGAAAGTATCTTCATACATTTCATCCATTAAGAAGTAAACAGAGTTAAATGCTGTATAAAGGAAGATGGTACTCAATAGATTTCACCAAGTAAGGGGTTTTGTTTTCTACCTTATAAACAGGGTATCAAGACTGGGCACTGACACCGTGCCCTGTAATGGCACTGTGCGCGGGGCAGCACCAGCTCACACCATGTGACCACAGTGATCTCCAGCCTGAGATGCAGCCTTGGCCACGGGGACGGAAAGGGGATGCCCTGCAAGGGCATGTTGTTGCTCAGTAGCTCAGTTGTTTCCAACTCCTTGCGACCCCACAGGCTGCTGCACACCAGGCTTCCCCGTCCTTCACCCTCTCCTGGAGTTCGCGCAGACTCGTCCATTGAGTCGGTGATGCCATCCAGCCATCTCATCCTCTGTCGTCCCCTTCTCCTCCTGCCTTCAATCTTTCTCAGCATCAGGGGCTTTTCCGACGAGTCAGCTCCTCCCATCAGATGGCCAAAGTATTAGAGCTTCAGCATCAGACCTTCCAATGGCTAGGGGCTGAAGCCACAGAGATGTCAGACACCACCCCATGAGGCAGGCAGGAGCGTGCAGGAACCACACTCCATCTGCCCTAGTGTCCTCTGCACAGGGTCCCATCCTCAGTGTAGGTGACAGAGACAATCCATCGCTCTAGGAAGCTGGAGGAAGACTGTGGGAAACGTGAAGGGAGACGCCCGCTCGGCACCAGTCCCAGGCTGTGGGCCACAGGCTCCAGTTGGGAACATGCTTTTCGCGGGGTGCCGGTGAGACAGGGTTGGGCCTGGAGAGAGAGATGCAGAGCGGCCCCTTGGCAACCTCTCCAGCCCCACATCCTCCTCTGTGATGGGGACGCCATGCGGACTGAAGAGGGAATCGGGGCTACCCGAGGTCAGGCAGCATTACCCATGGCCCCTTAGAAAATCAAGGCAAGGCTGCTGGCCTGCAGGGCAGCCAAACCGCCTCTGCCCGTGTGTGAGTTTGACCTGTACATGTGTCCTCCCACAAAAGACGACAGGCCACCAGGCAGCAAAGTCTCTGAGCCTCCCTTACCCCTCTGGTCAGAGTTACCCCCCCCCGCCCCTCCCCCAGCAAAGAAGGGGCACGTCCCCCGTCTCTCCTGCACCAGCGGGCTGGGAAGGTTAGAGTCAGACTACATCCCAGTACCGACCCAGCTCAGAAGTGCTGGGCCATACGGGCCAGGCCAGGACGAGGCCGTCTCTGGGTACTGAGGTCTGTGCACTGGAGGAAAATGAGGACGAAGCTGTGGGATCAAACCACGTTCAAATGAAATTCATTGTTTAATATAGAAAAATCATTGTGCTCAAGTTCTCTGATTTCAGACACTTGTGATACACATAGAGAAGATATACCTAAAATCCACATTTACACACAGAATCTATGTTTCAATAAAAACAAAGACCAACTCATAACCAATTTATCTACAAATGACACAATGAGTAAGTACTCTGCAAATATTTTTCCTTGGAAATAGGGATTATTACAAAATCATATGTAAGCTATACCCAATCTTTGTTCAAATAATTGATTGATGTAATCATCTCTCTGTCGAATATTCCCACCACTATGAGGAAAAATCTCTATTATCTATTTTAAAAACTAGCAGAAATGTAAAACTTCTCACTACAAAATTTAGCTGATACATTTTATCTAAGTTACAACACTTTGCTTCAGATAATATTCACAAATGAAAATCTTATCAATCTGCCATGTTAATCTCAAGGGTAACTTGAATTAGAAGAAAAGTCCAGACTGTAACAGAGTAAAAAATACCTTGATAATTAATGACTTCTTTGAAAGTTAAGAATACTACCTATCAGCAACTAATATTTATAAAGAACTTTCAACGTTTTCCCCCTTTCTACAAGGCTCTCCACAAGATCTGGAACACTGCGACCCAAGGAGGACGCAGGGGAGACAGGCGGGGCGCCCCGCCCAGAAGAAAGATAGCGCAGATTTGCTCCGACCAAACACTGCCACCCTCCCTTGTTTTACAACCCTCTTGACAAAGCAAGATGTCTTCTTTCTCGTTTTCTCCTATACTGAACACCAAGGCTGGGACAGTTTCTGGAACTGGCTCCTGTGGTCCCCGGGGTCCCAAGAAGATGCCACCCGATGAGCCACCTCCCTCGCCAACAGGGCCCGCGAAGTGCTGGGCAGCGTCCTCCTGCGGAGGAGTGGCGTGCAAGGAGACGAGGGCAGCCCCGGCTGAGCCAGAGACCAAGCACAACAGACACGGCATCCCAGACTGCTTAAAAGGTGCCAGATATACATCTTGTAACGGTGGTAAAATACACATCTTTAGACTTGACGTTTATAATACAATTCAGCGTCCTCAAATACATTCACAATGTCATGTGGCCGTCACCACTGCGTAGACCAAACTTGATCATCGGCCTCAGAAACCCCGCTTCCGCCAGCTCCCCTCACCCAGCCCTGGAAACCAGCCCACGTTCATCTCTGTGAAGGTGACGACTCAAGGCCCATCACGCAGGTGGAGACGAGAGTTCCTGCCTGCTGCGTCTGGCTTATTGCACAAGCTTCATCCACGTGGAATACTGTGCTGGCATTTCCTTCCTTTTAGGGCTGAGTAACACTCCACTGTGGGGAAAAGCCCCATCCTGTGGTTCACCAGTTCGTTCCTCCATGGACATCTGAGCTGTTTCCAATGTCTGACTACTGTGAGTGACGCTGCGGTGACACCGGTGTGCAAACACCTGTTCGAGGGCTTGCTTTTGGGTCTTCCGGGCCTTCGCCTGGGAGCAGGACTGCTGGATCACACAACAATTGTATGTTTGACTTGGTGAAAGGAGCCACCAGCCTGTTTCCTAGTCATTCCCACAGTGCAGTCTCTGCACATCCGAGCCAACACTTGTTTATAAAGCATACAGACTTCTTCCACTTAGGAAACTGAGTAGCATGTGGACTATGATCCGATAGATCCTCACCCCAATTCCCCAGAAGGGTAGTGCTAAAGAATGTGCTAACCGTCAGACAATTACACTCATCGCCCATGCCCGGAAGGTCACACTGAAAATCTTGAATGCTAGGCTTCAGCATTATGCGAACCAAGAACTTCCAGATGTCCAAGCTGGATTTAGCAAAGGAAGACGAACCAGAGATCAAAGTGCCAACGTTCACTGGATCATAGAGAAAGCTAGGGAATTCCAAAATAAACCCACATCTACCTGCTTCATCCATTACGCCATCGAAAAGCCTTGGACTGTGTGGATCATAATAAACTATGGAAGGCTCTTAAAAAATCTTCTCTAAGATGGAATACCAGACCATCTTAGCTGTCTCCTGAGAAACCTATATGCAGGTAAAAAAGCAACAGTTAGAACCCTGTATGGAACAACTAACTGGTTCAAGATTGATCGAGGAGTATGACAGGGCTGTCTGCTGTCACCCTGTTTGTTTAATCTATATGCTGAGCACATCATGAGAAATGGCGGGCTGCATAAGTCACAAGCTGGAATCAAGATAGGTGGGAGAAATATCAACAACCTCAGATATGCAGATGATACCACTCTAATGGCAGAAAACAAAGAGGAACTAAAGAGTCTCTTGATGAGGGTGAAGGAGGAGAGTGAAAGAGCCAGCTTAAAAACTAAATATCAAAAAAACTAAGATCATGGCACCCCACCCCATCACTTCATGGCAAATAGAGGGGGCAAAGGAGGAAGCAGTGACAGATTTCCTCTCCTTGGGCTCTAAGATCACTGCTGATGGTGACTGCAGCCATGAAATCAGAAGATGATTGCTTCTTGGCAGGAAAGCGATGACAAACCTAGACAGTGTGTTGAAAAGCATAGACGTTACTCTGCCAACAAAGGTCCGTACAGTCAAGACTATGGTCTTCCCAGTGGTCACATATGGTTGTGAGAGCTGAACTGTAAAAAAGGTGGAGTGCCAAAGAACTGATGCCTTCAAACTATAGTCCTGGAGAAGGTTCCTGAGAATCCCTGGGACAGCAAGGAGATCAAACCAGTCGATCCTAATGGAAATCAACCCTAAATACTCATTGGAAGGACTGATGCTGACGTTGAAACTCCAGTATTTTTGGTCATCTGATGTGAACAGCTGACTCACTGGAAAAGTCCCTGGTGCTGGGAAAGATGCAGAGCAGAAGGAAAAGAGGGCATCAGAGGATGAGATGGCTGGATGGCATCACCAATGCAATGGACATGAATTTGGGCAAGCTTCGGGAGATGATGAGGGACAGGGAGGCCTGGCGTGCTGCAGCTCATGAGGTCAGAGAGTCAGACATGACTGGGTGACTGAACAACCACCCACAATTCAGTCTAATAACAGGGCTGGTCATTTCCCGACCGCTCCTCATGCCCTCTCGTGTGCCAGGCTCTCGGCATGCTTCCTCTGTAATCTCTAAGAGCCCCAGCTAAGCGCATCCGTCACTCTGCTGAAAGTCACGAGGCTCAAAGACATGAGAGCCACTCTTGCAGAGCCCCGTGGCTAAGGGGAGGGGCCTTCTGAGTAGCGTGCTGAGCTGGCATAAGACCGGTTGAGATGCAGGTTTATTAACAATGGGTGCACTTAGTCTATAACAGAAGAATAAATGATCATGTGTTGAAATCTTGTCCTCACTGGATTCCTTAGGACAAGGCTGAAGCTGGTGTTTAAATCAGAACTAAGCTGATACAAAGTAAATGTGAAGTGACCGGCACTGCTCCAGGCAGCCATGACCCTGTGAACCTGTGACGACCGAGCGAAGGACAGCTCCTGGGGATGGAACCTGGGGGTGACTGCCCCGGTCCTGGAGCCCCTCGGGCCAGAATGGAGGCCTGGCTCCCTCCTGCCGCCTTGAGCCCCTGGCCCGCCGTCTCTGCACCACAGACACTCAGTAAATTCCCTGCCCTTTCTCACCAGCCACACCCCCAGCATGGAGCCGATGTTAAATCCTTGACCTGACAGCACCAAACCCAGATGCAGCCAGGAGAGGCAGCCTTGGGGAGGAATTCAGCCCCGAGGGCCCGACCACTCCGGGTCTGCCAGCCCCGGGGTCTGGGGAACGCAGATTCTGCCTCGGTGGGAGTGGGCAGGCCCAGGGTGGTGCTGACACTCCAGGGGGCTCTAGAACGGCACAGGTTCTGTCCAGCCCCATCTCCGGGGCTCTGAGCCTCCCGTTAACCACATCTGCTGCCCTTTGTACATGCATGGGTGTGTGCTCAGTCGCTTCAGTCGTGTCTGCCTCCTTGTGACCCTCTGGACTACAGGCCACGAGGCTCCTCTGTCCATGGGATTCTCCAGGCAAAAATACTGGAGTGGGTTGCCATTCCCTTCTCCAGGGGATCTTCCTTACCTAGGGATCAAACCCAAGTCGCCTCCATTGCAAGTGGGTTCTTCACTGCTGAGCCACAGGGGAAGCCCCCGTTTGTACATGCTGAGCTCCAAACATCTCCAGAGAAGGGTCTCTGCCTCACTGTCCAACACTGACATCCGGGTGAATGTCGTTTTCTTAAAACAGTCAAGTCAAAACCTAAGTGATGCTTACAGCAAGTCCTGTGGATCCCATTGTTGCCTTGGCCGCCAAGAAGCTCACTGCTTAACTCCCAGCCCATTTTGAGTCATCTTAGGGAAAAGCTGGGCCACGTGCCAGGACACCAAAGGTCTGTATTTCCCTGCCCTCATTTCCTGTGCCCAACCCTCTCCTCTATACCTTAACGTATCCTGCCCTCATCTACATGTCACATTTATTTCATTTTAAAAATGAAATTAATACAATATTGTAAGTCAACTATACGACAATTAAAAAAAAAAAAAGACCCAAGGCAAAAAACGTTATTCAGAAGCTCCATGAATGGTGTCAGCCGTGGCACACAGACAGTGGGGACAGACCCACCACTGCGGGGGCAGGGCCCCTGGACTGCGGGCTGTTCATCAGCATCTCTACCCACCCCCACCGGATGCACCCCCTCAGCTGTGACAGCCAGAAATGTCTCCAGTGACAAACATCCCCTGGGGCAAAATCATCCCCAGTTAGAAGCCCTGGTCTAATGAAGGGATACCAACGGCCACTGGGAGCTTCGGGCCACGTGCGTGCGGCAGGGCTCGGCCCAGACAGGTGAGTGGTCCCAGCCCTGGTGCGGTCAGCACCGCCCCTTCGGAAACACTGAGGCTGCATGTCACTCTAAAGGGCAAACAATGGATTCTCTTCCCAACGTAACATCCAGTACAACCAGAGAACCGGGCACACCCGGAAATAAGACACCATGAGCAAGAACAAGCAAAAGGGAAACAGCAGCCCCGGAGAGAAGGGATCCAACAGCAGCAGGCAAGAAGCAATGCAGCCCCTTTAAAAAAAGCAGAAGACCCCACTGACAGAGGTTAATGAGGCTGACTGTGATGATTCAGTGATGCATACAAGCGTCATCACGTTGTACACCTGAAACGAACAGAATGTTATTTCAATTACACCTCAGTATATAAATGAACAATCAGCTTAAGCATGCCCACAAATTCTTAAGACCAAGAACAACCATGTAAATCAGCTCCACAATAATTTTACAGCCCTGGAGCTTCAGCCTGAAGTGTTTAAAAAAAAAAAAATCAAAATACTCCATTTTTACTTTACATGATAACGTGTTACGTAACACTAAAGCACACCGTTTGATATTTCATCCTTACAGGCCCGTATCTTGATACAGAAATGCATGCCAGGCTAGTCACAAAGCCCCTTTTGTACTACTGTGTTTTCATTTTCATCTAAACCAGGGGAGCCCAACAGGCTAAGATAACAGTATGCCACCTATCAGACAACTGGAGAGCCACTGGTAGAAAAAGGGCCAGCAAGAGAGGCCTAACACGGAACCCCCTTATTTCACTGACATCTTCCAGATTCCACTTACTGCTTCTGGAAAGATTCCCACTTGTTCTATTTTGGGGCAAATCCCACTGTGTTTACTTTCCCCAGGCCTATCTGCTCCCAACTCTGCCTTCTCTTTAGGAAAATAGCAGACGAGCGTCAGCCTCTCACAGCCAGCACATTGTTATGTTAACCCTGTCTGATATTTCCTCAAGTCACCCTTTTCTCAAAGCGTCTTCCGTGGTCTTCTCTGGATGTCACACAAATTACCAAGTCAGAGAAAAAGGAAAAAAAAAAAGAAACCTCACCCCTTACACAAGCCTCGACTGGACAAAGATGACCAAATGGTGGTGGAGGGCCCCTCGGTATAATCACTGCCCACAGAGATTCTCCCCCAACTCATGCAGAAACCTGGGTGTCTGCTGCTCCATGTGGGATGTGACGGTACAGACCCCCATCAGAAGGGCACTTTCGGGGGTCGATGACATCATCATGCTTCTAGCCCTCAGGTCAGTTCAGTCACTCAGTCGTGTCTGACTCTTTGCGACCCCATGGACTGCAGCATGCCAGGCTTCCCTGTGTCCATCACCAACTCCCAGAGTTTGCTCAGACTCATATCCATTGAGTTGGTGATGCCATTCAACCATCTCATCCTCCATCATACTCTTCTCTTCCTGCCTTCAATCTTTCCCAGCATCAGGGTCTTTTCCAATGAGTCAGTTCTTCACATCAGGCGGTCAAGGTACCGGAGTTTCAACTTCAGCATCACTCCTCCCAGGGAATATTCAGGACTGTTTTCCTTTAGGATGGACTGGTTGGATCAAAAGTCTTTTCCAACACCACTGTTCAAAAGCATCAATTCTTAGACGTTCAGCTTCCTTTATGGTCCAACTCTCACATTCATACATGACTACTGGAAAAATCATAGCTCTGACTAGACGGACCTTTGTCGGCAAAGTAATGGCTCTGCTTTTTAATTCGATATCTAGGTTGGTCATAGATTTTCTTCCAAGGAGAAAGTGTCTTTTAATTTCATGGCTGCAGTCACCATCTGCAGTGATTTTGGAGCCCAAGAAAAGAAAGTCTGTCACTGTTTCCACTGTTTCTGCATCTACTTGCCATTAAGTGATGGGACTGGATGCCATGATCATAGTTTTTGAATGTTAAGTTTAAGCCAGCTTTTTCACTCCTCTTTCACCTTCCTCAAGTTAGGCTTTGGTATCTCTTCACTTTCTGCTCTAAGAGTAGTGTCATCTGCATATCTGAGGTTATTGACATTTCTCCCTGAAATCTTGATTCCAGCTTATGCTTCATCCAGTCCAGAATTTCACATGATGTACTCTGCATATAAGTTAAATAGGCCAAGACAATAATCAGTCTTGATGTACTCCTTTTGTAATTTCAAACTAGTCCATTGTTCCATGTCCAGTTCTAACTGTTGCTTCTTAACCTGCATACAGATTTCTCAGGAAGCAGGTAAGGTGGTCTGGTATTCCTATCTTTTTAAAAATTTTCCAGTTTGTTGTGATCTACACAGTCAAAGGCTTTTAGCATAGTGAATGAAGCAGAGTAAATGTTTTTCTGAAATTCTCTTGCTTTTTCCATCATCCAATGGATGTAGGCAATTTGATCTCTGGTTCCTCTGCCGTTTCTAAAACCAGCTTGAACATCTGGAAGTTCACAGTTCACATATTGCTGAAGCCTGGCTTGGAGAATTTTGAGCACTACTTTACTAGTATGTGAGATGAGTGCAATTGTGCAGTCGTTTGAATATTCTTTGGCATCGCCTTTCTTTGGGACTGGAATGAAAACTGACCTTTTCTAGTCCTGTGGCCACTGCTGAGTTTTCCAAATTTGCTGGCATACTGACTGCAGCACTTTCACAGCATCATCTTTCAGGATTTGAAATAGCTCAACTGGAATTCCATCACCTCCACCAGCTTTGTTTGTAGTGATGCTTCAGGTGGGCCTTAGGGCCCACTTGACTTCGTATTCCAGGATGTCTGGCTCTAGGTGACTGATCACACCATTGTGGTTATCTGGGTCGTGAAGATCTTTTTTGTACAGTTCTTCTGTGTATTCTTGCCACCTCTTCTTAATAACTTCTGCTTCTGTTAGGTCCATACCATTTCTGTCCTTCATCGAGCCCATCTTTGCATGAAATGTTCCCTTGGTATCTCTAATTTTCTTGAAGAGATCTCTAGTATTTCCCATTCTATTATTTTCCTCTATTTCTTTGCATTGATCATTGAGAAAGGCTTTCATTGAGGATCATTGCACTGATCATAAGAAAGCCTTGCTCTCTCCTTGCTATTCTTTGGAACTCTGCGTTCAGATGGATATATCTTTCCTCTTTGCCTTTCACTTCTCTTCTCTTCTCAGCTATTTGTAAGGCCTCCTCAGACAGCCATTCTGCCAAAGGCACTGCCTGAGCTTTTCTGTTCTGAATACGTAGAACTTTATTATAAATTACTGTTCTCTTATTTACATCGTAAGTTCTTCCTAAGTAGAACAGGTGGGTAAATATGACCCATGGATTTCACCTTAAGACTCTGAAGGGCAAGTTATAAAGTCTGCATGTTTAAAAGGGGCAGCGGGTTGGACGCTGTTGCCGTTGGGGAGACTGCCAACACGCATGCAGAGATGAGGGAGCAAAACGCAATTACAAGAACTTTATTTAAACTCATTAAAAAATTAACAATAATACTTAACCTTTGATGTCTAAATGATTTAGTCAAATATTTTATCTAAGCCTGTAACTTTCAGACGAGGGACAGTGCTAAAAAGAGAATAAAACATCTGAGCCCCCTGGATCTGACAGAATTCCAAGCCTGCTTCCACCTGAGTAATAGAAGAGCTGAAGCCAGAAACTGCTAAATAAAAGGCAATGCAACTAGGCATAACACAATAAAAGATATTACCTTCCAACTGCATTATTGTTGCCAATTATAAGACTCACTTCAACTTAATTTCAAAACCACAATCACCCTCAACAGAAACAGTCTCTTTTTTAAATTTCAAGGAGTATTACATTAAGGCAATAACTCACCTTCCAGCTATAATATCACCCTCCCTTATTGCAACACTACATTTCAAAAATACTTCTCATCGACAAGTCAAGCTAATTCGGGTTAATTTTATTGTATTTTGGTGCTATCTCACATTTGAGTGCAATTACCTTTATCATTTTATTGCCCAGGCAGAAAGTAATCAGAACAATTATTTGAAAATGGAGGTTTATAAATTCTAAATCACAGTTGCTGGCATTTTTGATAAAACAGCAGCTTTATCTCGGGAAGTGGCAGGGACATGGGATAAATCACGCATCAGTCAAGTGTAGCTGACCCCCAAGCGCATTGCACAATATCAGAAGTGCTTCCGAAGAAACTTTCCAGCCTCATCCATCATCCTTCATAATACTAAAATAGCTACACACCTGAAGAACAGAGGCTGGAGGATAATAAAAAAAAAAAAAAGAAAAATTTCCAGGCAGCACGGGCAAAACCATTCACTGCTCTCCCTTTTAAACTGTGAGAGACAGTCCATGCACATAAACAAATATGACTCCACAGTAACCCTGAATATCTGTATTCATATTCATCAACTCAGTTTTAAACATAAAGGAAATACGGAGTAGAGTCATAAAGAAAAAAGCACGTTTCCCAACTGCGTGCATCTTTGTTCTGTTTGGGTGCAGCTGCCTGTGTGGTCATGCTGCCGGGTGGCCACCTCTGTTCTCTAGGTCTCATTTTCTCCAAAAAGTCTATTGCATAAAAAAAAAAAAAGAATGTAACTTGATTTTAAAGACGAGAATAAAGGGAGAAAGCCTCGGGTCCCCACAGCGGTTTTCCTGAAGTCAATTACAGGCGACGTGAGGCTCAGGACGTTTAGGAAGGCAGGTGGCCCGGTCCTCACCTGTCACACGGGGGACAAATGGCCTCAGGACTGGGCCGCGGCCTTCCTTAGGGAGAGACAGCCACCACATCCCACCACACCTCTGGCATGCCTTCACCATGCCTTCCTTTAGCTCATTTTTATAGAGCAAAAGAAAATAATCATGTGCTCATCTGTTTCCTTTTTAATAAAGCAAATACCCCCCAAAAAGAAGTCTTCTGCACGTTTACATAGGTGAGCCCATGCCATCGGGTACCAAAGGTCTAGCTGGGTAGGGATGAACTTCATGAGCTGCACGTGCCTGGCACAGTGCCAGATGCTTTACATATATTATCTCATTTACTCCTCCCAGCAAACCTCAGGTAGAGCAAATGACTTGAAGACAAGAAAACAGATTGGGAAGGTGAGCAACGAGCCCAAGGGCACAGCACAGAAGTAGCAGGTGGTATTCAAGGTCAAATCCAACATACTTCAAAGCCTGGATTTCTGCAGGATTGGCAACTACCTCCCAGAGGCAGGCACATCCCACTATGTTAGTAAGGACAGGCTCAGCTACTCTGTAGTGACAGACACCACCAAGCAGCCCCTGCGGATCCTGGTGGCTCACAGAGCAGGAGCCTCCACGGAGGGCCTACAGGCGTCTCCAGATCATACGCTCACCTGGCGGCCACGCAGGAAGGAGTGGGCGGGAATCAGGCTCCAGCCCTCCTAGAGCCGCTCCCCGACATCGCCCAAAGATGCTCAGCAATTTTCAGTCTTCATCTGATGAAAACTCACAAGAAGTTTGATTTCTGTCAGCTAAGTTTTATGGTCCTTTCCCACCAGCAAAATCAATTCCAGTAAAAGAAAAACAAAGAAATCATGAAGTAGGAGTCAGGTGTAAGATCCTACATAACACAGTATCTGTAAAGATATCAGTCCTGAATATTCATTGGAAGGACTGACACTGAAGCCGAAACTCCAATACTTTGGCCACTTAATGTGAAGAACTGACTCACTGGCAAAGATGCTGGGAAAGATTAAAGGCGGGAGGAAAAAGGGATGACAAAGGATGAGATGGTTGGATGGCATCACCTACTCGATCGACATGAGTTTGAACAAGCTCCGGGAGTTGGTGATAGGCAGGGAAGCCTGGTGCATTTGCAGTCCATGGGGCTGCAAAGAGTCGGACATGACTAAGTGACTGAACTGATAAGAGTATTTTATATATATATATATATATATATACACACACACACATACACACACACACACACACACATATATATATATCTGGGAGATAGTGAAGGATAGAGAAGCCTGATGTGCTACAGCTTATGGGATCACAAAGAGTTGGACACAATTTAGCAACTGAACAATAACAATATAGTATTTTAATAAAACACTTGATTTTCCACACCTTTAAGTATGAATACTGTGTGACCCCAATATGTTAATGTAAAATCAGACCTTAAAGAAGGTTTTCTTGTTTATCTAATGAATTTTCAAAGTTTCTGTTTACAACAAAGACTCATGAATTTGGTTAAAATGGGCCAATTTGATAAAAATGGGAATTAAAAGAAAATAAGCTTACAGAAAACAAAAATAACCTAAATTAATAGAGAATCCTATGAAAAGTAAGTACTATTCTTCACATAAAATAGCATCAGAGGACCTTCGTTGTTTTATTTCTTCTCAATGTATGATGTTTATATATTTGAAAATAAGCTAATTAGCTGGTCAGTTTACCTGAAAGCATGCCATCTATTCTGCAAACAAAATGACTTCATTTTCTGTCCAGGTCAAGCCTGAATGCCTAACCACACTGACATAGGTAATTAAATTAATTCTGCGGACTATGGTAGGTGAAGCAAGCACAGGAAACACCCTCCTTCACAAATGGGATTTCGTCCACCAGACGACCCCTGTGTTGGTAACGGCCAGTATGATGACACAGGTTGCCAGAGTCTGTTTAGAAGAACCCGTAAGTGCATGCGTGCCCGGCACAAGAGCCAGGTTTCTCACTGCTGGAGACAGGGGGTGGCGAGACTGCAAGCTGTCGTGTCGGATTCAGACTACAGGAACCAGGGCAAAGTCACGGTTCCTAGGGTTCCTAGTGTGCACAGAGACCGCAGGGCCAGAACAAAGGCAAGCGCATCCTGGTGCGCGGGCGTGGGTGGCGCACACACGTGAGCCGGCTCCACCCACTCACAGGGGTCAGAGCGCCTCAGCAGCAGTGAGCACACCAGAGCCCAGAGCGTGGCTTCTACACCTCACATTCCAGGAAAAGGGGGGCAGGCTCCTGGAGAAGTGGGTAAATCCAGGGCTGGGGCAGGACAAACACAAGATAAGCTGGGATTACACTGTGGGGCCAAAAGGTGCTAGAAGGTGGCACGTCAGAAAGAGGAGCCAGTCTCAGAGCTGTCCAAAGGCCAGCTGACTACCAGAATAAACCATGGTACTGTCAGACTACACCCGTGATATAAAGTAAATATCCCTGAGTCCATACTAACATAGACAGTTCAGTGCATAAGGCAGTAAGAGGGGAAGAACAGAGAGCTCGTCACTCACAAGAATTCCACTTAGTAAAAGAAGAAAACACGAAGGAGACGCACGCCATCAGGCTAACCACACAGCAATAACTGCTGCAGACCAGAGAGAAGGATGATAGAAGGGGCAAGCCTGGGAGCCGGGGCATGTGCACCGTCTCACGACACTTCCCGCAAGACTTCATTGCAGAGGAGGACACTGTAACTCTGCAGTTGGAGCAAGAGGACCAGCTCCACCTTAACCCAGCGAGCATGCTTAGCGTCACCTGTGACTGACACACGGGCACCAGACATGCCCTGACGCCGTGACGGGGTCCTCACCTCTGTGCTCTTCTCACCAAAATGTGAACTTTGACCTAATCAAGGGACAACACCGCAAACCCAAAGGAGAGACAGTCCTCTCTATAACTGACTGGTATTCCAAACAAGGCTGAAGTTATTCGAAATAAAAAGTCAACAAAGCCCCCTACTCCACTGACAACCTGAGTGCACGCAAGGTCTATCCTGACCCTGAAGACCTGGCCACTCAGAAACAGGGAGACAGGACCAGGCAGGGTGAGAGGCGTCTGCAGGCCTTTATCACTCCCACTGCCCTGGGTGGGGAAGCCCAGTGGACAGGCGCTGGCGTTCCCAGCGTAAACCCCTCCTGCGACCTCGGGTTCAGAACCATGACGCTGCATGTTTGCCTCTGAAATGCGTTGGTACAGAGACCCAGGTCTGGGGAGGGAGGTGTGAGCTGTTGCTGGGAAATAAAAAGGTTAAACAGATCATAAATTAAGATAAGCATCAGCTGGCCGGCAGCTTTCTATCACATTATAAATCAGACTACAGATGGGGCACCTCCTATTTAAAATCAGGAGCCACTCAGAAGATCTTCTCCATAGCTTCTACCCCAACAGGTCTCTCCAGCCAAAGAAAAGGAAAACATGAGGCCATCAAGACCAGCACGTTAGAGAGGAGTAATTAAAAGGGGGGAAAGGGACAGATCATACATGAGTATATGTAAAACAATACAGAACACTACTTGGGAAGGAAACTTCCCCCTGTATTTTTTCCCAGAAATACCCAGTCCATGGAGACAGCCAGCGTCAGCACATCACCTCCAACAGTCCCATGAGCTAGTGAGACAGGAGCAGGGAGACCTGGCCCAACTTCACAACCTCGAGCAAGTTCTGGGTCAGGCCGCAGAACTTGGATGGAAATAATAGCTGGAGATGGCCACCAGTATTTCACCCAGGCATTTTTATAAGGAAGCCAGAGGTTGAGAGCACAGCTAGGATAACTATACGAATTTCAACTTTACTAAAATGTTATGTCCCTTGAGCCAAGGTATTAATCTTGTTATTATACAAAAGCAGTCTCTTCTCACTGGCCATGCATTCAACTTGAATGAATTTTAAAATGTACTTGTTGTTGGATCATGTGAAAAAGGCAAATAGAAAGCATGCAGAACTCAGGAGGCTCAAGCTAGATTAGGAGGTGGGGGCGGTGGCTGGAGAAAGATAGAGAGTGACAAAGAAAATTCCACACATTTGTGCCTCTCCTACCTGCCAACGCAGGAGACATGAGAGACTCGGGTTCGATCCCTGGGATGGTAAGATCCCCTGGAGGAGGAAGTGGCACCCCATTCCAGAATTCCTGCATAGAGAACTCCACAGGCAGAGGAGCCTGGCAGGCTACAGAGTCCATAGGGTCACAAAGAGTCGGACACAACTAAAGCAACATAGCACAGATGTTTATAAAACACAAAGTGTGACCCCCAAAGAAACAAATGATTAATTTTCTCTTCTTCAAAAGGATAGAGATAAAATTATAAGGGAGTCTCCATACTACCAGCCTGCCCTGGTCACCCCATGCTCTCTGGATCCAGCCACTCGCAGGGGCAGGTCTGCTCCAGCCTGCCCCGGCCCCTGCCACGCCCGAGTGCCAAGCACGGACAAAGAGCATCACCTCTGTCAGCGCCAGACACGGGCAGACCTCAAGCAGTCCCGGGAAGGCTCTGGGAATGTCATCACATCCTCTGTGCGCAGACACGGGGCTGTTCCTGCGGGAACTTGCACCCGGATGAGGCCCTGATGTCATTTTAACGACATGCAGAAGCTCTGCCTAGAAAACGGGGAGGAGTCCTGACGGCGAGAGATAAGCCAGGGCAGACCAAATGCCACCCCGTCGGGCAGAGGCAGTGCGGCCCGTCATCGTTTCCACGCCATACAACGCGATCAACTGTAAGGGGTTATTACTTAAGACTGCTCCAGAATTTTGGAGCAGGCCCGACTGCAAGGTGAGAATTGTCACTCTCTACAAGCAAACAGGAATTTTAAAGTTTAGGAGGTCATCCATCATCTGTAATAAGTCATAATCAGAGAATGAACTGCGGAGGATGTATCTTATCACTTGGCCTATAAAAGCTTCTGATCCATGGGATAAAAAAAAACACGCTGAACCTTAATAAGCACTCAATTATAACAAATAAACCCAAACACCTAATTACCAAGTGACTATTTATAGTTGCTAAAATAACTTAACCCAGTTTCACAAAGCACATATTTTAAGATTCATAGAAAAATTCTGCCTGGTTCCAGCATTCGATACTACATTTATTTTGCTTGCACCCAGAGGATCAAGAGATCTGTAACTCTAAATTACATTATTTGTACCGTAAATTCAAAGAGAAATTACTCTCATTTACAAACAGCAATTACTTATAACAAAAAACTGAATTGCAAATTTAAATTGTTAGTTTTGACAAAAATCCAAAACCTGGTTAAAGAAACATGGTAAAGCTGACAGAAGAGCTCGCGGGTGGTGTCAGCAATGGCTCAGTTTACTTAAACGGTTTTGCAAGACAAGCTAACTTCCAACAAGACCCTTTATTCTTCTCTAATTTGGCCTACTTTATATTTTTAGTGTCCTGTTCAAATTCCTCTCCCCGTGGAGGGGATGTCCCTATTAAAACAGCATACAGAAGGAAAAATCTGTAATCTGTACAACAGAAAAGAAGAGATTTTAATGCTCAAAAATTTGAACTTAGTGATAAATTAAAAAAATAATAAAAACAAGAAAACCAAACGTCAGAATCAGAGTGGATTCTGAAGACCACTATGTAACATTAAACAAACATTTAATCCATCTAGGGTAGCCATGTCCAACACAGCAGCTATGAGTCATGGGGGCCACTGATTTAAATTTAAATGAATTAGAATAAAAATTTTTAATTCAGTTCATAAGTCACACTCGCCACACTCCAAGTGCCCAGTAGCCACATGTGACCAGAGGCTTCCACACTGGATGGCACAGGTACATTCTACTACTGCCAGATGTTCTGTTGGCGGTGCTGGCCAACCCAGTCCTGCCACATTAGAGGAACCGAGGCCCAGGAGGGAACCGGCCGACCTGTTGATAAGCCAGGGGCCGACCACTGCGCGCTGACTGTCCCCTCGGTCACCACGCCCAGCCTGAGCCCAAGCTCCACTAGGTCGGGGCCTTGTCTGCCGAGTTTAGAGTCAGACACACACCCAGCACATCCCCACCTAGGAGGTGAGACCCTGACAAATGGCAGGTGGGTGATGCTTTGGGTGAAGATACGAAAAAAGGACCAGGAAAAAAGGATACTTCTGGATCCAGAATTACAAGATGCAGTCCCCAAAATCAAGGAGCCCAGAGGCTGGTTAAGAATTTCTCTAAGATACAGGAAGACTTCCCTACTTGGTTGTATTCTCAAAAACCCACATTAAACACATTTGCACACAAAATTTTCTTTAGGACAGAGTCTCAGACATGAAATTACCCTAAATGCCCAACAGTAAAATCATGTTACACCTTTATAATGGGATACCATGTCATCTCTTCTTAGGACACCATATCATTCCTTTTTTAAGAGATGGGAATACCAGACCACCTTACCTTCCTCCTGAGAAATCTGCATGCAGGTCAAGAAGAAACAGTTAGAACTGGACATGGAACAACAGACTGGTTCCAAATTGGGAAAGGACTACATCAAGGCTGTTTAAGGTCACCCAGCTTATTTAACTTCTATGCAGAGCACATCATGCAAAATGCCAGGCAGGATGAAACACAAGGCTGGAATCAAGATTGCTGGGAGAAATATCAATAACCTCAGATATGCAGATGACACCACCCTTAGGGCAGAAAGTGAAGAGGAACTAAAGAGCCTCTTGATGAAAGTGAAAGAGGAGAGTAAAAAAGCTGGCTTAAAACTCAACATTCAAAAAACAAAGATCATGGCATCCAGTCCCATTGCTTCATGGCAAATAGATGGGGAAACAATGGAAACAGTGAGACTTTCTTTTCTTGGGCTCCAAAATCACTGCAGATGGTGACTGCAGCCATGAAATTAAAAGACACTTGCTCCTTGGAAGCAAAGATATGACCAACCTAGGCAGCATATTCAAAAGCAGAGACATTACTTTGCCAACAAAGATCTGTCTAGTCAAAGCTATGGTATTTCCAGTAGTCATGTATGAATGTGAGAGTTGGACCATAAAGAAAGCTGAGCACAGAAGAACTGATGCTTTTGAACTGTGGTGTTGGAGAAGACTCTTGAGAGTCTCTTGGACTGCAAGGAGATCAAACCAGTCAATCCCAAAGGAAATCAGTCCTGAATATTCATTAAAAGGACTGATGCTGAAGCTGAAGCTCCAATACTGTGGCCACCTGATACAAAGAACTGACTCACGGGACATGAGTTTGAGTAAACTCCAGGAGTTGTTGATGGACAGGGAAGCCTTGTGCGCCGCAGTCCATGGGGTCACAAAGAGTTGGACATGATGAAGACACAGAACTGAACTGATGTCATCTCTAGAAATTATGTTGGCAAAGATTTCAGTTTCACAGATAAGCACTTATGAAAAAGATCAGGTAAAAGAGCTAAACAAAACCTGGGATTATCCCACATACAGAAATTATCCCATGTGATGTGTGTATGAACATATGTGTGTACACATGTGCATGTCCATACTATACAGTCAAGAGAAGGGGAAACAGAAGATACAAGCAGAAGAATGTATTTCCAAGATACTGGTATTAGTAGACAAGAACTTTAAAATAATCACGACTGTTGTGTTTAAACATAGGAAAAGACAAACAAAATGAATGAGACAGAGGAGAATTTTAAACACTAAAGTGAAACACACGATTAAAATATGAAATGGACATTCTAGAACTGCAAACACAAAGTTTGAAATTCAGAACTCACTGGATAAGATTAATAGGAGATGGAACAGTATAGGAAACAGGATCTGTGATCAACAAGACAGGCCCCTGGAGAGAACGCAAACCATGGCAGAGAAAGAGAACAGGAGAACAGACAGCAAACGAGCCCCAGAGCCATGAGGACACAGGAAACGGGATCAACTCCTGCGATTCAACCCCAGAAGGAAGGGAGGCAGATGAAGAAGGGACAGACATGACTCAATGAGCCGAGAATTTTCCAAAACAAGTAACAGACACCAACCCAGTGATGCAAGAAGCTCAGCAAACCCCAGGCAGAGTTCAGTGTGAAGAAAACTCACAACTAACCACACCGTTAGTTAGTTTCAAACCACAGAGAAATGGAAAACCAGAGAGAAAAATCTTAAGAGCAACCAGAGTAAAAAGTACCGACTACCTTCACAGGGGCAACAACAAGGCTGACGGCTGACATCTCCACAGAAGCTTCAGAGACCAGAAGAAAATGAAACGAAATGTTTAAACTGATGAAACAAAATACTGAGCAAGGAGTGTGTAGCTCAGGGCTGGGGAGAGCGGGGAGCAGAGGGGAGGAGAGGAAGCACCCAGGCAAACGCCCTTAGTGACGAGGTGACAGGCGTCCTGCTCACGATTTTCACTCCATGGCTTACATGGGTATCTCATATACTCCTTAGCAGGTTTCAAACAACGCAAAAATTTTAAAAGTAAAAAAGGAGAGGACCAAAGAGGGAGGGAAAGAAAAAAGGAAAGCAAACATCTGCGTCAGAAGAACAGGGAAGATAAACTGATATAGCAAAGAACCCTGAAGTCAAAACTCCACAAAACGGAAAACTGACAAAACCTGGAAATGAACACCTGGTGACTGGAAATAGCGAGGAATCCTTTTTCCAGAAGCTGAATATTATGCTAAGAGAAACTTTCAAAACCTAATCATCTGAGACTGGAAGAAAAAATCAAAAACAGATTAGTGTCCCATTGGAAACCAGCGTACCATGGACACCTGTACACGCAGACTAAAATTTATGTGCAACTGCAGACTTGGTGAGTGAACACACTTCCCCTCGAGTTCCACAGGATCTCAGCCACGTGGTCACCAGGGCGCTGTGAACAGGCTCACAGCAGAAGGCGCCCGTCCCGGGGGTGCACACTGGGAAGCCTCAGCATCACGGCCACACGTTCCATACGCTCGCGTGACACCATGAGGGCACAGGCACACCCCCGCAGCAACCCCCATGTCCTCACATGCCTCTGAACACGGGCACTGTTTGCCCATGTTTGTCTTATGTGGAAGTACAGCTGATCGCCAGCGTCACGCTCATTTCAGGCACACAGCGCAGCGGTGCGCACGCCCCTTACCTTTCTAGGTGTGCGCACGGCTGAGAGCAGGGCAGGGGAAGCAGCCCGGCCAGCGGCGCCACGTGCTAAGCAGGCCACACGAGCCCCCAGACACGCAGTTCAGCTCGCACATGCAGAGCTCTCTGGCTGGCCAGACAGATGGCAACGCAGGGGTTAATGCCGGCTGCTGCTGCTCAGTCGCCTCAGTCATGTCTGACTCTGTGCGACCCCATAGATGGCAGCCCACCAGACCCCCTGTCCCTGGGATTCTCCAGGCAAGAACACTGGAGTGGGTCGCCATTTCCTTCTCCAATGCTGTCTTAAGCTCCATTAAACATTGATGATGAAGGTCCAGGCTGGCTAGAGACACACCTGCAGTGGCTGTAGACACAGCTGGGAGAAATGCATCTTCCACCATCTGGTCTCCTCTCAGACAGCATGAAATGTCAACGTGGGAGCCCTCAGCAAACTACCTTTCTATCAACGCCACACATTTAAAACCACAACGGTGACAAGAGACAAGTCTTCTGAATTGAAAACGCCCTTAATTTTCTCTGACTTCCCAATTCTGTCCTTTCCATATGGAACTGGCTGGAATCATCCTCCTTTGGATATGGTGGTGGTTTAGTCACTAAACCACGTCTGACTCTTTGTGACCCTATGGACGATAGCCCGCCAGGCTCCTCTGTCCATGGGGTTCTCCAGGCAAGCATACTGGAGTGGGTTGCCATTTCCTTCTCAGGGGACCTTCCTGACCCAGGTCTCCTGCACTGGCAGGCAGATTCTTTACCACTGAGCCACCTGGGAAGTCCCTCCTTTGGAGCAAGACCCCAGATAACATGCTTTAACTTTCTTAACAGAAACTCAATTGTCTCTACCAACAGCACCAAACACCTATGTGTCACTCACCTGTGAGTCACTCCCAGCCCTGACCTGGATCTACCTAACATAAGCAGGAAACACCCCAGGCCCTTTAAACACAGGAAGTAGGCCGACATACAAGGAACAGGAGCGTCGGGAGGCCAGCCGGAGAGGGTGAGCCCCCTCAGGGCTTAGCTGCTCCCACCTTTCAGCCCAGGGGACACTGGGAAGATGAGGCGATGCCAGAGGCAGAGGGTGGGACCACTGGGAGGGGCAAGCGGCACAGGCGACCAGGGGCTGGCGGGGCGGGGTCAGTCTCCACAGAGACTAGCGGGCTGGGATCAGACCCGGAACAGAGTATCTGCAGCCCTCACCTGGGCCCTCCTCGCCCCAGCACCTCTCCTGTCCACCTGAAGTCAGAGCCAAGCGACACCTGTGGGATGGTGTGGCTGCCCCGGGCTTCCACAGACCCGCCCTGAGACATGCCCTGCAGTGAGGCCTCTCCATGTGCCCCGCCTGAGTCAAGGAGGGCCGGGAGGCGGTCCGGGCCGTCCTTCTGAGCCCCCCAAGCAACAGTGCAACACGCTTGGCTTCTGCTGAGGACTCACAGCAAAACAAAATCGAACTAAACCATTCCTGCGTTGTTTTAAAGCCAACATTAAATCGCTTACCATCCCTTATTCTAAAATTCCTAGACAGCCTTCTCCACAGGAAAAGGTTTCTCTCTCCTGAATGGTGACACTCACTCACTAACGACACCCTCTTCCCTTTTCATCACAGCTGCCTGAAAAGGCTCCATTTCAGACTCATCTGGACCTGTGAAAGCTATCTCTGGGCTTCCCTGATGGCTCAGGCAGTAAAGGACCTGCCTGCAATGCAGGAGACATGGGTTCGATCCCTGGGTCAGGAAGATCCCCTGGGAAAGGGAATGGCTACCCACCCCAGTACTCTTACCTGGAGAATTCCATGGACAGAGGAGCCTGGCAGGCCACCGTCCGTGGGGTCACCAAGAGTCAGACACGGCTGAGTGACGAGCACTTTCATTGCAAGCAATCCCTAGCCCAGGCTTCCTGCCATATTTAATTTTCTTTACTAGCACATGGTTCTCTGGCAACCACCACCTAAACACAGCCAAGGATCAGAAGACAAACAGAAAAGTCTCTGTCAGCCAAAATGCTGTCACAAAATCCATGCACTAAAGGTCCCAGACTCGAAGCCAGCCTGCCTGGGTTAAAACAGCTACTATGAATATGTCTCATATGTTCAAGAAGATAGAGGAAAACATAAACATTACGAAGAACCTAGAAGATGTAAGAGAGACCCAAATGGAATACAGATCTAAAATAGATTCTCTAACATGAAAAATCACCTGATGTGATTAACAAAGTAGACAGAGCAGAAGGGGGGGAAAGTGAGTGAAAATGAACATACATTTTTTAAACTATCCAGGAAGAGAGAAAAAGACCGAAGAAAATGAATAGCACATCAGGAAGACGTGGGGCGGCACTAAGCAGTCTAACACACATGCAGCTAGAGACCCAGGAAAAGGCAGAAAATTATTTGAAGAAATAATGACAATTTCTTTATATTTGATTAAAACCTGTACTCACTATTGCAAGAAACTCAATGAAACCAAAGCAGATGAAAACATAAAGAACTAAACCAAGGCAAATCATAAACAAATTGCTGAAAAGAAGTGGTAAAGAAAAAGACCTGAGACATGGTCACAAGATGTGGGGAAAAGACAATTACACACAGAGGAACAGAACTAAGGACAGCAAACCATCATCAGAAACTATGCAAGGCAGGACATAATGGAACACATATTTAAAGCATGAGAACGGGGGAAAAGGAGGTCCAATTTAGAATTCTGTGAGAGGCAAAATATCTTTCAAGAATGAAAGTGAAAATAAAGCCTTATTCAAAAAACAAAGAAGTGAGCCAATCATACGCTAGCAGACCTTTATCTGAGAAACACTGGTGCGAGTTCCATAGGCACAAAAAAGCACTGCCAGACGGAAATTCAGATTTCCCAGGAGTGAAGCACATGCAAATGGTAAGCATGCAAATAAATATGTTTTTCCAATTTTAATCTCTTTAAGAGACAACTGACTGCCTAAAACAAAAACAATAAAAGTATGTTTTGGAGTTTATAACATATGTAGAAATAAAACATACTACATAAATATAATTCCCCAAAATAGGATGAGAGAAATTGAAATATACTCATGGAAGGCTCTTACCTTGTACATGACAATGAATAAGATGATGTGAATGCAGACCATGATGAGCCAGTTCTGACCACTGCACACCCTGGAGCCAGTAAGAGCCAATGTAGGTGTGTGGTAAATTGAAATCATTTTTAAAATATATTCAAATAGTCTGAACAAAGGTAGGAAAATGGAGGGAGGAGAGTGAAGGAACAAACAGAACAGGGAGAACACAAATATCAAGGTGGCGCCCTTGAACCCAACCACACTGGTAATCACCTAACACGTAAGTAGTCTGAGCGCTTCAATTTTACAAAGACCTTATGATGAGCAAGCTGTCTACAAGAAACATGTGTTAAATGTAAAGATAAAAAGGGAAAGAATGGGAAAACATTCACCATAGAAAGAGTAATGGAAAGAAAGCTGGAGTGGCTATCTGAATATCAAACACGTAATTTCAAAACAAGGAAACTGCTAAGACTAAAGGCCATTAAGAGTAAAAGTGTTACTTCACCAAAAGGACATAAAAATTCTAAATATGCATGCACCTAGTAAAAGACTTTGAAACAGATGAAGCAAGAACAGAGAACACAATAGGAAACAGACAAATCTCCAGCCGCAGGTGGTGATTTCAACACTCTCTTCCTATAATTTATAGAACAGGGAGACAGAAAAGCAGTAAGAATATATATTAAATACACTTGAGCAACAAAAAACGTTTAGTGTTGCTTAAATGAATTAGAAAACATTTAAAACTTTTTCAATGTTAACTTTCAACGGGGTACTGCTGTACGACTCTGGAGGAGCCTCTAGGAAGTTTTAGGACGCAAAGTCGCTGAGCCCAAGCCGTGGAGGGAAGAGTCCTGTGATCTCGCCCAGCCCAGCCTCCTGCTCTCTCCACCCTGAAAGCCCAGGGCCTCACAGAGCCCGACCGCCGGCTGCAAACACGGGAAAGAAGAGGGGCGCACACCTGTCTCCCCACCGACGCCGGAGCACGATGAGAGGGTCATGAGGGCGCCGTGCGCCACCGAAGGAAAGCACCTCCTTTCCCATCTCTTTGAACACTGGCTGCCACCCCCACCTCCACCTCGACCCGCACAAACCAGACCACACCTCTAGGAGCTGCTGCTGCTGCTGCTGAGTGGCGTCAGTCATGTCCGACTCTCTGCGACCCCACAGACGGCAGCCCACCAGGCTCCGCCATCCCTGGGATTCTCCAGGTAAGAACACTGGCGTGGGTTGCCATTGCCTTCTCCAGTGCGTGAGAGTGAAAAGGGAAAGTGGAGCCGCTCAGTCGTGTCCGACTCTGCGACCCCACAGACAGCAGCCCACCAGGCTCCGCCGTCCCTGGGATTCTCCAGGCAAGCATACTGGAGTGGGGTGACCTCCACTCGAGAACTTACCGCTATTTCAGCTTCAAGCTGGAAATGAGGAGGGTGAAGAAATAAGGCTTCGGGGGAGCAAGTCAGCATGGGAATGTGGAGAGAGTTAAAACTCGTTAGATGCCTGGCCAAGTTGCAAGGCCGCCGTCCCCCCAAAATCAAGCAATCCATTCTAACTGGGTTCCCATGGTAACTGTACAATTGGGGTTTTCGATATAACATCCCGAAGTCCCAATGAGCACTTGTAAAATATACTTTGAACAGCATGAAGTGTTTTGACGTTGCAGCGCCCCCAGATCAATGACTGCAAGTCCCCGCCCTGCCCATTGGTGGCACTTGGCGGTTTCAGCCCAAGTCCCATAAGGAACACAGGCCACCACAGCAGTTACATAAAACTGGTCACATGCTGGAGCTCCATCCAACAGACGCCGCTGTCGTCACAGAGCCACATTTACGGACTGCACACCACACCACGAGGCCCCTCTCATTGATTTCAAGGTTAAACAGAATCAATCACTAATAATTACAAGAGGGGCCTCAGGGTTAATCGTATTCTTAGACTCTCAGTACAAAATTAAACGACAAGCATAGCTGTGCTGATAAATAACACATATCTGAGGATCCAAACCCACATGTCGGGTGTTAACAGTGTGGCACTAAGCACGGCACACAAGCCCGCCCCGAACCCCGGCCTCTCCCCCCGGAACACAGCAGTCTCTCCCAGCCGCTGTTGGGCCCCCAGAGTGGGCCTGGGAGCAGGGTGCTGCTCATCCTCTGAAGACACAAAGGGTCGAAGCTCAGAAATGGTGAAAGTTCACAGCTTCAGCGTTCCTTGCAACAACCGTAAAAATACCCACACGTTTGAGGCACCTGCAGAGCCACAACACAGACTGTGGTTTCTGGCAAACTGGCGACCTGGGCAGAAGCAAATCTAAGTCTCCTACCTTTACTTACTACATGCCCTCACCGATGGCCACAGTTTTAACGTGGGCCAGTCTGGTGCAAGTGTGGGCTGGCAGGCTTCCAGGGAGAAGTGCCCTGCTTAGCTCCCAGCTCTACAGAGACCTCCCCAAATCCTCAAGACACGAAAACCGGCAAACTGCACGGTTCTTAGGATCCTTGCTAGAGCCCAACAGCATGACCATGTGCTGCTGCTTGGTTCCAGCAGGGGCAGAGTACAAACTGACCCGGGATCGAGAAAAAGTAAAAAAGCAACAGAAACTCCCAACCAACAAGCTGAGGCTATGGGCTGGCTCTATAACCCTCTTCATGCTTAACAAATGCAGTCATCCAGTATTTACGCCAGTCCCACCTCCCAGCTCCCCTCAGGGCCTGGGGCCTTGACTGCTTTCCAGCAGAGTCTGCCCAGCACCAGGATTAACACCAGGCCTGTGCATGGTCCACTGGCCCTCTACTGTCTTGACCAAATCTGCCAGATTTCCTTTCCGAAACCTCTGGGATCCTGGTAATAAGACTTGGGTTCTGTTCATCCTGTTTTCTCTTATTCTGATACACACATCTTTCAGGATGCCAAGAGCTAAACCTGCAAACAGTCCTATTTTTGAGCACTGATTACCCAGTTATCTTTATCTCCAAGTGTCAACTTCATATGTAAACCCCTTATGAGTTCTGTGCTTTTGAAGTAACATAATTTAGTCTGCTCCTCTCTTTGTATTAGTCAGATCGACTTGCTGTAACAGAATATCATATACTAAGTGGCTTAACAGACAGAAATTTATTTTCTCACCGTTCTGGAGACTCGCAAGCCCAAGATCAAGGTTCCAGCTGATTTGGTTTCTGGTGAGGGCTTTCTTCCTGGCTTGTAGGCAGCGGCCTGCTGCCCAGTAAGATCTCTCTCTCTTTTCTTATAAGGCCACCAACCCTACTTGGATCAAGGCCCCTTCTTCAAACCTGATTTATTTTAAATAATCCCCTAATGTCCCCAACTCCCAATACAGTCACAGTGGGGGGTCAGGGCTTCAACATGTGAATTTTAGGGGCACGTTCTGTCCACAGGAACCTGTGTCCTATATCCTTTGCTGGGCCGTGCATCAGGCGGAAGTCCCACACCAGGCCACGGAGAGTTTCCAATACAGAATGCCAGCATCAAGAGACAAGAATGATACAAGTCAATCAGAAACTCGAGTGTGCGTGTGATGGGCCCAAGGGGAGGAGACATTACAGGGGCTGAAGAGGCTCCCAGAAGGGTGGGGCTGTGGGAAGGATTCAGGGAGAGCCTGGGAGCAAACAGGGTCTATGATCAGGCTGAATCAAAAGAGGATCCCTAGGCAAGAATCTCTGGGGCCTCCCACCCTTTCACTTCGAGATCGAAGAGCCGACGCATAAGTTTCGAGAGAAGCTGCCGGGGTGAACGTGGAGGGCCTTGGGGCTAAAAGTGGTGCCAACAGGAGCCAAGCAGGCTCGTATGCCTCTGGGGCCTGGGTGGGGAAGAGGGGTCCCCTTGGAGCATCTCTGCACCCCCGCCTCCAACAGGAGGAGGAGGAAGCAGTCCTCGCTCCCTGTGTCTGCCTGGGTGCCCAGCTTACAGGGTCCCGTGGGGCAGCAGTACTCAGGGACAGAAGCAGGGAGACGGCGTGGGGCCCACCAGGCAGAGAGGACCCAGGCGGCTGCGGCTGGAGCCAGGCAGCTCCTCCATTGGTGGCGGAGGGACAGGAGACAGGAAAGGTCAGCCATCTGAACCCAGAGCCCACATGGACTTTGCTCTCCACCCCAAGAGACAGCCTCCAACCTGAGCACTGACAGAGCCAGCCTGGCCCCACGCAGAGAACCTGCCTGGCTTCCAACAGGTGATCCTCCAGCCGAGCTCAGCCCTGGGCAGCCTGGTGCCAGGGCCCCACTGTGCTGAGTCATGCACAGGGCAGCAGTGGGCACCCAGACAGTAAAATGGAGCAGACATCCACAGCCAGGCCTCAGATTTTCCCTAAGTAGTAGGATCTTCCACACGAACACCAGGGCAGGACTGAGGCGTGTCAAAGAGCTGCTTCCACGTATGAAACCACTGGAAACATGATTTCCCACTGAGAAACCGATGGATTCTCCAGAATCCATCCTGCCTGGATTGTCCACAGCCACATGTAAAAGCACCTCGGGCCCAAAGAAGGTCTCTGAGCAAAAAACCTGAACAGACAGGAGACCACCACTGAGGAAAGCAGAACTGTAACCTTAGGAGGCTTTCCTGGCCTGACCAACGGTCCAGAGGAATACCCCTGGACAGCAGCAAGTTCTCAGTCCACAAGGACAGGACAGAGGCTGCAGGACACATTCTCCTCACACTCATGGCAAAAAATAAACAGGTTAGGAACATCTAAGAGGAAGTCTTTAAAGCCCGTACTTTTGTAGGGAAACTGAATTCCTGATTGTGACTTGGGCCCACGTGGGTTCAAGCAGGAGGTGGGGCGACAGCAAGCATGTCACCGCCAACCCAGGACTGAGCATGTCCAGGACTATCAACCACTCAGCCTGCCTGGGATCCCCAGTGTCAGCCCAGAAAGTCCCACGTCCTATTAAACCACTGGCCGCCCAGGACAGACAGAACACACAGCTCTCTGAAGCCTGTCCTTCTGGGGGCAGAAGGCAACCACACCAGTAGTCAGCGGGGTGAATAATGTTGCATTTCAGGAATACTTAATTTTAGAACCTGCATTTGGTTCTAGGTAACTGTTCTTGCAACAAATTTCAACAGCCCCCTGCCGGGCACAGCCCCCCTCCAGTGACCCCCCCACCTGCCAGCCGCCCTCCTCCCCGGCAGCCCCTGCCCCCAGGGCGGCCCGGAGACGGATGGCCGGTGCGGGTCCAGCAATCAGCCAGCGGCCGCCTCGACTCGCCATCCATCTGACTCGACAGCTTAATCTGATGATAACACAGTGGTGACAGAAACAGATTCTTCTGCACAATAAAGAATAGCACACATGGGCTTTTCCCGGGATAGCTGGCTAAATTCGGTAACTTTTGGAAATACATCATTTCTGTGCCTCGCCCTTTATTCAAGGAACTTCCACTTGAGTGCGGAAAGCCTCACGAGGAAGGGTCAGTGCTCACTTCCAGGACACCAGCTCCTCCGAGTCCCTGTCCCCCCTGCACCGTCCCTCCAGTGTGCCGGAGCCAGGCGACAAGCGCGGCACGTGGCAACCCCGGGCGGAGGCTGTCTGTGGGAATGTCGCTGGGCAGCACCTGCCCCCCTCACCTCCCCCGACCACGCCCACCAGGACCACCTGGGCCTCCCTCCCCAGCTGCTGCCTCTCATTCTCCAGCGTGGGCTCCCCAGCCACTCAGCCAGCCCCACGGCCCGTGACCTGCATCTGAGGAGGCTGAGCATGCACCTTACTGGCAACCTACATTCCGATGTGGGTGCCCGCCCCAGCCTTGACAGTTTCATTGTACAGATTCTGCGCCTACCTGCAGGAAAGCACAGGTAACCCCACGGAGCGCGGGCTGGGGATGGCGAGGCCTGTTAATGAGCCTCACTCCTCCCCGCTGACATTTCTGCCTGAACGAACAGGTACAGTAAGGCGATCTCCCCGCTTCAGAGCCCAAATGCCAGGCCCGACAGACAGGGCTGACTCCCCTCCACAGCCAGCTTGCCCCCACTTCCCACTTCCTGGAGGGCTGTCTTATGTGAATGAAACACACATACACCAAGCCCTGGCTCCTCTCTTTAACAAAGGGGATCCTGAACTTGGGCCTCTCCCCCAACTGTCCCTCCATCACCCCACACTCCACCAGAAATGCCCCCAGATGGACCCCAAAGCACCAGCCCGACAGACTGCGTGTGGCAGCACCCCGAGATGCAGGCATGCACATTTACACCATGTCCTGACCCCGAAAAGGACTCTGACAGCGCCCCTGTTTCACAGCTGCAAAGGCACCTTGCAAGGAGAATGGGAAATGCCTGCACTAGTTACAAATAAACCTGGCTGGTCACTCCTACCCCAGGGCCCTGTGCAGGCCACACACTCCCAGGCAAGACAAAGACCCCGAGTGTCACCCTCAGCAGTGACCTCGAGGACTCCCTGGGACCAGCTGGGTGAAGTTCCCAGCAGGCCTTCAAAACAGGTAAGAGGGTATCACCACTGCACTGGCCAGAACCTTCTGGAATGCTACTCTATAAGGCTGAACCCAACATGAGGGTAAAGAGACCCAAAAATAGGGCCCATTTCCCCATACACACAAAACTCACTGCAGATCAAATTCTGACAAAGCTCCCCTACCGGACCCGTTACTCTTCATGCGGGAAAGTGAAAGTGAAGGCGCTCAGTCGTGTCCAACTCTTTGCGACCCCACAGACTGTAGCCCACCAGGCTCCTCCGACCATGGGATTCTCCAGGCAAGAGTACTGGAGCAGGTTGCCATTTCCTTCCCAGGAGATCTTCCCGACGCAGGGATTGAACCCGGTCTCCACACTGCAGGCGGACGCTTCACCATCTGGGCCACCAGGGAAGTCCACACAGGAAGACGGTGTCATCTGCTGGTGTCACTGCTGGCTCCCGGCCACGGCGTCGGAGTCTGTGCCTGGTCCTCCAGGAGGTTCTTTCAATCTAACGGGCCGTGAAAGTCGAGCCTCCTAAAGACAGTGACTCGGGGCCGTTGGAGCCGGGCGGAGCCCACTGGGAACGCGCTCGCTAAGCCCCCCGCCTGCTCCAGGCCCACACAGCCCAGGCCAGCCGTCAGCAAAGCACCCCTGGACACCCAGGGCTCTGGCACCTAAGCAGAAGCGCCTCGAGGCCAGCCACCTCCGCGGCTCCCAAATCATCCACGGTAAAAGCTGCAAACAGGCAGCTGGGCAAACCACCTCTTCAGAGACGAAAGGATGTTAGAACCTTGGCAAGCCAGCGCCAGGCTTCATGGCCCTCCAGACCCATGGGGGTCCACAGACACAGGGGAGGGAGCCCAACCGAGACCCCATCCCAGTTCTGCTCCACCAGAAACAGTCTTGTGACCGAGTTAACAAATACCAGCCATGCTTCTCATTCAGTGCTCTACACGGGCCAGGCCTGGGTTGACTCCCCCCAGATGGGGTTCTCTCCCAGTAACCCACAACAGCCCTAAGAATGACAATGCCATTCTCCTGGGTTTTGGAGAAACCAAGGCTCAGAAGAGGTTAAGGGACCTCACTCAGGTCATAGAGAGTAACTAGTAGATCCAGGTCCAAACTGAGTCGGTCTTGTTCCCAGTGGCTACAACCCCAACCCTGTATAGACTACCCCAAGTAAGGGCTTGGGTAGTGTAAGCCTGTAAACCTAGGATGTTGACTGGCTGGGGTGGGGTGTACGGACAAGACTGACTGGATGAGGGGAACATAGGACGCTGACTGGGAGTAAAAGCAGGATGCCCACCGGACTGGAGGGAAACAAGGATTCTGGTTGGTCCCTTGCCCTTTTTCCAGTTAGTCTCATCCTTCTGTGAGTCTATAGTTCCAAATTAAAATTTCTATCCAGGTTGTGCTTCATGCTGCACAAAAAGCTGTCTATGACTTCCCGTGCTTACCCTCGTCCAGGGGGGCCGAGTCCGTGTACTCACGGCCATCCCGCAAAAGAGGCGGCCGCTGGGGGCTGAGCGGCTACCTAAAGCCACAGCCAGGAAACGGCATCATCGGACCCCCCCCCCCCACCACCGTGGCTCTCCCACCCACGACTCCAGCATGTCATCAGTAAAAATTCAGTTCCGTTCCCCAAAAATGTATCTGGTTGTACATATGGAAGTTAACCCTGACCTGAGACCATAAAAATGCTTGTACCCAGAGGGTGAAAAAGACAGGCCAGCCATTCAGAAGGAAAGATGGGCATGAAATATAATACGGCTGTCCCTGCTTAGCGTTTGTTTGTAAAACTAATGCCAAAGTTTTGGTAACATCTGCATCTTCTGTCATAACCACAAGACCGAACACTATAAAGCTAGGATAACATGTCGGGTTTGCAATTCGAAGAGATTCACACGTCTCTGAGGACTTACAAAACCATACACAGATCCATAAGCACAGGCAACTTAGAACAATGATGCCGGCTGCGGGTGGACCCATCTGGGAGGGGAGCTGGAGCCTGTGTGGGCCGGACAGCTCTTCTCCACCATGATAGGGGGGTGGTGGAGACCCTAAAGGCTGCCCTGGAGATGCTCAAACATTAGGGTGCCCTGGCGAGCTTGCAAAGACAGCCTCCTGGGTTCTGATCCAATAATCTCCTTTTAACCAGCACCCTTGTAATTCTGAGACCAACAGGGCTCAGCCCACCTCTGAGAAATGCTCTGCTACAGCTCACCAATGTCCCACTTCAAGAGGAGCAACGAAGTCCACATTTCAGGGGCGCCTCTTCTGACACCAACAAGAGGGCCGGATCTGAAGGGGACACCCTCAGCGCCTTACAGTCCTTTGGTTTGGGGGGTAACCTGTAGCTCAAAGTTTAAAAAACAAATGAGAAATAACTACCAATTTTTTTTTAATTAAAGTTCAACACTTAACTGTCTTGTCCCATGTTCTGCCCTGAGATTCAGTTCACTCTCCCACCCAGCTAAAACCTCTGAACATCCAGGGCTGGAATTGCCCAATCCGTCAATAAGGTAAGAGTTTTGTAAACTACTATCCATATGACTCAATTTGTCAGTAAAAACTGCCACCAGCGCTGTGCTTGCAGAAAAATGTCCATAAATGCATTATTGCGACTGGCAGATCGATGTCTATAATAAAAACAAATAGATTTAACAAGTGCTGGCTTTTACGAGTCGTGCCATTGGTGGACTGCGAATTCAGTTTCACCCCTGGACTTCTGGGAATGGGCAGCAGAGCCTGGCTGATACTCTGCTGACTTCACAAGTGTTCCAGGTAGGAAATTATTCTAACAAGGAAATTTTCCGAGTAGGAGAGCAAGCATGCTAGGCATTTACTGCTCTCTCACAGCTCCTTTCATGACCCCCCCCACACACGTGACAACAAATTTAACAACACTGAGAAAATGTTTCTGCAGAATTTGTAACTGGTTTTATCACAGCTGTGTCACAGGCCACATGAGCTTACTCCAGGTTGGGGAAATGGGGTATACAAGGGGAACGTGAGACCTTGGAACCCCACTCCTCTGCTAAACCTTCAACCTAACTGAAACAACTTGTGGTATCAGAAACAAGTGTCCACATTTAGCACATGGCCAAGGATGTCACAGGCTTCCTAGGTGGCCCGAGCAGAAACGAACTCACCTGCTGCTGCAGGAGATGTAAGAGACACAGGTTCTATCCCTGGGTTGGGAAGACCCCCTGGAGCAGGAAATGGCACCCCGCTCCAGGATCCTTGCCCGGAGAATCCCGTGGTCAGAGGAGCCTGGCAGGCTCCGGTCCATGGGGTTGCAAAGAGTCAGACATGACTGAAGCGACTTAGCGCACACACACACAAGGATGTCACCGCTGCGTCAGTGGCCCCTGGGGCAGCCCTATGCGTTTAGATGCTCAGCTGGAGCAGACATCGTGAGGGTGGCAGCCACAGACTGGCTTAACTGCCAAGGATTCCAAGCACCTCGACATGACACTGTCTGTGACCCATTTACACATGAGCCACATCTGCCAAAACCACTCTGGTTCCTTCAAAGGTTACAAAATGTCACAAAAATGCTTCATTCCTCTCTTTAAGTGATTCATTTTAACAGTGAAATAAAGGAGGAAGACAGTCACCGCATCCCATATAGTCTTGATGTGGCTTTCACCAAACCTTACAACCCTCCTAAACAGTAAGTTTAAGTGCTGCAGTCCATGGGGTTGCAGAGAATTGGATATGACTTTGTGACTGAACAACACTGTTATGTTAAGAAAATTTAAAAGAAAACTAGACTATTCTTTCCACTGACCAGCAGATAAGCCACAGTTCCCCAAAGGCGGCAGAACGCATATCTTGCAGCGTTTTGTCTCCAACAGTGGATGGCACATGTTCACCTACCAATGCCGTATCAGGGCCTCCCTGGTGGCTCAGTGGTAAAGAATCCACCTGCCAATGCAGGAGACGCAGTTTCAACCCCCAGATTGGGAAGACTCCTGGAGAAGGAGACGGCAACCCATTCTATTATTCTTGCGTAGGAAAGCCCACGGACAGAAGAGGCTGGCGGGCTACAGTCCATGGGATTGCAAAGAATTAGATACGACTTAGTAACTAAACAACACGCCCAAGTCAGGCCTCCAGAGCTAATGGGATGGGAAAAGTGATGTCAAACAAGCGAAAACCAGCCAGCCCACATAGCTCAAACCTCCTTCCCTCACCCAGATAAACCACAAACACTTTCAGACCAAGAATGGGTACTGGCTTGGTTCATTTCCCATGAGTATATACGAACAGGTCACTTTCTTCCAATGGAAATATTGGGTTGGCCAGAAAGCTCATTTGAACATTTTTTTGGCCAACCCAACATTATATGTTTATAAGACTCTGATTTTTAAATCTTCAGGTTTCATTTAAGTGATAATCGGTGGTAAGACCCAAGCTCATTCAGCAAACAGTTGTATCAGAAACTATGCAGGAAACAGGTTCAGAGGGGACCGTGACAGAAGCCAAAGGAGCCCCAGACACAAGCCTCAAGCACCCAGAGGTCCCACAGGATGTCAGAAGCCTCAGGGAAAGTGGCCAGAAAAGAGGAACTTCACCCTGGGGCCAGGAAGGCAGGCGGGGTCAGAGTGAAAACAAGCCTGGCAATAATGTTAACAGATCACTGCTGGCAAAGTGAGTGAAAGTCAGAGTCGCTCAGTCGTGCCCAACTCTCTGCAACCCCATGGCCTACACAGTCCGTGGAATTCTCCAGGCCAGAACACTGGAGTAGGCAGCCTTTCCCTTCTCAAGGGGATCAACCCAGGAATCGAACTGGGGTCTCCTGCACTGCAGGCAGGAGGGAGCTATCAGGGAGGCCCAGGGAGAGATTTACTGGCAAAGAGAATTCAGAAATCACTGTTTTGCTTCCTGCTTTTCCTACAAAGGAAAATAAAAGAAGAAAACGGCATTGATGCCCCCCCAAAAGGAAGTTGAATTACAAGTCTTGGTTTGAATCACTGGCCTCTAAATGTTTGTCCTCTGCAAAATAAGAATAAAGACAATTTGGAAGTTTATTAAAAAATACTGAGAACCGTAAACTAGTGTTCCTAAGGAAGCAGGAGAAGGGGCCTGCTGGAGGAGGAAGTCCACAGGAATGCTCTTCCGCAGGCCCAACTTCCCCTCCTCCCCGCAGGAAGGGGGAGGAGGGCCCTGAGTGACCACGGGTAAGGGGAACCGTGGACGCGCAGGCCTGAGCAGAAGAGAAGGGCCGGGTGAGGCTCCACTGGTACTCAAGCAAGACCAAAACAGACAGGAAAAGAAAGGTTTGAGGACCTCCGCAGCTGAACTAGAGTAAGACATTAACCATTGTCCACACCTGGGGCTTTTATTTCTTTAAACCTGGGTCTCCAACAGTGAGGCCTTTTTAGAGCAGCATCTAATAACATTAGTTAGGTCTAGTTTGTGTGATATAGATTTGTTTTAATGGAAAGAATGCTCACCGAGAAAAGTACCTTCATACAGCTCTGCCCATGAGGCCTGCTTCACCCTGCCCTCAGACCGTCAGAGACACGGCTCTCCCACTCAAATCCTAACTCAAACCAAAAACCCAAGGAGAAATGAAACGCCTCCCAGAGCCAGGCCGGCTCTCCTAGCGGGCTCTGGATCTCAGCAAGTGTGGACCCAGTGGCACTGCCTCCTGGGACAAGCTTGAGTTAACAGGTTATCAACCACAAGCTGGGAGTGGGAGGCGGCAGCTCTGACATCCTTTTCCTACAGATTGCTCCAGGGCGTGCTAAGCTTTGTGATGCCTTCTCTACCTCCCTGAATGTTTTCTGCACCAGGGACTCACGAGAGGAAAAATAGCCCCCGCCCACCATCATGTCCTGGGCTGGGAGATGAAGAGGAGCACCTGGCTGAGATGCTCTGAGTGAGGGCGCAGGGTTAAAGGTCAGTCTAACTCCTAGCTCTTTATGTTCAACAACTCCATGTTCTTCTGCAAATAACCGCGGTGACCCTTCTCTGGACAAATGAGTCTCCCTCTGCCCAATGACCACCAACCCAGTCAAGCCAAAGCTGTGCTCACCTATACAAAATGTGCTTCCAGAACAAAGTCAGCCAGGAGCTGAGACACAGAGAAACACCATGCTTAGATTCATCTGAGCCCAGGGAGTGAGGCATACAGTTGAGAACTGCTCTGCTGTGTTTGTGGCGCACTGGGGAATTACTGCTCCAGTGTCTGTGGCTCCAACCTCCCACGTGGTCACTCCATGCGTTAGTGTTTACAGACGCAAATGAGGGCCCAGTGTATACAGAGACCAGCCCTCCTCTCACACCAGGAACAGGACAGGCAGCCTCTGCACGGGCGGTTTGCTAAGGGCCTCCTGGAAGCTTCCTGGGAGCAGAAGGCTGGGGAGCGGCAGTGCAGAGCAGGGCTTTGCAGGTGTTGACCAACTGGAGGTTTGGCAGGAGCAGCACAACTCCCAGGCCAGGCCACTGTCATCCTACTTGGAAGAAGAGCCTCAGGCTGGGAGAAGCCTGGGTACCCCTGGGCACACCTGGTCGCGGCTGGGGGTCCGAGGGGGCCCCAGCACGATGGCGGGGGGCGGGGGGAGGGCCCGGAGGACCACTGGGGGCTGGACTGCCCCACGGGCTGCAGACGCCTGCTCTCCCCGGGGAGAGCCCCGAACTTTGGCGGGAGGTGCCCCAGACAACTCACCGCGCTGCCTAAGCCGCCAACCGCAAGGAGCTCGGAGCGCAGGACCACGCAGCGCCGAGAGAGCGCGGGAAGCCCGGGGACGGGCGCGGGGCGGGGCGGGGGCGGGGCCGAGGCCTGGGGGCGGGGCCTGGCAGAGTGCTCGGGCCCGCGCGAGCCGGGATTCGGCGGAAGCGCGGCGGGGACGCGGGGGGCGGGCCCAGGCCGAGGCTGGGGGCGGGGCCCGGGGCGGGGGCGGGACCCGGGCGCGAGGGCCGCCGGACGGGACGCGCGGCGCGGCGGGGGCGGGGCCGAGGGTGACGGGGCGGGGCCGAGGGTGGGCCCCGCCTCCCCGCCGGCGCGCGCCGGGCCAAGTCGGAGCGTGCGCAGTGCGGCGGCGGCGTCCGGGCCGACACCGCGCTCTGCGCAGGCTCACTGGCCGGGTGGACCCGCCTGGCCCGGTTCCCGCTGGCTGCCGCCCGGCTCCATCCTCGCTGCCAGGGCCTCGCGATCACTTTGCTGGTCCTTCCTACCCGGCGAGAGCGGGGCCGCAGCGCCTTCCCGCCTGGGCCCCCAGGGCGCTGTCCCCGCTCCTGCGGGGTAGGAAGGACCAGCCAAGGGAAGCGCGTTTGCTGTTTGCTCTGGTTTTTTCTGTTAGCTCACTGTGAAAATTTAGGACTTTTTTTCAGCTTCTCTAACCCTCGAAGTCATCATCTGTGGGGCTTCTCTGGTGGCTCAGTCGGTAAAGACTCCACCTGATATGCAGGCGATCTGGGCTCGATCCCTGGGTCGGGACTATCCCCTGGAGAAGGAAATGGCAACCCACTCCAGTATACTTGCCTGGAAAAATCCCGTGCACAGAAGAAGAGGAGCCTGGTGGGCTACAGTCCGTGGGGTCGCAGGAGTTGGACACGACTTAGAGGATCTTTGTAATAATCCTCTGTATGTAGGCTTGCACATAGGGCTGATAAACACCAGGGGCAAGAACACACCAGTCTTCCTACAATCTGAACCTACCAGGACCCAATCAGAACCAGGATCCCAACAGAACTGAAGAGGGAAAATTACACAAAAGTTGAATCAAGATGCTTATCAACATCCTAACAAATGAACTGTGATGTAGTTGTACAGTTCATACATGCATCCTACTCTTCCTCTGAATAGTATTTTAATATGAATTCCTAAGCCATTATTGGCAACTTTGATTCCCACCCTACAAAAAAGAGACCATCTTGGTGCCTGTTTAAGTGGATTATGTGGCATTGGGGAAGACAGGTGAGAAAGAGCAAAGGGAGAGCAGCATCCAGGGGCCAGGTGGGCACCTGGCTATGCTCAGGAGGACCCCCTCCTGGGGAGGCTGAGGGATGCTCCAGCAGCCTCCACGGTGTGGGGGTTGGGGGGTGGGGGGACTCCAGGGGCGAAAGTCAAGGGCTGGTCCTGCCAGAGACTAACACTCTATCTAGAATGTGACTCTCCCCTGAGAAGAACTACAATCTGCATTCCCTGCACTTACAAACAAAAAGTTCTTTGCTTCTCAGTGATAATTTTTAAAACCTCCCCTCTGCCTCATGTCCTTGTCCCATCACACCTGATCCCATCCACAAGCACAAGGATGGCTCCCAATGAGGGTTCTCTGGACATGGGTTACCATGAATGACTTTCTACAAAAGAGGTGAAAACCCAGAAGCCTTCGCTCACCTTCACTCTGATTTCTTCACAGACCTCCCAGGATGTCCTTTACCATATGCCAGCTTTCTTGTGGGCACTGGAAACAGTGTTCATTTGCATCATTTCTTCAAACATACAAATGGATACCAGGTTAAACCAATGAATGCGCCATGTGATTGCTTCCAATGATTTGCAGCCCAAGAAATTTGTTTAATAAGCCTCTCTTTCCAAGCTGCTTTGTGACATTAGAGACCATTTACAACAAAGCTGTCTTCAGTAGTCAAACTTAATCCTTACTACCCTGCCTTTGGGAAAAGAAGGGATTTTATAACGATCACTTAAAACCTTGTGTGGTTTGAAAGCCCTGAACTCCGGACAAACGTGTGAAAAGTCTTGGAACAAAAGAAACATTACAGTGCTCGCCACTCGCCACTTTGTTTTACATACGGTTTTCTTTAGGACCGCATCTCCAGTGGAGAGCTTAGCCTATTAACACAATTGATTTTCTCAGCCCCAGTGTTCTATAAAGGTTGGAGCCAAAAGCTGGCCAGAGTCAGCATCCTGGACCTGGGTGATGTGGTCAACCAGCCTGAGAGGACAGGAGCACGGGGTGTTCTGGAGGTGGGGAAAGGAGACCCTCAGGACCTGGGGGTGGGCTCTGGGCGTCTCGCCTCTGATTACACTTGGCTCTGCTCTGTGTGCGTGCTCAGCACAGCTGGAGCCAGTGTGGTGTGGCTGTCGCACAAGGAGTCTTCTGAGAGGGGGAGGGGCCTTGGGCTCCATCCTTCTGCGGTGGGGAGGGGAGCAGGTGGAGGAAGGCAGGTGCAGCCTTACCTGGAAGGTTCCACATGCCCAGCTCTTACATTCCTACAAAGAGGAAAAAAGTCCTTCTGCCCAGAGACCCTTGGGTGCTTCTGTTGACATCTGGAACTGCTTCAGGCTCACCTTGGGTTCAGGAGGGCTCTTCCAGAGGCAGCAGGAGGCCTCCATTCAAGACTCCTCCTGAGACCTGTGTCAGCTGGCCTGCTTGCTGCAGGGCTGGAGACGCCGCATCTAATGGGATGATCCCCACAGCTGAATGGTGCAGGCAGATGAGGAAAAGGGGTTTGCAGTCTGGGATGAGGCTGGGGTGGTGGGGCGGCACCGCAAGGCCCCTCCCCACACCAAAGGTCCCCTGTGTGCCCGGCCCTGAGCAGTGGGGCCCCATGTGGAGCAGACCTGATGAACAGCCAGGGTCCCTGCTAGAGTTTAAGGCTTGATGTAAGGAAAGGCCTGGAAGACAGTGAATGGCAACATTTTCATTGCCCCCCCATCCCACACACAAACACAGGTGAAGTATCACTGTTTTTTGCAGACTTTGGATCCAGTTGTCCAGTTGGACTGAGAAAATCTGAATCTTACATACCCCTCCGTCCAAAATGTGGAGACTTTGGGTAATTAAATACATATGTAAATGAGTGAATATAAGTCAGCTCCTCCTGACTGGTATTCAGGAAGAATATATTTGCCTAAGTTGCTTAAAGAACCACTTCTGCCAATGTGAACACTGGGGGGAGTTTTCCCACCCTGAGTTGGCCATCTGAGTGTGGGTCACTCAGGACCCAGGATTTTGTTAGATGCTGGCCCTTTTGAAAGCCGCTCCTTCACTCATTACCAAGTGTTTTTGATCCATTTTCGGGTAGGGCTCTGTTTGTAACACATTGTTGGCAGTTTGGGCAGAATCTTTTAAGTGGTGTGAAGTGCTGGGGAGTGTGCACCTGGGCCGCAGGGGGGAAGCGGGTCTCCCCCCACCGCTGCCCTTCCGGGATGAGCAGGATGCACCTGGGTTTTTGTGACTTGGAAATTAAAGCCAGAGACAAGGGGATTCTGATGCTGAGATGGTGACTTGCCCTCGTTCATGTCTTCCTGGGAAACTACAAAGGAGAATGCAGACAGGAAAACCAGCCATCCTAAGCCTTCTGTCTCAGCCTTCAAAATATTAATCTGAAGAAGAAAAAGTGGTGTCTTCCCTCTGAGAGGAGTGTCTTCAATCTATCTCCGGTGCACTGAGCTATTGATTTAAAGTGCTATGCTTCGTCGCTCAGTTATGTCCAACTCTTTGCAACCCCATGAACTGTAGCCCACCAGGCACCTCTGTCCATGGGGATTCTCCAGGCAAGAATACTGGAGTGGATTGCCATGCCCTCTTCCAGGGGATTTTTCCAACCCAGGGATCAAACCCAGGTCTCCAGCATTTCAGGCAGATTCTTTACCATCAGAGCCACCAGAGAAACCCATTGATATAAAGTAACACTAGGCAAAAATGGAAAGAGTAATAACCACATGAGAGGCAAAATTGGTGGTGAGGATGGTGCAGGGGGCTCTCTGCCCAGTTGTCCCTTTATCTGTTAGCATGAGATGACCCAGCTTAATCTGGGGAGTCAAGAATGAGTCAGGAATCTGGATAATCAGGAATAAGTAAGGTCCTGGGAGTGGTCTCTCCATCTGTCTCACCAGCAGCCCCTGGAGATGAAGCCCTCCTTGGTCCAGGAGGCCACTGGACAGGAAGAAACAGAGTTCTCATTCCTGGTGGGAAAGGGAGGAGAGTTGTGAAGCTGGAGAGGGTCACTCCCCAGGGAGGGGCCTTTACCTGTTGCCACAGCTCTTTCTGATGCAACTAGGAAGCCATTTAATAAGCCATGGAAATAAAGGGCTTTTAAGAGGAGGCCAGCCAGTCCAGCTCAGAGAAGTGGAGAAAGGAGGGCTTCAGGGCAACAGAGAGGCCAGCTCTCTCTTCTTCAGCTCCAGGCATGACCCTCATCTCTACCATGACCTCAGCACTACCTCCTTTGAGCTCTGCTTCCTCAGAGATGAAACAAATTCCCTCTCTCAGCTTCCCCTGGGGGGAAAAAGTAAATCACAGGGAAGGGCTCTGATTGGCCCAACACAGGTAACTATGACACACTCTGGACCAATCACAGCAGCTGGGGGAATGAGGTACCATCCCAGGGGACACATGAACCTGTGTGGTCAGGAGAACAGATGTCATGAGAGCGGGGTTGCCAAGAGGTAGGGACCCACCATGCTTACCCTCTGCCTGCTCATGGGGCTAGGCCGCCTACTGAGTGCCCAGCCCTGGCACATCAGCTCACATGCTGTCTCTTCCATTGTTGCAAGTCTTCATCACTGTCTGCGGGTGGGTGGGTGGCTGGGGCGGCAGCAGGGCAGGCGCTGGGCTTCATACAGCCCCTTCTCCTCCTTGGGAGTAGAGGTGTTCTCTGCTGCCAAATGAGTGCCCAGATGGGCTTGACTCTGTGCAGTGGCATCTTCTACAAAGTCTGTGGACAAGGAGACCTTTGTCACAGGGCTCACGAATGGAGAACACTTGGTACCAGCCCAGGGTGCTGTCCTAGAGTTGAATCCCCAACCCCAAGGCCAAGCAAAGCATTGCCAAATTGTGCCTAAATCCATCTAAGGTGAGGTGCCTTCATCTTAGGGATTATCTTCATTAGCACTTTATTGGATTCATTAAATTATTCAAGCCCTAGAAAGATAAGACTCAGAAATTAATACAATAATAATAGGTGAATATTATCAATGGCTTATTAGATAGCAATCCCTGGGCTGGGTCTTTGATGCTCATCATCTTTTTGAATCTTCACAATAACCATATAGGGTAGATAGTGTAGATAGTTATCATCATCACAGTTTTGTAAATGAGGGAACAGAATAGTTGAGTAATTTGCCAAGGCCACACAGCAGTGAGTATTGTTTACATCCTGGTTTACTGTGTCTTTGACTTGCAGAAGCAGTACCAGATGGGGAACTGTGTTCACTGAGTTTCATGGGGTGCACTCCTGGCTCTCTCCTTCAAGCTCTACTGTCTCCACTGTATGTGGCAAATCTCCCATCAGACAGCCTGCTGGACCACTCAGATTCTTGCCTGGGTAGGTGTTCAGTTATTCGCTCCTGGGGCACCAAGAGGGACCGTGTGACTTGGCCATCTTTGCTAGGAAGGAATCCTATCAAGATAAAGAAAAATGGCCCAGACCACACTGTTGAACCCCTGGATCCAGCCAGATCTGAAGGTGGCCACTCTTGGACTTTTTTGTGTGACAGTGCATTCTTTTGTTTGAATAGGAAAGTTTGAGTGGTGTTTCTGTCATTTGTAACCACAAGTCCCTGCAGATGCTACACTGCTTGTTCTCACGTGTGTTATCCTTTTAAGAACTCACAAGTTTGTGAGACAAACATCATTACATTTATTGTATCGTGAAGAAAGTGAGATTCTCAGAGGTCAGGTTACTGGTCCAAAGCCACTCAGATATGAAATGGCAGAGGTACAGCTTGCACAGAGTTATTGATCCTCCAAGGATTAAAATTCTTAAGAATTTTCCCAATTTTTAAGAATGTAGGATGGTGGAAAGGAGGGAAAACTAAAGAGGAGAGAGAGGGGAGGGAGGAAGTGAGAGAGAGAGAGAGGAGCCGAGACAGGGCCCTGTCAGCAGTTCTGAACTGAGGAATTCAGAGTCTTTTGGCAGCAAGTTATGATGGTGTATTTCTAGGGCTTAGGAATTTCATCCTGCTATTTGTTCTTCAAATAAAAGAATCAGAGTCAGTGACTTAGTTTAAACCAACTCCAAAGACTGCAGAGTTGACTCCTGATTAAAAACTTGTCTTTCTTGGTCGGAGGGAGGAAGAGCAGATATTACTTCCCTGAATGTGTTGCATCTTGCAAATTTGATTTTCATTTGTAGCACTTGAGACTGTCGATGATTGGAAACATGGAACTTGATTTTTAACAAGCTAGAAATAGTAACTGAATATTCACTCTGCCATCTACCGTGCCTGTGTGATAAAAAATAGATTGGAAGAAGCATAAACATGACATTAAAGATGATTCTGGAATCATCAGTCTTGCAGTTTTTTTGTTGCTCCATACTAGGGAGTCTGGGCCTTCTCAGGAGGCGCTAGTGGTAAAGACCCTGCCTATCCATGCAGGAGACTTAAGAGACAGAGGTTCGATCCCTGGATAGGGAAGATCCCCTGGAGGAGGAAACGGCAACTCACTCCAGTATTCTTACTTGGAGAATCCCATGGACAGAAGAGCCTGGTGGGCTACAGTGCATAGCGTTGCAAAGAGTCGGACATGACTGAGGAGACTTAGCACAACACAGCACACTAGGGAGTCCATGGGCTAATTCTCAAGTGCACTGGGCTCCTAGATTAACGGACTCTCTAGCCGATAGGAGATCAAGCCTGAATATTCATTGGAAAAACTGATGCTGAAGCTCCAATGCTTTGGCCACCTGATGCGACACAGCTTAGTGGCCGAGCAACGATGATAGATGTGTCTGGGCTGGAGGTCCAAATGTCAGTAGGTCTGGTTAGGGCTACGTGCAGGGATGATCACTTTGCAATCTGGTATCCGTGAAGAGGAGCTTGCGTCATGTGCCAGGGCCCAGGGGGTAGGGGCAGGGAGGCTGCTGGGGACGCTTCACAGAGACCTGGCACTCCAGAAGAAGGGCACTTGTGGTGAGACGTGGAAGAGACTTCTGGGTACCAGGCCTGGAGTCAGGAGAGGGAGGAAACTGGCCCTTGAAGTAATTACAAGAAAAGTAGATGGCTGATATGAAAACACTTTGAAAAGCTGTCACTGTGTCATCCGCTCGGACGGAGGAAGTCAGGAACTGGAGCCCCTCGTGCGGTTCGGGGAGTGCTGTGGTGGACACTCCCACTCACACTACACATTCCGTTGCAGACCTTCAGTGAGTCAGGTGTTAGGATCTCCATTTTACAGCCAGTAAGACTGAAGCTTTGTGCAGGTGTGGAGCCTGGAGAGGGCAGCAGAGCCGGGAAACGCAGGGAGCCGGGGTGAACAGCGGGGTCTCCTCTCTGGAGCCATGCCACCAAAGCAAACTAAGGAAATCTCTTTTGGCAGAGTTTGGCTCGAAGGAAGCTATAGTTCACCAGTTCCAATCACTGGACATGAATACAGGGACCACCTGGAAAGGCTGGGTGTAGCCATAGGCCCTGGTTGGGGAAGGGGAGAACATATCTAGAAAAACTGGTATTTGGTTGCTAATTAAAAAAAAATTTTTTTAATCTTATTATTAACATATCTTTTGAATTAGACATTCAGATAATTGTACTTACTGCTTGAGGAACATTTTGCTTAAGTAAGAAAAAAAATGTGGATGCAGGGACATTTTATGAAAGCATGGCCATTAAACTGCCTCAGATTATGTGCCAATTATTTTCATTTCTGTTATTAAAAATTTAAGGATAAAGTAAAAAAGAATTTAAACTAAATTCCCAAAAGTTGTTTCCAAATGAGACTTGTAAGTTTTATGTTGGTAAACATGTATTTTGCGGCATCTACTAGATCATCTTGATTTCTGGGACATCACTGAGAAGCATCGCATTTTTTGAAATGAGGGGTGCTTAACACTTTTGTGGATTGAGGGCCAACTCATCTTTCTTCATTTTCCCTGCTGTCTGATCTCTGCAGAGTTTTCATTGAAAACAGGAGCACAGAGCCTGTGTCTACCACCCTCCGGGCATTTCCATCTCCTTCCTGGTGCCCACCTTTTCTCCTGTGCACCGTGATGTCATCTGTCAAAACCCTAAACAGTTTCTCACTTGGCCGTCTAATGCTGAGCATTAGATGTTTTTCACAGCAACACCAGGATCAGAGAACAATGCATGACATCCACTCACTGGTGCCATTTTTGAAATATTTTCTGCCACTGAGCATCTTCGAGTCAGAACGACAAAAGTACACACGTCGACCTTTTCATGATAAACTTCAGAACCCAATTTGGCCTTTTGATAAATGCTTTCTGGTAGTCATCTTTAAGGAGCTAATTTTTCAAGCTGAGAGAGAGACAGAAATAGAGAGATTTCTAAGTTTCCTCCTCTGGTAACTAATGAAGAAAATAGATAATTTAATACATATACTTTGGTACATATTAAACCATATCTGGGCTTACCTGGTGGCTCAGATGGTAAAGAATCTGCCTGAAATGCAGGGGACCCAAGCTCAATCCCTGGCTTGGAAAGACCCCCTGGAGAAGGGAATGGCTACCTATTCCAGTATTCTTGCCTGGAGAAGTCCATGGTTCAGGTATAAAATCAACCTCCCTTTGATTAGTAGCAGAGGTATTTTCATTTGTGGTACTGGATTATTTTTGATTTCTACTTATTATGCTAAATTGAATACCATATTATGAAATCTATTTCAACTTTAATGGACATCCCTGCCTCCTCTAGGGGCTTTTTTAGGCATTTGGTTTATTGGGGAAGAGTCATTTATTCCCTGCAACGATGCCCACGGTGCTGGCACATTACAACAAAGAAAATAAGCCACAAAATTCAAGTTCTTATTGCAGAATAGTATCAACTTACATGATTCTTTTAAAGTAATGAAAAATGTTAGAATATGACATCCCAGGGAAGGCTAGAAGATTCTTGCATATCTAATCAAAATGTTATCATCCCAGAAACATATTTGTAATATGACCTTTGTCGGCTGCCTCATAGTGAAGAAATTCTTTCAAAACGGCAAAAGTTTTCAACGAAGCATCACAGGCTGGAAGAAATCCTCCAGAAGAAATTGCATTTTCAACAAGAGAGCTTCAAACAGCCAAGGCGGCACTCAGGAGATCCCCAGTGCCCTCTCGCCATTGTCTTAAACTGTCAAAGTTTGACTCGTTTTGGATTTTTGAACAATTCAGAAAAGATACATTCATAAACAGCTTTGCCAATGACAGCATATCTAATTCCTTGGCTTCTGAACACTGAGCTGAGTACAGCACGGGGCCGATAGAGAATTTCTCCCGAAGCCATAAAGCAATCTAGGAGGTAAGTTGCCAAGCTGTTGACACAGGGAATAGAAATGGAAATTCTCCAGGAGTCTCCCAGATGCTCCTCCTCCACTCTGCTGGCCTGATACTGGCTGATTGGTGCCGTATATCTTGATGTTAGTATCCCATTTCAGAAATGTTCTGACATTATCTATTTGAAAGTTTGAAAAATAGTATAAAACCCCCAATGCATTTGGGCCCACATTTCAACACAGCAATCTTAATGCCCATCTCCACTGATGCAAGATGCAGGCTTGAACCCAATTCCAATTGCTGCATTTCTAAGTCGATGGGAAACTGAAAATGTTTTTGTGGCTAACAAGGTTAGAAGAGCCTGGCTCCTTCCTTCCTGAATATTACCGTATCCATGTCCTCAGCCCTTCCTGGTGTTCAGCAAGCAGGGGGCTTGGGTGGTAGAATATGTATGAAGGGACAAATAATCAGGAAAGATGCTTTGGGAGAAAAATTTGAGATAGCAGAACTGAGAGAAAATGAACCAACGAAGATCTGAAAAATGCAATGTAGTGGAGGTTTATCCCCTAAAAATGGTTGCACATCTCTGAAAGACAGAAGAAATAAAATGGCTGGAATTTGTTTACTTCTGGAAAGACTCAGGCTTAGTTCGTAAATGGCAAAGCTCATTGAATCCTAAATGACCTTTCACATTACTATTATCCGTTGTTGTTCCATCACTCAGTTGTGTCAGAGTTCTGACTCTTTGTGAGCCCATGGACTGCAGCACACTAGGCTTCCCGTCCTCCACTATCTCCCGGAGTTTGCTCAGACTCAGGTCCATTGAGTCAATGAGGCCATCCAACCATCTCATCCTCTGCCATCCCCTTCTCCTCCTGCCCTCAATTTTCCCCAACTTCAGGATCTCTTCCAATGAGTTGGCTCTTCATCTTGGTGGCTGAAGTATTGGAGCTTCAGCATCAGTCCTTCCAATGAATATTCAGGACTGATCTCCTTTAGGATGGACTGGTTTGATCTCCTTGCAGTCTAAGGACTCTCAAGAGTCTCCTCCAGCACCACGATTTGAAAGCATCAATTCTTTGGTGCTCAGGCACATAAGAAGTAGCAATAAATAGTAAGAATTAATTATTTATATACAAGAACAAATAGATGGATATGGTCATTTTCATTTTTAGACAACATTGAAAACATAATTTCTAATAGAAGTCCCCTTCTCTCCTGTCCTGATACTGTTGTGGTTTCTTTCTAAATAGAAGTAACAGGTCCATCCTTTTCTCCAGCCCTACCACCAGGGCCTTCATCTAAATCTGAACCATCTCCTCCCTGGATGACTACAGGAGGCTCTACCTGGTCTCTGCTACCAATTTCCCTTTCATAGCCCAGGTCATGTGCCCAAGGTCAATCTGATGAAATCTGATGAAATCTCGTAGCCAAGGATCCAGGCCCTGTCCAACCTTGCCTTTGATTTCCTCTACAAGTTTACCTCCCAAGCATCATCAGAGGACTCAGCTCCAGCCAAACCCCAAAGCAAGATAACCCACTGCCGTGACGGTGTCTGTCCCTTCCCGTTCTGATTTGAGTGGGAATGGGGCTGTGTCTTCTGAAAGTACAAGGCTGTGACTTGTTCATCATGTGTCCTTGACACCTGGAATAGTGTCTGATGCTTGAGGAGCTTTATAAACACCTGAGGGACAAACAAACAAGTGAGCAAATGAAGCCAGGAGCCGATAATTCTACTGAAGAGCAGGAGATTTGAATCCTGGTGTTGAGATGGTCTCAGAAGGCTTCCTGGGGCTTCCCAGGTGGCTCAGTGGTAAAGAATCCACCTGCCAATGAAGGAGAGGAGGGTTCGATCCCTGGGCCCAGAAGATCCCCTGGAGAAGGGAATGGCAACCCACTCCAGGATTCTTGCTTGGAGAAGCCCATGGACAGAGGAGCCTGGTGGGCTACAGTCCACGGGGTAGCAGAGAGTTGGACACGATGTAGTGACTAAACAGCAACATCAAATTCTTCTCAAACTGGGCAAACGTATGCATACGAAGACTGTAGCTCATTCTGAATCCAGACTCAGAAACCGCTGCTTTCAGAAAGAATCCATGGACAATCTTTCCCAACCATAAAATCATTTCCATTCTCCAACCAGCAAGTTTTCAAATAGTTTTTGTAGATGTACAAAAACGCAAATCAAATCTATTTTTCAAAAAAGATGTCGGAATGAAAATGAGGAAAATCAAAACGGGAGACAAGAACACAGCCTGTCAAGGACCCCTGGCCTCCACAGCAGCCCCATTTTTGTCATTAAACTACACTCCTCTCCATAAACTCTAAATCATTCTCACCTTCCCAGGAGTCTGTAAGCCAGACAATTGTTAAGGGTAGCAACTCATAATATTACTGTAAAATTTCACAGTTGAAAGTCAAATAGCAATGATTTTGCTCTGCCAGCCTGACACCACCTTGACCACGATGATAAAAGTCCCTGGGCAATGAGCGTGTAGAGCTTGGACCGTGATGGTGGCGCAAGCACCTCTTCAGTTTAAAACATGTCAGAACACAGCCTTTGAGGACATGCCTCTTTTTCTCAATCAAAATTTTAACATTATGATAACTGGGAAATTAATGCTAACAACCACACAAAACCCCCACTTGCTACAATTATGCTGTGTGTGAATATACGTATGTGTGTATGTATGTATAGATGTATATATATAATTGGGCCATGAGACTTCCAAGGTTGAGAAGCCCCAAGACATGCAGTCAGCAAGCTGGAGACCCCCAAGAGCAAAGGGTGCGTAGTTCCAGCCTGAGTCTGAGTCTGAAGGCAGAAGAACACTGCCCAACCTGGAACACAGTCAGGCAGAAGGAGCACTTCTCATTTCTCAGCTTTTGTTTTTTTAATTAATTTTTATTGGAGTATAACTGCTTTATAATGCTGTGTGAGTTTCTACTCTATAGCACTGAATCAGCCTTCAGTTCAGTTCAGTTACTCAGTCGTGTCGGACTTTTCGAGACCCCAGGGACTGCAGCACACCAGGCCTCCCTGTCCATCACCAAACTCCTGGACCTTGCTCAAACTGATGTCCATCGAGTTGGTGATGCCATCCAACCATCTCATCCTCTGTTGTCCCCTTCTCCTCCTGCTTTCAATCTTTCCCAGCATCAGGGTCTTTCCAATAAGTTGGTTCTTCGCATCAGGTGGCCAAAGTATTAGAGTTTCAGCTTCAGTATCAGTCCTTCCAATAAACATTCAAGACTGATTTCATTTAGGATTCACTGGTTTGATCTCCTTGCAGTCCAAGAGACTCTCAAGAGTCTTCTCGAACACCACAATTCAAAAGCATCAATTCTTCGGTGCTCAGCTTTCTTTACCTGATAAGGCAATGGCACCCCACTCCAGTACCCTTGCCTGGAAAATCCCATGGACGGAGGAGCCTGGTAGGCTGGAGTCCACGGGGTCGCTAAAAGTCAGACATGACTGAGTGACTTCACTTTCACGCATTGGAGAAGGAAATGGCAACCCACTCCAGTGTTCTTGCCTGGAGAATCCCAGGGACGGGGGAGCCTGGTGGGCTGCCATCTATGGGGTCGCACAGAGTCGGACACGACTGAAGCGACTCAGCAGCAGCAGCGGCAGCTTTCTTTATAGTCCAGCTCTCACATCCATCCATGACCAATGGAAAAACCATAGCTTTGACTAGACAGACCTTTGTCAGCAAAGTAATGTCTTTGCTTTTCAATATGCTATCCAGGTTGGTCATAGCTTTTCTTCCAAGGAGCAAGTGTCTTTTAATTTCATGGCTGCAGTCACCATCTGCAGTGATTTTGGAGCCCCCCAAAATAGTCTCTCCCTGTTTCCATTATTTCCCCATCTATTTGCCATGAAGTGATGGGACCGGATGCCATGATCTTTGTTTTTTAAATATTGAGTTTTAAGCCAGCTTTTTCACTCTCATTTTTCATCTTCACCAAGAGGCTCTTTAGCCATAAGGGTGGTGTCATCTGTGTATCTGAGGTTATTGATATTTCTCCCAGCAATCCCGATTCCAGCTTGTGCTTCATGCAGCCCAGCGTTTCTCATGATGTACTCTTCATATAAGTTAAATAAGCAGGGTGAGAGTATGCAGCCTTGACGTACTCCTTTCCCAATTTGGAACCAGGCTGTTGTTCCATGTCCGGTTCTGACTGTCGCCGATACTTGTTATTCCTGTTTCATTTTCGGTCACGACCCCTGTCTTGGTGCCCCCACCTGGATGTCTTGTGCCCCAGGATTCAGTCCCGGCACCCTCTTCTGTGTCCGTCTTCTGGCCCTGCCTGGTCCATCCAGTCACAGGGCATCACAGAGCACCACGTGCTAGCAGCTCCCTGCTTCAGCCCAGCTCTCTCTCAGTCTCTGTCTCTCCCCAAATCCAGGCTCATTCACGTAGCTGCTTACACACCCTCTTCTGGGTGACTAAAAGATGTCTCAAACTCAATATTTTCAAACCTCAGCTCCTGCTTGACACCCTTCTACCTCCTCCCTGCCTACTTCATCCACAGCTTCCCCGTCTCAGGTGATGACAAGCCTTCAAGTGGTGCTGCTTACAGACCTGAGCCAGAGGAGCACTCCAGAGGGCTCCTTACTTAGCTGGCCCCCATACAGAGCGAGCGTGCGCGCACACACATCACTGTATGAAGAACACGTGTGATCCTGGGCTTCGATCTGGTTGAGCAGGACCACCATGTCCGCAAATATACACTCAATTCGGACACCATTTAGACCCCACACTCCCCACATCATCTCTGCAATTCGCTGTCGGAGTGCCAGAGAGGCATGAGGTGAAGCGCCAGACGATGCCAGAGACACACAGCTGGGGAGCGGCAGGATTCGAGCATCAGAGAGCTTCAGGAGAGCAAAGACAGATGTGTTAACTTGTTAAATTCCCGTTAAGCAGGAGTGCCATGGGTTCTTGCCTAATGAAGTTTCACTGCCCAGGACTGCTCAGGATCCATTTCCTTACTTGTGTTCACATTTGGTTTGTGATTCCAGACTTACTTACAGAAGTGCATGGCTCTCATCACAGTGCTACCTGCTTGCTAAGGTTGCTAAGGAGCACGGATTGTGACATTAGACAATCTGCAGTCTCAAATTTGCATTTATGTAAGTCTAGATATCACCTACAATGTGAAATACCATTTCTTTACATTGGCATCTGGATGAACAATGCCCAGGAAGACCACAAATAATTTTATTTTTATCAAAATACTTTGTATGTTTTAATTAAGCTTTCAAAAATATAAATAAAAAATTTAGTTATATATTAATTCAATAATTAAAATGTGTTTTGTGCCTTAATTTTAATAGCTAATTTTGAATTTTTAGAAGCAAAATAATATTTTAAATCATGACAAATAATTTAAATTTATTTCTTTTTACATTCAATTTACTTTTTTTTTTTTTAATTTTCTTTACTTTATTGTGTTGGTTTTGCCATACAATGACATGAAACTGCCCTGGATTTACATATGCTCCCCCTCCAGAATCCCCCTCCCTCCTCTGTGTCGATTCCCTCCCCCTGGGACATCTCGGTGCACCAGCCCCGAGCATCAGCCCTGGGCTGGCGATTGATTTCACATATGATAATTAACATGTTTCAATGCCATTCTCCCATATCATCCCACCCTTGCCCTCTTCCACAGAGTCCACGAGTCTGTTCTATACATCTGTGTTCCTTTTGCTGTCTCGCATGCAGGGTTCTCGTTACCATCTTTCTAAATTCCATATATATGCATTAGTATACTGTATTGTTGTTTTTCCTTCTGGCTTACTTCACTCTGGATAATGGGCTCCAGTTCCGTCCACCTGAGTAGAACTGATTCAAATGAATTTTTTTTTAATGCTGAGTAATATTCCATTGTGTATATGTACCACAGCTTTCTTATCCATTTGTCAGTTGATGGGCATCAGGGTTGCTTCCATGTCCTGGCTAGTGTAAACAATGTGGGGATGAACATTGGGGTACACATGTCTCTTTCAATTCTGGTTTCCTCAGTGTGTATGCCCAGCAGTGGGATTGCTGGGTCATATGGCAGGTCTATTTGCAGTTTTTTAAGGAACCTCCACACTGTTCTCCATAGTGGCTGTACTAGTTTGCATTCCCACCAACAGTGTAAGAGGGTTCCCTTTTCTCCACATCCTCTCCAGCATTTATTGCTTGTAGACTTTTGGATGGCAGCCATTCTGACTGGTGTAAAGTGACACCTCATTGTGGTTTTGATTTGCATTTCTCTGATAATGAGTGATGTTGAGCATCTTTTCATGTGTTTGTTAGCCATTTTTATGTCTTCTTTGGAGAAATGTCTGTTAAGTTCTTTGGCCCACTTTTTGATTGGGTTGTTCATTTTTCTAGAATGGAGCTGCAGGAGTTGCTTGTATATTTTTGAGACTAATTGTTTGTCCGTTGCTTCACTGGCTATTATTTTCTCCCATTCTGAAGGCTGTCTTTTCACCTTGCTTATAGTTTCCTTTGTTGTGCAGGAGCTTTTAATTTTAATTAGGTCCCATTTGTTTATTTGTGCTTTTATTTCCGATATTCTGGGAGGTGGGTCACAGAGGATCTGCTTTGGTTTATGTTGGAGAGTGTTTTGCCTATGTTATCCTCTAGGAGTTTTATAGTTTCTGGTCTTATGCTTAGATCATTGATCCATTTTGAGTTTATTTTTGTGTATGGTGTTAGAAGGTGTTCTAGTTTCATTCTTTTACAAGTGGCTGTCCAGTTTTCCCAGCACCACTTGTTAAAGAGATTGTCTTTTCTCCATTGTATATTCTTGCCTCCTTTGTCAAAGATAAGGTGTCCATAGATGTGTGGATTTATCTCTGGGCTTTCTATTTTGTTCCATTGATCTATATTTCTGTCTTTGTGCCAGTACCATACTGTCTTAATGACTATGGATTTGTAGTATAGCCTAAAGTCAGGTAGGTTGATTCCTCCAGTTCCATTCTTCTTTCTCAAGATTGCTTTGGCTATACGAGGTTTTTTGTATTTCCATACAGATTGTGAAATTATTTGTTTTAATTCTCTGAAAAAGACCTCTGGTAGCTTGATAGGAATTGCATTGAATCTATAGATTGCTTTGGGTAGTATACTCATTTTCACTATATTGATTCTTCCAATCCACGAACATGGTATATTTCTCCATCTATTTGTGTCCTCTTTGATTTCTTTTATCAGTGTTTTATAGTTTTCTATATACAAGTCTTTTGTTTCTTTAGGTAGAAATACTCCTAAGTATTTTATTCTTTTTGTTTCAATGGTGAATGGAATTGTTTTCTTAATTTCTCTTTCTGTTTTCTCACTGTTAGTGTATAGGAATGCCAGGGATTTCTGTGTGTTGATTTTGTATCCTGAAACTTTGCTATATTCACTGATTAGCTCTAGTAATTTTCTGGTAGAGTCTTTAGGGTTTTCTATGTAGAGGATCATGTCATCTGCAAACATGATTTCTTTTTACATTCAATTTACATTTTTGACAAAAATACACTCACTTTTCTTTCTCTTCAGTACAATTTAGCTCTTGGTTCTTTATTTATTAATGGTATTAGAAGACAAATTATGTGAAAATCTTGATCGTACAACTTAACTAATGACTATATTGAAATGAGGCAAGAAAAGTGAGTCTGATGGAGAAAGTCCATGCTAATTTATGAATTATAGATGTTTTTATTTTTTTCACTTATTCTAATATTGCTGGTCCTTGAAAGTACCCTCAGACTGCAGGAAGCATTAAATTCAGTGACTCGTTGGCGACATCCCGCCACTTAAAAGCCACAGCTTTACAGGTGATTTTCTCCTTTATCATCACAAAAGCCAGAGGACCAAGAACACCAATAGTTGCTGAGCTCAGTCAGCTTCCTACTGTGCAGGCTGCCTGCTGGCTCCAGCCCGTGGGCCTGTGGGAGCCCACGGCCATGTCTGACCCAGGCCTCCCTCTGGGCTGGCAGGCTCACCTGTGGGCTGGAGGCTCAGGTCCAGCCAGAGTCAGCCGGAGCTCCAGCAGTGTCTGCTGCTGGTGACGGGGAGTGTCCTGGACCCCACGCTTCCCTGCAGCCATTTCCCAGCGTGGCAGCCAGAGTGGGCACGAGCCAGCCAGTTGCTCCTGGGCTGGGAACCCAGAAGAGAAGTGAAAGGCAAGGGAGAAAGGGAAAGATACACCCAACTGAATGCAGAGCTCCAGAGAATAAAACCTTCTTAAATGGACAATGCAAAGAAACGGAGGGAAAAAATAGAATGGGAAAGACTAGAGATCTCTCCAAGAAAACTGGAGCTATCAAGGGCACATTTCATGCAGGGACTGGTGCAATAAAGGACAGAAATGGCAAGGAATCAACAGAAGCAGAAAAGGTTAATATGTGGAAAGAATACACGGAAGACCTGTACAAAAGAAGTCTTACTGACCCGAATAACCAAAATGTTGTGGTCACTCACCTAGAGCCACACATTCTGGAGTGTGAAATCAAGGAGGCCTTAGGAAGCATCACTGCGAACAGTGGAGGTGATGGAATTCCAGCTGAGCTAGTGAGAGTCCTAAGAGATGCTCTTAAGTGCTGCACTTAGTATGGCAGCAAATTTAGAAAATTCAGTAGTGGCCACAGGACTGGAAAAGACAGTTTTCATTCCAATCCCAAAGAAAGGCAATGCCAAAGAATGTTCAAACTACTGTATGACTGCACTCATTTCACACGCTAGCAAAGTTATGCTCAAAATCCTTCAAGCTAGGCTTCACCAGTGTGTGAACTGAGAACTTCCAGATGTACAAGCTGGATTTAGAAAAGGCAGAGGAATCAGAGATCAAACTGCCAACATTTGCTGGATCATAGAAAAGACAAGGGAATTCCAGAAAAAAAATATCTACTTCTGCTTTATTGACTATGATAAAGCCTTTGACTGTGTGGATCACAACAAACTGTGGAAAATTCTTAAAGAAATGGTAATGCCAAACCACTTTATCTGTCTCCTGAGAAACCTGTATGTGAGTCAAGAGGCAACAGTCAGAAGCAGACAGGGAACAATGGACCAGTTCAAAATTGCGAAAGGAGTACTAGAAGGCTACTTCAGTTCAGTTTAGTCACTCAAAGTTGTGTCCAACTCTTTGCGACCCCATGGACTGCAGGACACCAGGCTTCCCTGTCCATCAACAACTCCTGGAGCCTGCTCAAATGCATGTCTGTCGAGTCGGTGATGCCATCCAACCATCTCATCCTCTGTCGTCCCCTTCTCCTCCTGCCTTCAATCTTTCCCAGCATCAAGGTCTTTTCCAATGAGTCAGTTCTTCTCATCAGGTGGCCAAAGTATTGGAGTTTCAGCTTCAGAATCAGCCCTTCCAATGAATATTCAGGACTGATTTCCTTTAGGTTTCACTGGTTGGACCTCCTTGCAGTCCAAGGGACTCTCAAGAGTCTTCTCCAAAACCACAGTTCAAACGCATCAATTCTTTGGTGCTCAGCTTTCTTTATGGTCCAGTTCTCACACCCATACATGACTACTGGAAAAACCATAACTTTGGCTAGATGGGCCTTTTTTGGTGAAGTAATGTCTCTGCTTTTTAATATGCTGTCTAGGTTGGTCATAGCTTTTCTTCCAAGGAGCAAGTGTCTTTTAATTTCATGGCTGCAGTCACCATCTGCAGTGATTTTGGAGCCCCCCCCCCAAATAAAGTCTGTCAATGTTTTCATTGTTTCCCCATCTATTTACCATGAAGTGATGGGACTGGATGCCATGATCTTCATTTTTTGAATGTTGAGTTTTAAGCCAACTTTTTCACTCTCCTCTTTCACTTTCATCAAGGGCTCTTTAGTTCTTCTTTGCTTTCTGCCATAAGGGTGGTGTCATCTGTGTATTTGAAGTTATTGATATTTCTCCCAGCAGTCTTGATTCCAACCTGGCATTTCACATGATCTCTACATGGAAGTTAAACAAGCAGGGTAACAGTACAGCCTTGATGGTCTCCTTACCTGATTTGGAACCAGTCTGTTGTTCCATGTCCACTGTCACTCTGTTTATTTGACTTATGTGCAGAGTACATTTTGAGAAATGCCAGGCTGGATGAATTACAAGCTGGAATCAAGCCAGGAGAAATGACAGCCTCAGATACAGATGATACCACTCTAATGGCAGGAAGTGAAGAGGAACTAAAGAGCCTCTTAATGAAGTTGAAAGAGGAGGGTGAAAAATCTGGCTAAAAATTCAACATTTGAAAAACAAAGATTATGGAATCTGGTCCCACCACTTCTTGGCAAATAAAAGGGGAAAAGTGGAAGCAGTGGATTTTATTTTCTTGGCCTCTAAAATCACTGTGGGTGGTGACTGCAGCCATGGAATTAAAAGATTCTTGCTCCTTAGAAAGAATGCCGTGAGAAACGTGGACAGTGTGTTAAAAAGCAGAGCCATCACCTTGCTGACAAAAGTCTGTGTAGTCAAAGCTATGGTTTTTTCAGTAGTCATGTACAGATGTGAGAGTTGGACCATAAAGAAGGCTTAAACACCGAAGAACTCATGTTTTTGAATTGTGGTGTTGGAGCAGACTCTCAAGAGTCCCTTAGAGATCAACCAGTGAGGAGACAAACTAGTCAATCCTAAAGGAAATCAGCCCTGAAAATTCACTGGAAGGACTGATGCTGAAGTGCCAATACTTTGGCTACTTGATTCAAAAAGCAAAGTCATGGGAAAATGCCCTGTCTGGGAAAGGTTGAAGGCAGGAGGAGAAGGATATGACAGAGGGTGAGATGGTTGAAAAGCATCAGAGACCCAGTGAACATATGTGTGAGCAAACCCCAAGAGACAGTGCATGACAGAGGACTGTGCATGACCACAAGGTCGCAGAGAGCTGTGCACACCTTAGGTACTGAGCGCCAACCAGTCCCCTGGACTCCGACAATCCTAGGAGCAGAAGAACCCTGTCTTCAGATAGGATCTGAAGCCCAGCTTATAAATAGACAGGCTTTCCAGGTGGTGCTAGTGATAAAGAACCTGCCTGCCAACACAAGAGGCACGAGAGACGTAACTTCAATCCCTGGGTCAGGAAGATCCCCTGGAGGAGGGCATGGCAACCCACTCCAGTGTTCTTGCCTGAGAATCCCATGGACAGAGGAGCCTGGTGGGCTACAGACCATGGGGTGCAAAGAGCTGGACACGACTGAAGCGACTTAGCATGCACACACACACTCATGCACGCATATAAACAGACACAGTCATCGCTGGGTTGGCTGCTGAAAGGAGTGGTCCCAGGGCTTGTGGGGCTCTGTGGAGTGTTGTTGGCAAAGCCTTGGGCTGGTCCAGCCCCATCTGGGGCAAATACTGACTGGAAGACCCAGAGAACATGACAATCTTGACTTCGGTTTTGTAGGTTTCGAGGAAGGGGCTCAGGTGGGCACCTGGTCTGACCATCAGGCTGCGGCTCCTCTGTCCTGCCTTCTGGAGGTGCCTCCATGCCAGACCCCAGAATGGAGATTTAGCTTGCTCAATAGCAGAGTGCCCTTGGTCTTGAGAAATGGAATAGCCAGGGGAAGAAGACTCTTAGAACTTGCTTGCCAGATCACTTGGGGTAGAGAGAGACTAGAGTTTAGGATAAGGCTCACTCCAGCACCTTCCCAGCCAGCACAGAGGCTCAGGCCCAGGGCCACAACACCCATTCCATCTTAAACGTGCTGTGGCTTCCTAGCATTTCCAGATTTAGCAAATAAAATTTGTGGATTCCTGGCTAAATTTGCATTTGAGATAAACAATGTTTTTTGCATAAATACAGCTCCAATGTTATCTGTATCATTTATTTGAAATGCAAATATACCAGGACATCTACGTTCCTTCTGGCAATTCTATCTCCAGGCCCCTCCAAGGGGGCAGGGCCCATCTCTACTACCCATCTCCAAGATCATCTCCCTCCCTAGGCCCGAGAGGCAAGGCAACCAGAGGTCCGGCTACTCCCGTTTCTCTGGCTCCAGGTAAGCAGAGCTCTCGTGTCTCCTTGGAGCAACCCTCTCGACTCCACTCCCAGGCTCTTCCAGCCCAAGACTGCGTAGGGCTTGAATTCAGACAGCCTCTGAAACATGGGGAGCAGCATTTCACTTCTCCCTGGGCAGGGAAGCCCTACCTCAGGGTGGGCTGGCTGTTCTTCCAGGGAGGGAGGAGGGAAACTTGTAATCTTTTCTTTCTTTATGTGTTTTTGACTGAGAAATTGCTATCAATGGAAAAGACAAAATACCAGTTATTTTGCTAGGAAATGCGTTCTGGAGAACTGGAATGTCATGGGACACACTTTACATGAAATCTACCCTGAAGGTAGATCCATGGCTTGAGGACTGTGAAGTACCAAGGCATCCCGCGTGGTTCCACCAGGCCTGCTATTCGGCTGACCACAGGGTGGGCAGGAGCAGGAGCCGGGCTCAGCCTGTCTGTGGCAGAACTGCCCCCATCTCATGCTGGGAAAGGCATTCCTCTAGAGCCCAGCGAGAAAAACGCATGATTTCTATTTCTTTCTCTCTCAGGAAAAAAAAAAAATGCTTTTTGCTAATGAGAATGAAGCTCCTGTTGCCCCCGCAAAGGGCTTTGTCTCATCCCCCCGGGGGGTGTCTGCCTTGCACAGTGAGAGGAGCCGCTGACCATTCTCTCTCTCCAGGTGTGGTCTACTTAGCCAAACGAGCAAATCACATCTATAATTAGAATTATATGCAAAATGAAAAGACTCTTTAAGGAACATCTCTGGGTCCTCAACGTTTTAAGTATCTGTTGCCATGGAAGCTGGAGAGCAGCTCCAAAAATCTGGAGTGGCAGCAGCACCCACCCACTCGCCATGAGGGCTCCTTTAAATGAAGTTGCCTTTTTCCTTTGGTTTCTGAATAAACATAAACCTGGGTTTTTCGTGAAAAATCCTGATTTCAAGGTTATTGATGCCATACTAAATTAATACAGTCTGTGCGACAGCGAGCACCACCCAGCAAGGCCAGGGAGCCTCCTGTCTTCTGAAAGCTTGACATTTGTTTTTCATCATGAACTTAAAGGTCAAGAGCTACAGATGGATCAGGGTACCTTCCTGAGTTTACATTTACATGCATTTTATTTTATTCCCACATGTGCTCTTTATGAGACACATCACTGGAATAAAACTGTAGCGATTCCATATCCTCTAGGCTGGCTAAACTAGGAGAGTTGTCAAGCTGCTCTCTCTACCTAATTTGAATTAAAATAAGAAATATATGCTGATTTGATATTTTAAAAGCAAAAGCTTTACGTTTAACATTGGCTATAACCGGCCAGCATAGAGAGCACACGGATTTCTTAGTTACTTATTAGCATAATTTGGGGGCAGACTGCTGATGGAATCTACTTTTTTTTAAATCGAAGCATAGTTGATTTACAATGTAGTGTTAATTTCTGCTGTACAGCAAAGGGATTCAGTGATTTATACTCTTTTCCACTACGGCTTGCCATGGGATGTGGAACACAGTTCCTTCTGCTATACAGTAGGACCTTGTTGTTAATCCATTCTATAAATAATAGTTTGCATCTGTTAACCCGAAACTCCCAGTTCATGCTTCTCTAGAATCTGTCTAATGTGTACTTTTAAGTAAAAGCCAGAAACATCTCACTCTCCAGATGAAAACATGATTAGCCAATAATCTATTTCTAATTGCTGGGAATACACGCTCACTCCTTTTCTTCACAGATGGTTTTTTGTGGGTGTGTTGTTTGTGTGTTTCTGTTCAAGGTAAGCCTGCTGCTTGTACTCTGGTTCCCTTTTTTTTTGTGATACCAAATAACATTTTATATTTTTACCAAAATACCTGTGGAGCTGACAGAGCATGATGCATTCGTTTTCCTTGATTTTGTAGAGAGGGAAAAGGCGAGCATGAATAATTCAAAAATAATGCTGAGACTGTTAAGATTTAGTATTGGAGAGGTCATCACAGTTGGGAGAAATGAGCTAGGAGACTATTACTATTCCACGATCTTTGAATCTCAAGGTGACATCATTATTATTTCTCTATATCTATAATGTGGCACTGCAACCAGCTTATTGCTGTGTTTCTCATGTAGGGGAGAAAGATCAATTACATACAGACCTCAAAATGTGAACCATAAGCATAGTGCCCAATAAAACTGTCATTAACAGTCCCCACAATTTCAGCTGCCTGCTTCCAGGTCAAGCTGCTTTAAAAATGATAACTGACATTGAAAGGTTGAATAAAGAGCATTCATCCTAAAGGGAGCCATTTCTTAGCCAAATAACTGAAAGTCTTTAATAACACTTGCTAATTTGGATCTGAAAGAAAAAAAAACACACCCTAATGGTGAGCTTAGCACTGAAGAATGAACGCGCCCTGGCGTCCCCCTTTGAAAAATGGACCTGCTCTGGGGCTGCCCTCCACCACAAGCCCTCTTGAGTAAGCGTAAAGCAGTCCCATGCAATCATATTTAATTTATTCCTATTTTCAACCAGAAGCGGAAAGATATCACCAAAAAATAAAATGCAGGCTAGAGCACTGTTTACAGCACCTCCCTCACCCTTTGTTACCACTACATAATCAGCGATAAGTCTTGCTTTCTCTGGAACGGGATTAAGAAACACCATTACATTCAAAATTATTAAAATGGAATAGAGCTATTACGATTGCAAAAATCCCTTTTTTCCTGCCCCCAAAGGGTCCCTGCATGTTTAAAACATCTTTCTGACTTCACAAAATTTTACAAGCCTTCCCACCAGCTTACTTTTTAATTAAAATGTTCCTGTTAGTGTCAGACCTCTGAAACACCACACCTGGTTGAAAGGTTTAGCGGTTCGTACCATTTGTGAGTTTTTAAGTGCGAACACGCAAGTACGAGGGATTTCTTTTTTTGAGTGGTGCCCCCAGCTGCATTCATGGCCCCCCCCGCCAGTTTCACGCGTCGCCCCGTGTCCTCTGACCGCAGCCCCTGTGCACGCAGATACCTCTGAGTCATCGGGCTGCGGGCGTTGCCACTGAAAGACACCCTCTAGCCCGTACCAGAAGCCATGCTGGCTTTTCAAATGGGAGTTTGCAAACGATGAGAGACTTCTGCATCTGTTATTTATAAAATTCTGTCTTGGTATTGTTGTGGATAATATGGATGATATTATCCACAATAAGCCTCTATGTTGTTCCCTTGACTTTTCCTTAAATGTTATAATTTGGGATTTACTGTGAGATAACCATCTCTAAGCTAAAATGAACTGTATCTGTGATAGTCACCTCACTCTTTCTTTCCCCTCCGTCTCTTTATAGCAGCCCCTCCCTGCCGAGGGGTACAGGTAGCCCAACCAGGTACCCTCTGAGGATGCTGGAAGGCAGGATGGGGACCCAGGGTCCTTGTGGGGGCCAGCTGTGCCCCTGACCTCCTCGCCCCTAGACCTGCCCTTTACCTGCCTCCATCCATGAGGAGAAGTCGGGGCTCCATTATGGAGCCACCTTTAGCCAGTTTCTATGTCTTGTGTCCAAATGAATCCTGACTCAAACAGTGTGAAAACTCGTGTTAAATGGCAGGAGGGTCCAGGACTCTGAGGGGTGGGTCATGTCCCCAAGGACCAGGACTGGGGAAGCACAGTGGTGAGTGAGCCAGACTCCACATGCTCAGGAAATGTGCTAGCCTGGACGGGTTGACTGCACCATGTTGGAGTGTCTAGCGAGAGAAACACAGAAAATGTTCTTCTCAAAATAGCAAAAGAAAATTAATGGCACGGTGCACCTTGGAATCCAGGATAAATGCATAAAACATACAAAAAACACACATTCACAGCAGAAATGTTTGTTTGTTTGTTCGTAGCTACGAGAACTATACTTTAACTCCCTGTGTCTGCACCAGATTATCAGAGGTGCTTCCACTTCTGAGTGGAAGCCCTTGAGGGCAGACGTGGCCAGGGCAGGGGGCTCACCACTCTGCTCCCGGAAGGGGGCTTGCCTGATCGCGGTCTGCTGAGCAGCGCAGAGACGTGGCCCCTGTGTTAGTGGCCATAACGATGTACTTACTAACAGTGTGCTACCAGCTGCCGGAGTCTGAAACCAAGGTGTCGGCAGCGTTGGGTTCTTCTGGAGATTCAGAGGGAGAGGTTGTTCCAGGTTTCCCTCCCAGATCCTGGTGGCTTCTGGCAACGCCTGGCATCCTAGACTTGTAGACACACCCCTCCACTCTCTGCATCCTTCATCATGGTCTTGGGCCACCTCGCAGTGTGTCTGTGCGTCTCTGTCTCTCAAACGTCCCTCTCTGCACAGGAGACCAGCCGTTGCACTAGTGTCTGCGTGCTCAGCTGCTTCAGTTGCATCCACCTCCTTGTGACCCCACGGACTGTAGCCTGCCAGGCTCCTCTCTCCACAGGATTCTCCAGGCAAGAGCACTGGAGTGGGCTGCCATCCGTGACCTTCTCCAGGGGATCTTCCCAACCCAGGGATCAAACCTGTGGCTCCTGTGTCTTCGGCATCGCAGGCAGATTCTTTACCACCGAGCCAGTGGGGAAGCCCCGCCAGTGCACTAGGGTCCACCCTAATCCAGTGTGATCTCATCTGAACTTGATCACATCTGCAGAGATCCTGGTTTCCAAGTAAAGTCACATTCATGGGTACTGGGGTTTAGGAGTTGGAGATGCAGTTTGAGCTGTTGTTGTTGTTCCTTGTCGGCTGAATGCACTGCTCGCAGGGCGGTAGCACCAGGGGCCTGGCATGGTTTCCAACCCCCGCAGCTGGTGCCCCAGTATCCAACATCCTAGAGAGGATTTCTCCAGCGCTGCCAACAGGCTGCCAGCTCCTCTGGCCCTTCTCCCTGGGGTAGCCAGGACTCTGGGTCCCTAGCTGTCTGAACCTGGAGTCTAGGGTGGGGTGGAGGCTTCAGAGCCTATGCAGAGGCGCCAGGCTGGGAGCCTGGTGCGGAAGGAGCCCAGGAGCCCTGGTCCCACCCTGGGGGCCGCCTTTGAAGTTGGCGGAGAAGCCTCTCACTGCAGGGACAGAGCAGAGGAGGGAGACGCAAGTGAACTCTGCTCTCCCCACCGATGCCCTGTTCAAAGAGAATAGTTTGGGCAACGCCTATCGAATAATGAATGATGGCAGCCAAACGGCCGGCCCCCCTGTTCTTTGCACCTGCTGAGCCCTGCTGGGCGGGGGATGTGCCAGAGAGGAGGCAGCCCCTCACCTTTTGTTTTGTTTTTAACATTTAATATCCATCACGCTGTCCCGAAGATGCTCAGTCCTGACACGGGGGGAACACAGATGGGCGATATCAGTTGGCGTCTTATTCCACCCCCCAGGCCAGGAGCAGTAGAGGTGAGTGTGGTCCACCTCCTCATGGGTGGAGGTGCTGTGACATGCCGGAGCCTTCTCCTCCCAGCTTTCGGAGGCTATATCCCCTTTGGTCCAGGTCCATAATCGCAGCTAATGGGCTGGCCACAGAGGCATCAGGGGCATAAAATGGTCTAACACTACATTGACTATAAATAGCAAAGCCGTAAGTGACATTACTTTGCAGATAAGAAACAATGACATCATTAAGCAAAGGTGTTTAGTGTATCAGTCACCCTAACTTTGATTTATTGCAAGGCATTTGTCTGTCACCAGCACAATGGAAGCTGTAAGGCAACTCAAGGGTTTAAAGAGGAAATTAAGATGAATACTGCTGCTAGCACGTTGCTTTGCACAGATGCAAAGTGGGTGGGCTTCCCTCGTTACCTGCAGGGCTGGCCTCAGCCCAGCTCCCAGGCCCAGAGGCTAAAGACTGCCTGGTCGGGGCAGAGAAGTTCGCCCCCGGGGCTGGAGGCTGGGGCTGCCCAGGGCAGGAGCACCTCACAACCGGGTTTCTGCAAAGGGAATAACACATTCCAAACAGCCAGGGCTCCCTCTTTCATTCTACCCCTGTAATATGGAATGGGGGCAGCGATTCATTATTTTCATGAACAATATATTCTGAAGCACCATCTTGTTAAATACAACCACTTCTGTATTCCATTCAGTTTTAATCCAGAAAGCAGTTTTGGAAAGCCTACTATAAGCCAGGCACTGAGCCAGGCCCTGGAAGTTTAATGATGGATCAGTCAGTTTCTCTTCTCCAAGGGCTCAGGACCCAACTGATAAACTCCCAGGAGCTGCTGGCAGGGCAAGTGTGAGCTGGATGAAGGAATGGATGAGGGGGAGATAGGATGGTGAAGGTTTGCGGGAGCACATGGGGACTCAAAGGAGGGAGAACGTTCCCGCTGGTTGGGGGGGATCAGGAAAGAGGAAGGGAAGGGGGATTTGAAAGGGCCTTTGAGGGCTGGAGGAGCACTAGGCCTAGGAGATGGGGCAGGGGTTTCTCTAAGAAGATGCTGTTGCTTGTGTGTAGGCCTGTGTGTCTGGGTGGGGCTGATGGGAAGCCGAGGTCCAGTCTGGCTGGTTCACCATCAGACCCAGGGAGAGCAGTTGGAGGAGAAAGCCTAGAAGGACAGTCAGATGAGACAAGGAAGTGTCATGGGTATGTGAGTAAGGGGGTTGCTCTTATTTTGACAGGCGATGGGGCCACTGAAGGTTCTAACCTGGACCAATTGCCAGTCTGACTTGGAGCGCAGCAGAGAGGAGGCGCCGAAAACGGCAGGCCTTGGAGCGTGCGCCGTCAGAGGCAAGGTGGGGCTGGTGGGGAGGAGGTGTGGAGGGGAGGTCAGGGCACAGGGTGTGGTGAGGCTTGTTACACCGAGGTGAGCACCTGGCTCACGCCCAGGTGTGGACTCTGGGGTGCTTTGAGGACGCCTCAAGGGACAGGTAGATCGGGTCATCAGCTTCATGAGGGGCCTGGTGGAGAAAGAGCTGTTTGAAGGAGATGGTTAAAAATCTCAATGAGAGAAAGAGTTCATCTCCCTTCAGTCTTGTGCTGACTAAGTCTTCTTGGAAATGGATAAAACACTATCCACTTAGGAAAATATTAACCTGATGATTATTCACACTGGTTAATCATGAAGCTGAAGCTCCAGAACTTTGGCCACCCAATGTGAAGAGTCAACTCATTGGAAAAGACCCTGATGCTGGGAAAGATTGAGGGCAGGAGGAGAAGGGGACGACAGAGGATGAGATGGTTGGATGGCATCACCGACTTGATGGACATGAATCTGAGCAAACTCTGGAGCTGGTGAAGGAAGGGAGGTCTGAACGCTGCCGTCCACGGGTCCGGAGAGCAGGACATGACTGAGCAACAGAATACCAACAACCCACCTTACAGCCACTTGCTCAAAAATTCTTTGAAACTTGGAATCATCAAGCAAACCCTGTGGTCTTTCTGCAAGAAGCTATTTCAAAATGACTCAGCATTTCACTGCAACCCTCAGACCAAACCAGTGCCCTGGACTGGTCCAAGTGCAAACACACGGCCAGTGTGGCAAGATGACATGCCGGCCCTCACTCAGTCGGCATGAGCCCACTCTGCCTGCTGAGGGCCCAGGGGTGAAGATGGCAAGTTCCCACCTGCCATGATCCATCCACCTCCTTCCGGTCTGGCACAACGCTAGGAGGGCTGCAGGACAGAGCAGGGCGGGGGCCGGGGAGGACAGGCTGCCCAGCCCTGGTCCGGATCTCGCCCCACAGCTGGAGAAAGGGCTGCCCTGTCGTCAGCTGTGGTGCAAACCCTCTTGCTGCGGGGCCACTTTGATAGGGTGGTTGTGCACCCTAGCTGGGTTTCCACTCGGCTCTTCCTCATCAAGTTCTCGTTGGTTTCTGGCAGTACATATCTCAAGAATACAACGTGAAAGTGGATGTGTTAGTCGGTCATGTCCAACACTTTGCAACCCCATGGACTGTAGCCCACCAGGCTCCTCCGTCCATGGGATTCTCTAGGCAAGAATACTGGAGTGGGTAGCCAATCTTTTCTCCAGGGGATCTTCCTGATCCAGGGATTGAACCTGGGTCTCCTGCACTGCAGGCAGATTCTTCACTGCCTGAGCTATAGGGAAGCCCAGATCTCAAAAATATATTTATTCTTTAATAAATTGAATGTTAATTTTTACTCCAAATCAAACATGTAGGTTTAAAGAAAGCTGTATTTGGGAAGATAATCTCAAAGTCCATGGACTTCCAACACGTGGTAACTGGGCCCTGCTTTTTCTGGATTATTCTAGTCCTTTGCTGTAGATGGTTTCAGGGCCCAGGGTGAGTGCGGTGGTGCAGAAGCAGAAAGCTGCATTTGCAGGCGGCCCTGTGGGGATCCTGAGTCTGGGCCTCTGCAGCTGGGGCTTGTCTGGTCCTTTTCCTCCCTCCTCATCTGGCCACCCACAGTGTCTGCACAGAGGTGTCCACTAAAATTAAAAGGTCATCTTCTTAACATGGGGGATTCCTGCCTGGCCAAGACATGAGAAGGCGCTCAGAGATGCACAGTTCCCCCTCTTGTCAAATCACCACTCTTCTCATCTTAACAAGGGCCACATAACAACTTTCAGTCAACTCCTGAAAAAAAAAAAACTTTAAAACTTAAGTGATGAAGAGGACCATCTCTTCGGGGATAAATAAACGAAAATGGAATGATAAAGTAAGTGGCCGGTGCTTATTGTACTAAACTAAAGCAGCAGAAGGAAGTTGGGTCTTCTCCCCTTGGTCACGTTGGTTCCAGCAGTGGGACGCACGTGCGTCACTCACGTTTTCCAAGGTGGTCCTCACCAGGGTCTGGCAGGGCATGTTCACGATGCAGCACGGCGCACCTGCCAGGTGAGGAAGCAAGAAGAAAAAGCACATATGTATGGAATCTAGAAAGATGGACCTGATGAGCCTGTCTGTGGAGCAGCGTGGAGATGCAGACCCAGACTCGTGGACACAGCAGGAGAGAGAAGGTGGGCGGTCTGAGAGAGCAGCGCTAAAACAGACACGTTACCACCGGTGAAAGAGAGAGCCAGCGGGAGTTCACCGTATGACCCAGGGAGCCAAACGTCAGTGCTCTGTGACCGCCTGGAGGGGTGGGATGCGGAGGCAGGTGGGAGGGAGGCTCGAGGGGAAGGGGACATATGTATACCTACGGCTGATTCATGCTGATGGATGGGAGACCAACATGATCTTGTAAAGTAATTATCTTTCAATTAAAAATAAAATTTAAAAAAGAAAAACAGCAGCAACAAACCAAAAAGGAACTTGAAAGAGGGATAAAAATGATGCACTTCCTTCACATTACAAAGTGAAGGGCAGACCTGAGTCTCAGCACAAAGACCTCTTCTTGGAGGCTTTTCTGGGGAAACTTTAATGTGAATGGAATGTCAGTTCTACAACTTCTGTATATAAGCAAGTGACAGGAAATGTCCACTGGTGGTGTTTCATATCACTGGTGATTCAAATTAATGTTTGCCTTCCTTCACTCGCTTCTCTCCTAATTCTACAGGCTCGCCTTCATATCCAGTGGAACTTACATTTATTTGTAATCTCACTGCTTACACTCCACTGAACAATAAAAGAACAATAAACTTAATAAAAAGCCCAAGTGATTGGAAATTGCTCTGGGAATGGCAGTCCAGTATGAAAGCTATAAATTTCCTTGTGTGCTCATGACAATGTCAGCTAATTTTTATGAAAAGCCCATCATGGAACATGGCACCGAAACACCGGATCACTAGTGTGTCAGCCTTCAGACTTCCCCTGATAACAAAATAGAAAATGCATTGTAAAATGATGTTTCGAGCCACAAATTCATCTTGAAATGCTCACTCTATCCAGGAACATTTCTTTTCTGACCCTGTCTTGCACCTGAACTTTGAATTAATCATTCCTTTTCTATACTGTTTCACAATACCCACTGGTACCATTGTGGGGGGAAAACCTAGGAAAACAACCACTAGAAATATCATCTCATATGATGAACTTGATTGGCTCCCATTAGTGAATCTAAGGTAGACACAATTAGTCCACAGAACAACAGCGGTGATCATGGAGCCTAAAAACTTAATCTGAAACCATTATCTTCAACAATACACTTTTAAATAAACCGTTGGGGGCCCATTTCTCGTTGAGTGTAACCCACAGAGAGTACAGTTACGCAGTCACCCTGTGGGATTACAAAGGAGGAGAAATTGGGCTTCCCTTCAGTGCTCAAAAATATCCTTTCTACCTAATCATTAATAATGGCTTCTAACCTACTCTTCAGATCCCCAAATATTCTGTACACTCTAGAAAATCAAGCTGGTTTAACAGAAAAATTCCTTGGGCGGATGACTGAAAGGAAAAAGAGCAGTCATCTAGAAGAAAAATGCTCTGGGTACATGAGCGAGACATCAGCAACGGTAATTTATCCCCTGGCCACAGAGAGTTTGCAGACTTCACGGCTGTGAGCTGAGGAGTGGAGCCCGTCTGTCCTGATTTTGTATGATTACAATCACCGATAGATGACATGGTGTATTCGTGGTCACCCAGGGAGGCAGGGGAGGGCAGGATGAAGGGGAGGTGTTTTGAAACTTCCCAGAGCTCTCGGTTCCACGGTCCCCCACCTCAGGGCCCCTGCCGTCTGTGCTGAGCCTGGCACCGAGTGGGGTCTGCGGATGTCTCTGGAGCAGCAGCGGGCTCCCCTCCCTGGGCCTTTGCTGGGCAGCGGTCTAACCTGAAAGTCCTGGGGCCCCCGGGGGGAGGGGCTGGGCTGTGGCTCCCCCGGGACCCCAGGGCCAGCTCCTCTCGCTTGCCGGCTCCTGCGTGGTGCACAGACGCCCTGGGGCCCTGGGCCCGAGGGGCCACGCCTGTCTCTCTCTGGATTGCCTTGGCTCCGCCTTCGGGACAAAGGCCCCTTCTGGAGCCATTCCTCAGCAGCAGCACCCCTACCCCTGCCTTGCTCCACCAGGTGGCAGGTGGCAGTCCTGGGTGCTGAGCCAGGCCCCTGTGTGCCCGGGGGGCCCAGCCTTCAGGCTTCCCAGGGGTCTGAATCAACCCAAGCCCCCTCCCTCGGCTCCACGGCCCTCAGGCTCATGAGATCACAGTCACTCACCTGTGATATGTGAGGCGTCCTCACCTGCCCCGCCCTGGACTGTGGGCCGCCTGGGTCGAGGGCCCACAGCTGGAGCCTCCTTGCTCACCCGCTGAGCCCGGCGCCTGCCGCAAGACTGTCCTCAGCACACATCTGCTCCCGCTGTGCGTTAAAATACAACTTACCATCGTGGGTTTTTTCCTTTTGCAATCAGCCTTTAAAAAATGGGAATCTTCATTTGTAAGCAAAATTCCACGCAGCTTGCATTTGGAATAAGTAGCATATCATGCACCCTCAGCTAAAAAAAAAAAAAAAATTCTGGGTCTTTATTTCTCCAGAAATGCACAAATATCACACAAGTGAAATTAAAACCACTTTAATAAATGATGACAGTTCATACTAAGTGAATCAAATCTCAGTGCTTAGGCATACAGCCATTTTTTTTTCCCCCATTTAGAGGATGTTTAATACTTAAGAAGTGGTGCCTCCTTGTGATTAATTCCCAGGATATGCAGCAGACTCGGGTCTTGTGAAAGGCCACTTATGGCAAGTTAGGCTGCAAGAGCAACTCTCCCTGTAATGTCATCAACTGCAGCGTTTTCTAATTCCTGTTGGAAGTATGATCTATTCCTGCTAAATTTAACCTGGTTGGGGGAGGAAGTGAAGCTTCCATTGCCTCTTCCAGAGCCTTTGACTTAAGTTCTGCATTGTTTTGTTGGCCCAGGATCACATTTTTACTGTAAACTAGACACGTGCGTGTTACTTTTTTTTATCTTTCAAGGCATACAATTTGGCAAGTCTTAATTTTAACCCAGTAAAATCCATTTTGATCTTCTGTGTGCAGAACTAGACCTATAGCTGTAGTCATTAAAAAAAAGGAACATATATAAACAGGGGTAACTAGATTTATAATCCATCCCTGTGTAATTAAGAGATGGCTTTTTTTATTTCAATGAAATGACAATGGCATAATGGATTTTGAAAACAAGATAAATATGAAGAGAAAGCAATGTTTATGAAGTACACAGGGAGAGAAGCAGTGAGATTTATTTCTCAAGTGATAAAACATCAGCCAATCACAATATTCACTTTTATGGTTATAATTTGCCAAATGATCTCAAATCTTGTTAATTAAAAAAGGGGGAGGGTGACATGGCTAAAAACTGAAGAGAGATCTTTTGTGCTTTGAAATGGAAAGATGTCTGCTTATTTTCTTAGGCCAACCCACCTAGAGAAAGCCATTGCTCAGAAATATTTAACCAGTGAGTCTTTCACATTTATTGATTGTTCTCATATGTACCTCTCGTTATTAAAACTTGATTTATAATAGACTATCAAAATATTTGAGACTTTTTAAAAAAAAGTTTCATGCTCTCAGTATTTGATTTCTAGAGACTGAAAAAATGAACGAGTGTAAAGTAATACGATTTTTTTTCCCACGACCAGTGCGGTTTAGGGAGCCACACTGTCTCTCTTACCCAATGCTTGGCTTGAGTTTTTAAAATTAAGGGTTTTTATCTTGCCCACAATAAGTATAAGGGTGAGGATGAGATTGGAGACATCTATTTTGGCTCTAAGCCAGCCCAAATTGGCCAAGAGACAAGTTTCCTATAATTTGAAGATCTGCAGTAAAAAATGAGCCTATTGTCTTTACCAGCCTTTATTTAGCTGTTTGCAAAAAAAAAAAAAAGTTTCTATATTGCTTTAAAGAAAACCGTTCTTATAACTTTCAGTTCCACAAGACAGAAGAGTTAGTCACAGTGAGTGAATGCACAAGGTTTCTGTATGGGATTTTTGCTTTGGTAGTTCTAATATCCCACAGTTACACTGATACAACTACGGTTGCTTGGCTCCTAGAGTCTAATGTCTACCTTTAAAAAAAATGTACTCACCGTGATAAAGCTAAGGGAGAGGCGTGTAAGTGATGTCTCCCACACGTTTCCATGGTAGGAGCTGTCGCCTCTCTTGTTTTGAATATGGTTGAAGAGAACTAATCTCTGAATTGAGGGAAAATCAAGGCAAAACAAGCAAAATGTAAAGCACGTCACTGACAGATCAATGCTTTGATATTTATATCTTTGGATTTACAGTATAAATGTAGAATCTGGCATCACATGTCTAACTTGGGTCTAGTGGCAAAGACTGCTACCTGTCCTTCAGTAGTGTTGTCTTTGCTGGCGATGACTTTTTCGGGGACTCTTGAGTGCCTAGGACAAAGACTGCGTCTCCCTGTGACCTTGCAACTGGCTGAGGCCACATGATTCAGTTTCAGGCAACGGGAGGAGGGCACATTTCTGGCTGTGACTGTGGAGGGCCCTCCATGTGGGCCACAAAGTGTTTAGGCTAAGTAGGCGTCTTGATCAGCTGGAGAGGGGAAACGCCAGGACCAGCGGTGCTCATTGCCACTTGAAAGCAGCTATCATGTCAGGCAGTGTTCAAGGTCTTTCGCACCTATTATCTTACAGTGACCTGATGGAATTGACAACCACTATTTCCACATTGGTGACAAGTGCTCAGTCCTGTCTGACTATCTGCAACCCCATGGACTGTAGCCCGCCAGGCTCCTCTGTCCTTGGGATTCTTCAGGCAAGAGTACTGGAGTGGGCTGCCACACCCTCCTCGGGGGACCTTCTGACCCCGAGATTGAACCCGGGTCTCTCGCATCGGCTGCACAGGCAGGCGGATTCTCTACCACTGAGCCACCTGTGAGACACCAGCAAACTGAGGGACAGAGAAGTGACGCAGCCAGTGACTGACAGATTCGGAATTCGATCTCAGGCAGCCTGGTTTCAGAGCATGCACGCTTCGCTGCTACTCAGCATCACCTCTAACGACGGCAGAGCCCCCAGAGAGACAGGGCCTGGGTCCCTACCCATTGCCACCACCTTAACCCGGTACCACCCAGCTGGGGCTGTCGTTTTCTTTCTCTGAAAAGCAGCCAAACCCATATCCTAGTGAGCAAGAGGACAATGGCAGGGCATACAGCTTGATTATTGAGAAAAGCCGGCAAAGCTGGTCTAAATGTCCATTTGAAGTGACAAGGCAAGAAACCCACAGCTGAAAACAAATCGAGCCATAACGGAAATCCAACCTCAACTCCAGGAGCTCTGATAGCCAAGGAAACATACTCACAGTGTCTCAATCCAACCCTCAAAATCCAGGGTCTCGTTAAAAGGAAATCTGCACTTCCCTTGAGGAAATGTTGCTTGTCAAATAGTTGATTTTCTAGAATTCATCTTTCCCCTTTAACTTAATAGAAGAGTAGGCCCCCTCTTGATGAAAATTATATGAAGGTTGTTTGGGTGGGAAGGGGGTAGATTAAGGTAGTATTCAGTTTTTATATTATTTTGACTTTGTAAATGTTCAGAGCTGTTTACTTTGATTACATTAATTTTGTGGTAAACCTTTTTGCTTTTTCTGAAGTTAGTGGTTACCTCATTAAAAATACCCAACACACTTGTGTAGTCTTATTTTTTTTAATTTAATTTATTTATTTTAATTTTCTTTACATTATCGTGTTGGTTTTGCCATACATTGACATGAATCTGCCATGGGTATACATGTGTTCCCCTTCCAGAAGCCCCCTCCCTCTTTCCTCCCAATTCTCTCTCTCTGGGTCATCCTGGTGCACCAGCCCTGAGCATCAGCCCTGGGCTGGCGATTGATTTCACATATGATGATTAACATGTTTCAATGCTGTTCTCTCATATCATCCCACCCTTGCCCTCTCCCATAGAGTCCAAAAGACTGTTCTATACATCTGCATTTCTTTTGCTGTCTCGCATACAGGGTTATCGTTACCATCTTTCTAAATTCCATATATATGCGTTAGTATACTGTATTTTTGTTTTTCCTTCTAGCTTACTTGATAGATTTCTTTGTTTCGTATGCCAGATCTTTGCATGGGGTATAAAACTTCCATTAATGCAGTGACACGGCAGGTAACGGACCAGTTTCACTTTTGTAAACTGCAGACAGCCTCCTAGAGTCCTTTCTTCTCTTCCTTCAGTTTCCCAGTAACATTCTGTGAGAGGCTCTATGTGAGTAAGTTCCTCCTTGTGTAATTGAAACTGTTGAGTCTGCCCTCAGCCAGAACTAAGTGTTTGTCTGTGCCTAGAATTCCAGGTTGTAAGTAATCTTACCTCAAACTTTTGAAGGCAGTTCTCCCTTGTTACCTAGCTTCTAACGTTGCTGTTAAGAACCCAAATAATAATAAAAATCCTTCTTTCCCTCCTCCTTCTTCTTCTCCTCCTCCTCTATCTTCTTCTTCTCATCCTCCTTCTTTCTTTCATATGTGGCCTATTTCTTACATTTTAGAATCTTCCCTTTATTCCTGTTCTCTTAAAAACTTCATGGTGATACACCTTAGTGTAGGATTATTGCATTCACAGGACCGTGCGCTTGGTGAACTTCAATCTAGTGATCAATGGCCTTTAGGACTAAGGACATTTTTCTAGAAAAACAATGCTTTCAATCATTTAGCTTCATTTGCTTTCCTTTCTCTTTGCGGCACTCCTATTGTTTAAATATCAGATTTCCTTAATTCATCTTCCTAAACTTTTTATCTTTTCTTTACTATTTTCTCTTTTTTAACATTTTGTCCTGTTTTTTGGGATGTTTCCTCAATTTCATCTCCTAAATCTTCTGTTGCATTAAAATTTTTTTAAACTGTATTTTTAGTTTTAAGGACTTTTAAAAATTGTTTTCTGAATCCTCTTTTAAAAAAATTAATCCTATAGTCTTGTTCCAGGAATGCCAAACCTCTCACCTCTGAGAATATTAATTGTGTATTTGCATTTCACTCTGCTCACTTTACTCTGTTTTCTCACGTTGTTTCACTTTTTACTTATTCTGACTCAAATTAGCGGCTTTCTTCTAATACGTGAGGACTCTTGGCTGTCTGTCCTGAGGCACTGCAGAGGTTTCTGGGAGTGCTGTCAGTGAGTGGGGCTTCTGAACTGGTGGTTTTGCCATCTGGTATTCAATAAAAACTGGCCATGGCATAGGGGTGGGGCAGAGAATTCATCATCAGAAGGTCTCTTAATGGGACAGACTTTTTAGATTAAAAATCCCCGCAGCTCCTACCTGGAGGCTGTCAAGTGTAGGACCCGGGAGGAGAAGCAAATGGGGCATCATCGCACTCACCGCACAGACTCTCACTCGCCTGCTTTCGATGTGGCGCCACGCCTTCCCCTTCATGTGGCCTGGTGTCCCCAAGTCCAGACAGTCTTGGGGCCAGCCCATCCAGAGGCAGCCTCTGCCTCTCTGCTGCCAAGGGGGAAGAGGGGCAGTTTCCAGGCCATCTGGACTGGGGGAAGGGAACCTGGGGTCTCAGGGCTCTTTAGGAAGTCTTCTAAGCACTTCTGGTTTTCAAGTCATTATATGTGCTGATGCCTTGAAGTACCAGGTGCCTTCAAATCTGGGCCTTTCTGGAGTCCTGCAGCATAAATTGACTTAGTTCCTATTAAGTAAGTAGGCTTCAGCTATTTGTACTATTCTCAGTGTTTACACTCATCTGTCTGCTTTCTATCACCCCAAACTTGATATCTTTTCTTGTTGGCTGTCATCCCCTATCCTGTTTTCTTTGTCCTTATGAGTTCATGACTTTTTGTAATTTCATTACTGTCATTTTAGTGGTATTTCAGGAAGAGATGGAGATAAACAAGTGTGTTCAGTCTGCCATAGTTCACTGGAAGTACAGGTTTTACTCTTCATTTTTATTGAAAAATGATTATTTTCAGGGGTGAAAAATGACAAAGAAAATTATTTTAGAAATAAGATAACTATTTTTGTAAGGCAGAGATAAGAGGTTAGGAAATTCACTTCTGATTTTGCCTTTTCCCCTTTTTACTGTAGTCAATGGAAATGAGATCCTAATGACCAAGAGCTAGCCGTACTCAGAACAGCTGACCGTGGAGCGAGACTTCTGTCTATTTATCAGCGTCTCCTGTGAGAAAGCGGTGTTTCTCCTGTCCTGCTCTGGCTCCATTTTCCGTTACTGTGTCCAGATGGCCCTCGATCATCAATACTGAATCTCAGAAGAGCAGATTCATTTGCTTGCAACTGACTAGGCTGTTAAAGTTCATGTTGTCTTTTTAGGACTGGTAATGTGGTTTTGGCCAAATGCTCTCATGGGTCTAGATAATTCTCTATTTTGGAGTCTTGGGGAACTTGCAGAATGTGCGGTCATTTTCCTGCAACATTTTGAAGGTTCTTTTCTCCAGGGATCAAGTAGAGACAGACAGGGTCTCCCCAAGTTCTCAGGTTTGAGCACAGAAGGAGTTTCTGGGCAGATCAGTGCTGCTGCCCCCCAGACGTGGGTGACCCTCCACGGCCTGTCCACCAAACACCACCGGAAAACGCACCTCCCTGGAGCAATGTGAGACTTCCACTGGATGACTCCACTTCCTCAGACGTGCATCAGGTTCATTTTGTTCCAACATCTTTTTGTTTTTTTTATGCTGAGAATGAACTTCCGTATCCTACAAAGGTACCACCACAGCGATGCGAACTAGGGCCCCTCCTTGTAAGACCTAATCGTCCGGTTGGTTCAGAAATTGAATTCTCTGTTACAGTAAACTGGGAGAAAGTGAATCTTTTGGAAAGTGGGTCAAGCCCCATCCAAACTCGTTCTCACCGGGAGAAGCGGTGTCTCTCTGTAAATAGCACGCCCGATTCAGGGGCTGACCAGGAAATCACTCCTCCTCACGTCACTGGTTGTCCCTGTGACACTGGGTCCTGCGGTCGGCGGAGGACCAGGTCCCTATTGGAGAGGAGGCTTGATGCAGCGAAGCGTGGAGATAGCGGCAAAGCAGAGAAAAGCAGGGAAACCAGACGTTCTTCACGCCCGTTGTATTCCAAAATGTTATCGATAGCGTCCCTAGCCCTGCGCACGGTGGACTTCCCACAGACATTGACACACAGCACGGCTGACTAGGCCAAGACCGACTTCCTTTGATTCTGGGCATGTCAGGCTGCAGCAGGCTGGCTAGCGGCTCGTGGGACCTGCCGAGCTGTCCCCTGGGCATCTCCAAACTCCCTGGCTTCTTCTATCGTTCGGGATTTGCAGTAAAAATGCTGGCTGTCCTGTCACACATACTCTGGGAGGTTTAGCTCCTCCTCGGCCCAGAGGATTTGGGGCTGAAGGTGCTCCAGTCCCCTGCTGCTCTGACCCCTACTTCTCCTGCACCCTTGGGCTCGGCCCTGCTCCCTCTGTATTTTGCCCTCTCTGGCTGGCCCCCGTCCTTCACTTCCCCAGTGTTCTCCTAGCCCTGGATGCTTGTGCAGGGCCCCTTTACTGACGGTTTGGAGGCAAGGAAAGAGGTTATAAGTCATCACAGTATGAGGTGACAGAGTGCAGGTGAGTCTGGGCTCACAGCTCTCACTGCCCTGAAAATCCACCTGACATCCCCCACCCCGGGGGCATCTCCCTGTCTGGGCCCCCTACGCAGGCACCCACTGCCACGGTACTTTGTGCTTCCCCTGCATTAGCTGCCCTCGCGGGAGCCCCTCTCCCCGCTCCCCCAGGCCACTTGCCTCCCATGGGGTCCCTCCCCAGCCGCTGTCTCCTGCGGGGGGCAGGACAGATGAGTGATTTCCATTTCACTCTTTCCTGACCGCATCTCTCTCTCAACCGAAAGGCCCAATAAGTTCTTCTTCTACCCCCCAAATGACCGTCTAAATCCAGCATGAGTTCTGCCGAACCTGAGAACTCAGGAGCTGGCAGGCGGCATTTGCTTCTAAACAGGAGCTGTATTTTCTTCTCGCCACATTCAGATAACATACAGAGCAGAATGTTTCCAGAATCGTCAGGGAGAGCAGCACCAGTGCACGCAGGCCCCTTGGGGTGGCCTCCCCTCCCGCAGTACACGATTCAGCCTGCTCCGCACACACGGTGACCAGCCCAAAGCCCGTTCGGCCCCCGCCTGGGCCTGACTGTTGAATGTGTCTGAACTGGAGTGGCCGCTGTGGGCCCGCCCAGAGGCCACACGAAGATGAAGCTTTAACTAAAGCAGCTTTGCTTTTTCCTTTTTAAGGAAAGCATGAAGTTCCTTCTATGGATGAGGCCACCCAGCCGCCAGGGTTAGGACGTGACCTTGAGATCACGTGCTAGGGGCTGGGGCGCTGCCAGGCAGAGAGATAGCCAACCGTCTCTGGACGCTGAGACCGACTTCTCCATCAGCTTCGGGAAGGCAAAGCTTCCGAGAGCCAGAGGCTGGCGGGGGCCTGAATACTCGGGCAGAACCAGCCCTCCTTCCCACAGGGCTTCCCCACAGCCGGCCAGTCCTGCCCTGCATCTCCAGGCACGTCCCCTCCAGCCCAGGCCCGCCCTGCAGTGGCCCGTCACAGGGGCACCATGGTCATAAGCCCCCACGTGGACAGGCTGGGTGGCCCCCCGAAGGCTGCACGCAGTAAACAGCAGAGCAGGGATTTGAAGAAAGGCTGGATATCCACCTTCCTGGTTTCGGAGCTCTCCCCCACTCGGGAGAACGCCTTGTTTGCAAGCCCTAATGACACACTCACAACGGACCATGTGGGCTCATAGTATCCCACCGTGTGTCTATTTGCATTCAAACCCGGCTGCGTTTATAGTTGGGTTTATATATGCTCATCTTCGGAAGGACAGATATTAAGAGAAAGAACATTGCTCCTGAGAAAGCAATAATAGGGCAGAAAATCTAACTCCCCCCCCCCACCGCCGATATAAAGTAGGAGTCCTCATTATTCCCTTAAAACACTGGCTTCCCCCGCTGCTGGCACTTATTCCAATTACTAAACAGTAATCAGTTGCTGGTTTATTTCTTCTGTGTGCTCCACCAGACTGCAGGCTCCACGAGGGCAGGGAGCGAGTCTACTTATCACCCAGCGTATCTGCAGCTTCCAGGCGGTGGTAGGACCCGAGGACACAGTGGGATGTGGTTGATGAATTAGTGGCTTAACTTAAAAGACACAGAGAGGATAATTCATGTACTCCTCTTCATCTTTTAATAAGTTGGCCAGGAATAAAGATGCGTCTTCATCGTCCTAAAACCTCGTGTTAACAGTGGTTTGGCTCAGAGTGGGGCTCCCCTGGTGGCTCAGATGATAAAGAATCTGCCTGCAATGCAGGAGCCCTGGGTTCGCTGCTCTCTTGTGTTGAAACTGATCAGTGCTTGCCAGGATTAGTCAAGTCAAGGCTGCTCTGGGTCTTGGTTCTTTAAAATCATTTGAAGTAAAAAGTACCTACAGTCACCGAATTTGAGAACTTAAAAAAATTAATATCTAATTCTTTTGATTATTACTAAGGAGGTTTTACCAAGTGTTAGTCTTTATTGATGAAGCTTCCCGTAGAGTTAGTTGCAGGATGTACTTTCTATTTCAGTGAAGTTTGAAATGAAAACAAATCTATACTCACTATCAATTAAGTGTGAAATTGTTCTTGCCACCAACAGATCCTGAGTTTAGTTGTATAAACTGGAAGCAGAAGGAAGGTGCTCTTTGATGAGAAATAAGAAGGGAGTCACACACACACAAATAACACTTTTGCATCCAGAGACTTTGAAGGATGTGTTTATGTCAGCAGTTATGAGGGCAAGCCTCATATTACATGGATGGGGACATGTGACACAAGCCTCGGACAGATCCTTCTTCCTAGAAACAAATGTGTCACTGGAGGTCACTCATGGTAAGTGACAGAAACTGGAAGCCAAGGAAATTGGTTGATTCATGACACTGGGGATCCTAGCTCTGGCACAGCTGGATCCAGAAGCCAAAGCATATTCTAGGTCTTTGTTCTGTGTGTGTCTCCCCCAGCTCCCCACACACGCTGCTGTCCGGGCTTGACCCCATCCCGCATAAAGCTCCTTCCACGAGGTTTGCCCAAGAACCAGCTCCAGACACCTTGGATGGCCCTTAGAGTTTTCGTGCCAGAGGAAGGAATGGAGGAAAAAAGAGATGGTTTCGGCATCCACATCTCAGGTCTTGGGAAGCCTTTTACTGACTTCTTTGTGGGCTGTGTCTCTGCCTGAACCACTAACTGGGGTCACCAACCAGGGCCGACTGGGTCCTGTGCCCTTTCCTGTGGCGGAGGGAGATGGTCCTTACAGATGGGGCTGGTGGAAAAATGAAAGGAAAGCTGCTCAGGGCAGAGGCATGGATGCGGAGCAAGCAAAATGAAGTCCCCCGCTCCACCAAACTCAGGAGCGTAGAAAAGAACAAGGAAAGGGCACACAGCCTGTTGTCCAGAGAGTGCTCACACTGTTTTGAAATGTAAAGTAGATGAAAGAAGGGTGTACCTTTACATGCCCAAACTTTAAAACACCCACTACCATTTTATTGCATTTTCCAAATACTATCCAAATAACTTGGGTGTAAATTTATTCTGTTCTTTAAATGGAACTATTGAAAACATCTCAATAGTTTGATTTATTTTCTTACCATATGCTCTAGGAAATATTTAGTAAATGTTGTGTTCCAATTCACAGTCTTGTTTTAGTTACTCAAGAGTTTCTATCATCCATATTTGTTATTAATTCCTAGTTTATGACTCTAGCCCTTTCTTAAGTTTGCTTTCCAGAGCTTTTTATTCATGTATTCAACCAATCAGTAATGGGTAGTAAGTGTTATCAGCTATTATTACAGGTTCTGTGAAGGAACTCAAAAGAACGTACAGAGAGACAAACTTATAATTTAACCAGAGGATGGACAATTAAACCTCTCAAAGGGTGATGATGAATATAAGACAGCCAGTATGATGTTATTAACACGAGGTACCATGCCAGAAAGTTCAGGCACCAAAGATAGAGCAGAAAACTCCAGCTCAGAGAAAAACAACTTCAGTGAACCTCACAGACTGACGGAGAACCGCTTCTCACCTTGTCCTCCAAGGGGTTGCTCCAAGACCCTTTCCATAAGGCCCCGCCAACCCCAGCGATACTGCTTCTGCTCCGCACTGGTCCAGGTGGGTGCCCCCAAGGGTGTAAGCGCCCCTGTTCTCCTAGGCGGTGTCTGTGCGGCCACCAAGGAGGTCCTCTTGGGCAGCCCTAGGGGAGGAGAGCTGTGAGGTGCCGTCCGGAGAGAAATGCTGTCACCCGGGAGTGCAAGGAGCCTGTGCACAACAGGGGCGGTGGTGACGGGGACGCGGGGCCGAGAGCGCCTGCAGAGGGGCACAGAGCGACGGCGCGGCTCGAGGGCCAGCGCGGGAGACGGGGCGGGGCCAGCGCGGGAGATGGGGCGGGGCCAGTGCGGGAGATGGGGCGGGACCAGCGCTGGAGATGGGGCGGGACCAGCGCGAGACTGGGCGGGGCCACCGCTGGAGATGGGACAGGACCATCTGTGGGACACTGGGCGGGGCCAGTGCGGGAGACTGGGCGGGGCCACTGCGGGAGATGGGGCGGGGCTATTGCGGGAGACAGGGCGGGGTCACTGCGGGAGATGGGGCGGGGCCATCGCGGGAGATGGGGCGGGGCCAGAAAGCCGTCCCTGGACCAGCCAGTGACCTTGCATCTGCACCGTGCGGCCAGTCTCTGCTGACAAGAAAAGAAATGGCCATAAAGTCAGAGGGTCTTCCAGTTTGGATGCAGTGCATGCCAACAGACATCTTCATGCTGACTAATTTTATACTGGCTGCATTCTCTGTGATACATACACATAGGAAGTTAATGTGAGTGAAAGTCGCTTAGTCGTGTCTGACTCTTTGCGACCCCATGGAATTCTCCAGGCCAGAATACTGGAGTGGGTAGCCTTTCCCTTCTCCAGGGGATCTTCCCAACCCAGGGATTGAACCCAGGTCTCCCGCATGGCAGGCGGATTCTTTACCAGCTGAGCCACCAGGGAAGCCCAAGAATACTGGAGTGGGTAGCCTATCCCTTCTCAAGTGGATCTTCCTGACCCAGGAATTGAACCAGGAAGTTAATGTGGTTAAGTGCAAACGTTAGAAAATAACCAGTGCAGGAGGGATTTCACTTTACCCGAAGACCTCCAAGTCCTCGGCAAAGAGGAGACATTCTGCTTTCCATAAGCTCTGTAAAGCCACGGAATTTGTGGGCAGGGCTTTCTCCTTAGGAAACTGTACACTCTTCAAAAGCATAGAAAGTGGAAGTGTTAGTTGCTCAGTTGTGTCTGACTCTTTGTGACCCCATGCACTGTAGCCCACCAGTCTCCTCTGTCCATGGGATCCTCCAGGAAAGAATACTGGACTGGGTTGCCATTCCCTTCTCCAGGGGATCTTCCTGACCCAAGGATTGAATCCAGGCCTCTCGAACTATAGGCAGATTCTTTAACATCTGAGCCACAGGGAGGTCCTCAAAAGCATAAGGCACCCACCAGAGAAGCAGCACAGTGCAGCTACAGAGACATGAGCCGAGTGCCTGATCTGAGGAAATAGGGAGAGTTTTCACATCAGGTCTCAGCTTCCTCCAGAGTGGGAAGCACAGCTCGGGTTGGGGGAGATGACCGAGGCACTCACTTTGGGCTCAAAATTTAATGGGCTCTTGAGAACCCAGTAACCAAAACTTGTAATACTTCAACACAATATTTAAAAAGTCAAAACGAAAGCAAAAAAAGCCACAGCGAATCAAATATCAGCATTTACCATGGAGGCAGCATCATTATCACTGCTGTGTCCTCTTGATTCAGTCAGTCTCTACTATGGTTTGATGCAGCACTATTATTCTTTAACTTGCATTCATCTTTATTTTTTAGAATATTAAAATGTTATTTATGAATTACACAGTTTGGGGCAGCACCACAAAATTTGTGCCCAAGGTGGATCTCTCACTTTCCATCCTACTGAGACCATTACTGGGAACTCTCTAGACCAGAATGGATGCTCTGAAGTTCAGCCTGTGATGTCATAGGGTTATCTCAGATGAACCTTGAGTGTATATCTTATTTGTTGTTTTCATTTCTAACGCATGCAGCAAAGGACTAGAAACCCTTGCTTTTCAAAATGTGGGTCTCCTCACTAGTTAGCATGTCACAATCCCACTTCTGAGGTAAGCCACAGGCAGAGTCCCAGGTCACCCAGATGGCCCACTGTCCCATCACCATCCTGCCCTCCATAAGGATGGTGGCCTCTGAGTGTCCCTAGAGATTCTTGGGTACCCCTAGCAATACTTGGGTATCCCCATGAATACTTGGGGGCCTCTACAAACACTCGGGTACCCTTATGAATACTTGAGTATTCCTGCAAAGAATTGGGTACCCCTATAAGTAATTGGGTACCCCTGTAAATACTTGGGTGCCCTTATGAATACTTGGGTACCCCTGCAAATACTTGGATGTCCTTATGAAAACTTGGGTACCCTTGTGAATACTTGGGTACCTTTAGGAATACTGTGGTACCCCTAGAAATACTTGAGTATCCCTGTGAACACTCGGGTGCCCCATGAATAGTCCAATATCCCCACAATTACTTGGGTGCCCCTCCCAACTGGAAGACAGCCTTCCTTGAATGCTCAGCCACAGAGGAGGCCCACGGTCATGGCAGGACGTGGTTAAGTTGTCTCTTACCTGGAGGGCCGATGCTGAGGGAGTGACGTTGTGGGGGCGGCCAGAGGAAGCCTGAACACGGGCGTGATTGAAAAATGAGGCTCCCTGCGTGAGAAACGGGTGCGCAGCAAAGGGCAGCCGGGCCCTCGCCCAGCACGTCTCCCGGTGAGGAATGGGGCCATCTTTCACCAGCCTGGCGGTGAGGAGGCTGCGGGCGCTCTGGCCTGGCTCCCCGGCTCACCTCAGCAATGAATTTGCTGCTTCTTAATGTAAAACCTGCCTTTTGTGGTCATTGTGCCATTTTATTTACGGTCTGTCTTTGGGGGGCTCTTGATCAATAGATTGAGTCCCAATGTATTTCTTCCCTTCAGTTGTTCTTGGTTATATTTTTAAATTACACGGGGCCGGTAAGGACTGTGCAGCTTGCCCTTGAGTGAACGGGGTCTTTGGATGCTAGGTGGCCGGGGTTTAAGGGCATTGCGGCTGCAGATGGATACAGCCTCACAGACGATGCCGTTTCTGGGCTGGGCTCCCCCCTGGGAGATGGAGGGGGCGAGCCGGCCGGAAGGAGCGGGCAGCACGGAGCCGTTGGGCGTCCTCAGGCCGGGCCCCAGCTCCGTCCTTGTCGGAACGGTCCGAGTTGCTGAGGGCAAGAGGCCGAGGCCCTTCTGTCCACTTACTTACTCAGAAGAACCCCCAGCTCAGCATCCCTGCAGGGGCTGCGCCCGAGTGACATCGCCTCGCCGGTGTCAGGCCAGAGCCTGTGTGCGGCGGGAGCGGTACCCAAACAACTGCCGTGGGGTCCCCGGGGCCTCAGCAGGGGTCATGATTCCTGCCTAATTTGGGCCCACCCGGCAGTATGGAGTAGGCAACAGTAGAGATGCAGATTTGGGCGAGCCAGTTAAAGTATTGCTCGCATTTTTATGCAAATGAAGATAAGTTCTCTTGGCCCGTGAATTGTGCCTTTAATAAAAGCCGCAGCTTTTGGCTGTGACAAGAATGTGTTAACTTGAGTGGTCCTGGAGGTGTGGGTTGCCAAGCACCTCCGATCTGAGCCCTGCAATTCCCACTGACTCAGTAATTCACCGCCAGGTACTCCTGCCCCTCCCCTTCATTTCCCTCTCAGTATTCCACAGAGCAGCCCCGTCTCCACCTATCAATTACAGCTGTACTAATTTATTTCCCTGTATCTCTCTCCGCATGCTTGGTGGGGGCAGGCTCACTTAAAATATATGTATTTTCCCCCTCGCTGGAGGCTTTCATGAAACAAGGCAAATATCTGGCACTGGGGATTCAAGCCGCCGCGTCTCACAAAGTTTGGATGTATTAATGAACAAAAACCAGAGTGCAGAGAAACTGGAAAATTAGCAGGCAGTTGAGAGCAGGCCAACGGGAAGCTGTCTGATTATGTGCATGCGGGCAAAATTAGTAAAAGAATTTGAAATTGTCTTGTGCGCAGAGATTCTATTGTTTTCAAAGAATAATTCCATCTATTTTAACATTTTCAAGTGTAATTCCATGGGTAAGGGTTCTTCCTTTGATTGTGAGTGATGTTAATTGAAGGGTGTGGCTCCACGTCTGTTTTGGCTGTTAGACTTACATCTTTTGTTTGAAAACTCGGAGTGCCGGCTTTCCTGCCCAGCCTCAGTCCCTGTTTCTGTTTTGGTGATGTGATGACAGACTTGCAGTGTTTCCTTGTGTGTATGGTAACAGATGTTTATGTGAATAACAGACTTTTTTATGAAGGCATACACTTTATAGCCAAATACTAATTAAAAATAATTGCATGTAAGCATTTTTGTTTATTCCCTGTCGTGCATCTTTAATCATTTGAAATCACCTGCAGTTGGAAATTGAGGCAAAGATTTGATACTGCAATTAAAAGAGGCCATCTGACTATATATTAGGTAGGAATAGCAACATATTTGAGGAAAAAAAATATTAGAGCACAATGCCAGGTCATTCTGAAGTCTCTTGTATACTGGGTCAAAACACTAATACATTACTTTGTTAAACTAATAGGATTTTAAGGCAGTGTTCAGCCACCAAAACAACTGCTTCATGAATGATACCCTATACCTGACACAGTGTGCGCTAACAAGCTCATTACAAGTGGGTTTTAATTAGAGGCGTAACAGATGGTTACCAGTAAATATGGGCAGTGGTGACTCCCTGGCCTTTTTTTTTTTTTTTCCTTTTAAAGACAAAAATTGCAGGTAATTGTGAGACTCTGAATCTTAGTTCGGGTTTAATAGTATGTGTTCAATTAAAACAAAGCATAAAGTGCCAGGAATGTGACTCAGAGAGTGCACGCTGCATCAAGAAAACAGGGTTAAAAATGACTTTCCTGTTTAGAGGCGCGCTTCCCCAGGCTGTGGCAGGGATGGGCCACGTGTAGCCCCCCCGTGACTCACCAGGGCTTGCTTGTCCGGGCTTTGTTTGTTAAGCATTGCCTGTCACTGTGTTATGAAGAATTAATAAGACCCTTCAGAGTGTTCTTGAACTCCAGTACAGAGCACTCTCAACACTGTGACATTTAACAAAAACATTTAAGCAGGAAAGAAAAGGAATGGTTCTAAAAGCAGCCCATGCCTCTCTGCAGAAGCCTTTTAATACTATTTGGGGACAGGAGAGGGGAGAGGGAACAGATAAAGCAGGCAGAAAGTCCCACTCCAAGAGTTTTCATTTTCCACGAGCCGATTTGACATTTGTGTTACCGGCTTGGGGTGAGGAATTTGGTGAATCTTGTACATGAAGAGGGTTTATGCTTTGAGATGAAGTTTACTCTTCTTTTAAAAAAACATTTCCCTTTGGTGCAGAGGAAATTCTTATAGAAAACGAACAAGCAGACTCCAACCCAAAAACATAAATTTAGAAATGAATAAGAATTTAGAAAAAAATATTTCATCAATTTCAATCCTAGATGTGCTTTTTAAAAATTAAAAATAAGGATGGGGCGTTGAGAGTCAACTGCAAACTCCCAACAGACACTAGTGGTTTTGTACCCTTTCACCCCCATCTGAAAATATGGTTTTCAGAATGACGGTGTTGACTGCCCTAGAATATCAGGTCCTCCTATGAGACTGACAAAGGGCTGTTTAAGGAAAAGAAAAAGATTCCAGCTTGCAGGGAAGCTCCTCCAAAATTTCAGAATTAGAAATGTAGATTATTGGGCGTGCTTTTATATTTCAAGGGCATTCCCCCACTGGCTTCCGTCCAGCCTCTCTCTGCCTCGTTTCCAACCAGCATTTCTTCTCGAGCACGCAGCGGAGGCATGTCTCACGGTGTGCCATTGCCTGAAAATAAGGCCACTCCAGGTATAAAATATTCCACCCATATCCCCTGGGGCCAATCGCTGACATGCCGCAGCTCCTCTGACGCGGAGCCGCCAGGCCGACAGCCGTGTGGAGGTGCTCGCACGTCTGCAGCACCCAGCTCCACAGCCAGAAATAGCATTAGTTAGAGGTTGAGGGTTTTAATTTCATTAAGAATTTTTTTGACAGCATGACACCCCAGGGTCTTGTTCCAGTTGTTTCTTATCACTTAAGGAGGGGAGGGGACGGGAGGCGGGAACAGGTCCCTAGGCTGGACTTGCACATTTCACTTCCAAAGGCAAGGAGCGCCATTTGGCACTCATCAACTACACACTTGGTGACAATCCCACCGACATTGTGGGAAGGTTCGGGAAGGTGCCAGCGCCCGAGTGCCCCTTGGAATGTGGGCACAGGGGTGCTGCTGATTGGAGCTTGACTGACGTGTCACTGGAGTGGCACAGTGACTAAGATGTACCGAAAGACGGGGCGTGTCATTCCATGTGACTCCAGCATGCAAATAAGCATGGCTTCCATTCAATAGACGGAACGAAGAGGAGCCTGTTGGTAAGCGGGTATGAAGCGTTGGGTCGGGCAGAGCCAACCCTGCCCGGAGAAGCGCCGTCCTCGGTCTTGGGGTGGCAAGCCCCTCTCCTTTCCAGATCACCCCCCCACCTGCCCAGCACTGTCGCAAAGGCTGCACCCGCAGAGTCTGATGGTCCTTACCGCCCCTCCCGTGACCAGGCGCTGGCAGAAGAGAGAAAGCTACCTCTCACTCCAGAGATCCCAGAACCACGACGGCCTAGGACCTTCGGTCGTCAAGGCCCCCCGGGCCCAGGGCTGTCACCCTTCATGCTTAACTAGTTCGCGAGGACTCTAGTGAAGATTAATAGATGCCACGGCCTTCACTGTCACGAGTGCAGAGATGAAACCCAGCCACACACTTGACAAGGAGAACGGCCTGGCGATGAACGAGCACTGGAGTGGAATGCGGGGCCCCAGGACCGTGCGGCGTCACCACTGGCGGGCTAACCTTGAGTCATTCATCTCCGCCCAGCACAGCTCTGCCTGCTGCCCTGTGTTGCCACGGGGCTCCTCCCTGGGTTTCCCAGTGGCTTGCAGGAGGCAGCTGTGCTGAAAACGTGAGCTGGAGAACAAGAGGCGGTGGGGCCTGGCGTGTCTGCCGCCCGGCCAGCCTGCGGGCCCTGCTGGGGGCACGGGCTCTCTCCTAGCCCGCGGGCTCGGCTACATCAAACTGCCGGAGACTGGACGGCTTACCTTGAAGCACTTACGTCTCCCGTTCTGCAGGCTGGGGGTCCAAGCTCCCGTGTGGCAGACCCTGTGTCTGGTCCTACCTCTGCCCGGCTGGCAGATGGCTGTCTTCTCGCTGAGTCTTCCTTCAGTGGACAGAATTCTCGCCTCCATCTCTGTTACAAGAACACTAGACTCACTGGGGGTGGGGGCTCCACCCTCATAACCCAATTACTCCCAAGGGTCCCGCTTCCTAATACCATCAGGCTGGGGGTTAGGGCTTTTGAATTTGGTAGGGGGAAGCACAGACATTCAGTCCTTAGTGGGCTCTGTAATGTGGCCTTGGAAGTTTGGGGTTTTCCAAGTATGTTTGGAGAGTGCCTTTACATGCGGTGTACCTGGCGCCCTCACTTCCAGTGGGAGCACGTTCCTTGCAACTCGAAGACCACTCTCCCAAATACCACCCTGTCGGTCAGGCATGTGGGCCTCGTGTTCAGCAGAGCTGTGGCTAAGCGAGACCAACAAGGGAGAATCTAGGTCCGGAGAAGAGGCTTCTAAGCAGATTCTTGAGTACAGCCTTGTGCAGAAGATACTGTGTTTTTATTCAGCTTGGTTTTCAAAAGATTTCTTTGTTTCCGCATCATACAGAGCCTAGAGCTCCATCTAAGTGACCTGCTTACCAATCAGCTGAAAAGGAAGAGCTGCCAGATCTCCAGGTTTAAGAGGGTCACGAGGTCACGTCCGAGGTTACGTCCGAGGAGGAGCTTGGAAAGGGAAGACTGTGCAAGGGTTGTTCTGGGGAAAGGTCGCTCTGGGGAAAGGTCGGCTTAGGGCTCCTGGACAGCGGTCCCAGCTGAGGGCGAGGCGGGGACGGAGCGTGAAAGGGGCTGCATCGGACAGCTGCGTGCTGTGCTCCCACCAGCACACAGGGCCTTGGTCGTGCAGGTGTCCGAGTGCGCTTTGGCCCTCAGATCTGGTTCAGGTGTGTGCCAGCAGTGCCTCTAACATCTCCAGTCCAGGTACACACAGGGCATCCTTCTGTTCAAGGTTTGCCTGGTTCATATCCATGTGCATTCATTCACGCCAGGAAGGCCCGCCTTCCTGTGAACACTGCGGTGGGGTGAGGAGTCCCTGGGGTTCCGCGCCCTCTCCCGTGTCTCCAGCGGAGCAAAGCCCTTGTTTGTCTCCATGTATCCAGTCCAATCCAAGAGAGTGGCTGCCTCACTTCAATTAAGTTTGAATTAATTCTTGCTGGTTTCCTTTACAAAAACATCCAGGTTTTAATTGTTTCACCTAATTACTGGACTGCGACCCAGATTTAAGACCTGACACAGGTGATAGGGAACCATGGGTTTCCTTTGATTATATTCATTTATCGTCTCCAGAGCTTTTAGGAGCAGGATATTTCTCCTTCTGTTACTACTCATTTACGTGTCTGACCTTCCCGACTTTCTGACAGAATGAAATTTCCCTAAATAAACATCAGATCTCTAGATGTCTGTGTCTTCACATTTAGGATCAAGTTTAGCTGGAACCGTCCCCAAGGCAAGCCTACAGTGGCTTTTGGTCAAATGAGAAAAAACCCCACGACTGGCCTCTTTCCCCAAATTGTGCAGGGGGCTTAAAGAAGAGAGACCTGCAAATTCTATGGATGCTAATTATAGTATTCATTTCTAGCTACATATCTGCATGCAAATATCAGCCTGTATAAATTTGGCATTGAAAACACCCCAAGGCTCCCGTCTGGCAGATGGGTATCGGATCACAATGGAACTTAACAGTACCTGGGGGCTTTGGGGCCAAACAGAGGCGCTGAGCAACAAGAGAGCATCCGTCTTCCCCCCTCTGAGATGACAGTGGGGGCTTTATACATTGTTCTGGCCAGAAATATTTAAGAGGTGGTTTGGAGAAACACTTTGGGCTGATCGCCAATCTCCCTTAATGTTCTGCAGACAGTCTGTAGATCTTGGAAAGTAGGGCATCTTTAAATCACTCTCTTTTGCTTCACTTTAAGTTGAGGAGAATTCACATAAGCTGCGAGTTCAGCACGGCCCACTCTGCTGCTTCACGGGGACTCTGGTGGGAGGCGGGAGGTTGGGGCAGGTGCTGAGGAGGGCTGCATAAACCCTAGGATCAATTTCCCATCCTTTTTTTTCACTATGAGTATCACGAAGATTTCTTGGCCTTATCCTTTCTTACTTTGCAAAAGAAAAACACTCATTCAGGAGAAAAAAAGAAAACACAAAGGTGAAATGAGTGCTTTTCAAAGGTGGAGAGGGTTTTGAGAGACCTTGGACAGTGTGGCTGCCCCGGCTGGGACCTGATCTGTAAGTAGACCTAGCAGCGTTTATTCCCAGAGAAAGGGAACATCGGGAGGCTGTACAGGCGAGTCTTTGCTTCTTTGACTGTTTTGAAGTGCATGGACACAATTAAAATCAAATGTCAGGATATCTGAAAGAAAAATAGGAGCAAAGAAGAATTTGAAAGAGAACATTCCTCTCCACCCCTGCGAAGAGGCATTCAGAGTCGGAGGGAGTAGACAGGGTCTCCTACAAGAGCATATTATAAGGAGAGGCCCGTCTTGTGCACCTGTAATTTATACACTCACATTTTGGAAAGATTTCAACATCTCCCCCCACGTAGATGGGCTTAAAGAACTCTCTGAACCATGAACGCAGTCTGGCTGGGCTCTGGAATTGTTATCCTTTAAGGTAGAAAAATGAACTTAGGGAAATGATGCCCATCAGATTTGTAGATGTCCGAGGAAATATATTCCACAGGGGCTTCTGATTGTCTGTCGTCTCCTTGGAAACTTCCTTGCCTTGAACTTGGTAAGGCAAACATCTCTGGTTTTCCCAGGGTCTCAGGTAAATGGATAACATGGGGCAAAATATCAAGTATATGAATTCTAGTTTTTCATCATTTCCCAGATATTTAAAGGGTGAAAGCCTCGTCTGGCCATGGAGCCCTGCATGATCCCTGATGGATCCCTAGGGCCCGTCTCTGCATCCTCCACCAGTGAGATCGTACCACTCAGGACCCTCGTCTGAGTGGGCCGCTTCCTCCATCCCCATCACCTCGCCCCTCCCACTCTAGATCACCTCCCGCCACCTCCCCCAACCAATGTCAACTCACCTTCCTTTCTGAGAGGAGGACGTGATATCCCAAGCATACTCCATCCCAATGCATGGCACCTCCCTTTTGCTGTGCTTGTCACATTTACAATTGCTCGGCCATCTGTCTGCCCTCCTAGATCCCTCACTCCACCAGGAAGCTGGCTCTGATCCTTGGTACCTGGGACAGTCCCTGGCACAGGCAGATATTCAAAGGGTGGTGGTAGAAGGAAGGGACAGGACGCTCCAACCCCTACTCTATCCCCCCATCCCCGGTAGTGAACTGAGACCAAGGAGAGATGCTTTGAATTTGTTGTATTTGCAACACTTTGTTTAAATTTGCACATTTTAAAGCAGTTACAAATTTCAATTGCATAAAATATTTAAAAAACTTTTTTTTCCCTTTGAGAAGTTCTACTAATGCAGGAAGGACTTTTTTAAGAAGCTTAAATGTTATCTTTACCTCCCTTGCCTCTGTCCACCCACCGCTGGCCCTACTGACCCAGGGACAGCAATCCACGTGTTTGTGCTCCAGGGTACGAGGGGCTCCCTTAGACGCCCACCCCGTGTTGTGATACCTGCTGTCGGGGCTGGCACTACTATTTGCCCCATTTTACGGATAAGGAGGCCGAGGCCCCGAGAGATGAAGTGAGCTGTGTTCAAGGTTGCCCAGCCAGTGAGCGTGAGGGATGAGTTTGAGGCTGCACTGCTTGCAGGGCTTCTTGGAAGGACAGCGACTTCTGAATCCTGGAAAGAGCCATGCCAGAGACCAGCAGCAGAGTGGAGCACGGTGTCACTGACCCTGCCTTCACATTCGATTCATAATGATCTCGGCTCCGCAGCTCATGGTCCGCTGAAAGCGCCACGCTGGAAGGAACCCGAGAGGACTTTCAGGAGATGACACCATGACGACAGAAGTGACAGCTGACAGCCTGACACGGCGGATGGAGACAGGACTCAAAGGAACCTTGGAACTGTGTACTAGAAAGTCCCAGAATAGATGAGTCCTGCGTTGTTAGGAAACTTTCAGGTTTCTCTAGAGCTTCTCTTTTAGAGGCTAAAAAAAAGTCATTTAAAATAATGGTTTTTCTTTAAAGGCATAAGCTACAGTCACATGACAAATTAATTTCCCTGTACCCGGCAAAGGAAATAGCATGGTGGGTGCCTGCCAAGTGTGCCAGGAGGGAACCCTCCTTGGGTGCTTTGTCCAGGGCACGCCACTGTGCAGGAGTGTCACCTGCCTGTCCCCAGGTGTGGGGCTGATGGCTCTTCATATTTGTCAGTCCCCCGATTTTCACTATTTAATTCTCTATGCCTTTTCCTTGCTTAGTATGATACAAAGTCTATCTACCACCTTTACCTTTGTCTTGCCAGCAGATTTATTTTTAGCCCTTTTAATTAAAAAATAAACAAAATTTTAATTTTAATCTTTCCCAGGTTATCAAGAACATGGAACATGGAGCACGATACAGAATATACAGACCTGTCAAAGGAATAAATCTCTGAGAGACGTTTTCAAGCAACTAATTTTCTTTGGAACTTTGGGGAAAGTCTTTTTTTAAAGATATGTTTTAATTAAAATGGGTTTTAGATATTGACAAATATCTAAATCATTCAGTTTTCACTCGCTGCACTTGTTTTACAAATTGGAAAGTTTCAATTCATTAGAATGTGATTTGAATTTGATGGTATATTGTCCCAGTTTTTCCTTCTTATGAATTAATATTGTGAGCTAAATTACCTTGAATACAAGTTGTTGACTTCAATAATAAAGAAATTCACATCATCTTTTAATTTGTATTTAGAAGGCAAATAATACTTTCAAAGACGCTTAAACTCACCTTTTCATTCTAAAGGCAATGGAAGGTGCTGAGAGTCCCTGGGACTTGCGCACAGACACCAGCCTTGTTGGGACCCGGATTCTGACTCCGCTGTAGGTGAGGGCTTCCCTTTAGGGGCTTCCCAGGTGGTGCTAGTGGTAAAGAACCTGCCTGTCAATGCAGGAGACATGAGACATGGGTTCAATCTCTGGGTCAGGAAGATACCCTGGAGAAGGTCATGGCAATTGACTCCAGTCCGCTTGCCTGGAGAATCCCATGGAAAGAGGAGCCTGGCGGGCTGCAGTCCATGGAGTCGCACAGAGTCAGACATGACTGAAGTGACATAGCATAGCGATCTAGTCTTTGCTCTCATAGTCTTGGGAAGAGAGTCAACCAATTGTCTCTTTGCTACACATTTCAATTTGCAAAGTGATTTGAAATCTGAGTTGTAAGAAAATCGAAGCACCGTGTAGCTTTCATCTTTTGATGAGCTCCCAGTGTGTGTCTCCTCTGGATGGACTCCCCGCTTCCCTTCCCAGAAGACCCAGTTTCCACTGGGGTGCCTGTGGCAGAGGGAGATGGACTCCAACCCTGGCTTCAGGAGTGGAATAGGACACCTCATCCAAGCAGTCACTAGATCCATCCTGGCGCCACAGCTAATGCTTTAGAGGCAGATGGGTCACTCTGATGAGACTCTCCAAACATTTGTTGGAAAGTCTGGGCTACGGGCTATGCCCAGTGAAGATGAGAGGCCTGGGTCCTTTGCAGCCGTTTTGTTGCCATGAGGCAAGCCAGACAGGCAGAGAAGATTAATTAGAGGGATAAGATTGGGAGAAGGACAAAAAGATGAAGTCAGACTCCAGGATGAGAGTTATTCATGGACCAACTCTGGTCTTTTTAGGCATGTGAGCCAAGAATTCTAAACCAGTTGGAACTGAGTTATATTATAGGTCCTGACTGAGATGCGTATTTCCTTGCAAGTCCTAAAACAGAAGATCCTTCTTCCCTGTCCTCCCGCTTCCTCTCTTCATTTTCTAGTGGGGACTAGGTGGTCTTCTCTTTCTCTGTTTCCCCTTGAGCTTGACCTGGTTGACAGGATCACCCAGAGTTTTGACTGAGACAACAGAGCTGGTGGGCTGTGCTCTGGCGTCCGGATGCCCACCTGGGCTACCCGTGGAGGCGGGACTTCGTTATTGCAAACGAGTGTTAGCCTTTGCATTACTCTGCTTTATGCCCAGTTGTCTAGTGCAATGTCTTTTTCTGATTGGTCTGAATGTAATCTTTACATAGTAAGAATACTCTTCCTAATGTATGTTGCAAAGGCCATTTCTTCATCTGTTGTTGTTGAATTTTATTTGTTCATGGGTTTTTTTCTGTATAAAATTTTTACTTTTTTATGTAGCCAAATTTAGTACTCTCAAAAAATGGTAAAACAGTAACGTGTGAATTTATTTAGTTTAATGATGGTGACAAAATATTAGAGCTGATGATAATTTTTACTTATGGAAAATCTAAAAAGTATAGAGAAGTACAAGGAATAATTTAAAAATATCAAGAAATAAAATTTAACATATTTACTTCAAATTTAAAAAATTTTTATACATAAAATGAAACCATAAACACAGTATTGATCTTTTTGTCACTCATACCCAGGTTATTTACCTCCTTACATGTATGTAATTACTATAGTGGATCTTATGAGGTCATAATAAATATTTTACTTGGAAAAACAGATAATTATAAAAGGTATCTGGTATTGTTTTGTGTGCATTTAAAATTTCATGGATGGCATTGTAATTTTATTTGGTAACTTATCTAAACGAACCATCACAGCCGGCTGCATTGTGCCGGCTCCTCACCGCAGAGGCCTCTCTTGCTGCGAGCCCGGCTCTAGAGCGTGTGGTGCCCGGGCGTAGCGGCCCCACGGTGTGTGGGTCTTCCTGCTTCAGGGACTGAACCTGTGTCCGCTGCAGGCGGATTCTCAACCGCTGGACCACCAGGGAAGTTCTCTCAGTATCATTTTGAGATGTATCCACATTGGCACATAACTATATCATTGTTGTTCAGCTGCTAAGTTGTGTCCAACTCTTTGCAACCCCATGGACTGCATGCAGCACGCCAGGCTTCCCTGTCCTTCACTGTCTCCTGGAGTTTGCTCAAATTCATGTCCATTGAGTCAATGATGTCATCCAACCAACCATCTCATCACCTGTCACCCCCTTCTCCTCCTGCCCTCAGTCTTTCCCAGCATCAGAGTCTTTTCCAATGAGTCGGCTGTTTGAATCAGGTGGCGCAAGTATTGGGGCTTCAGCTTCAGCATCAGTCCTTCCAATGAATATTCAAGGTTGAGTTCCTTTAGGATTGACTGGTTTGATCTCCTTGCAGTCAAGGGACTCTCAAGAGTCTTCTCCAACATCACAGTTCGAAAACATCAACTCTTTGGCACTCAGCCTTCTTTATGGTCCAACCCTCATATCCGTAGATAACTACTGGAAAAACCATAGCTTTGACTATACAGACCTTTGTTGGCAAAGTGATGTCTCTGGTCTTTAATATGCTGTCTAGGCGTGTCATAGCTTTTCATCCAAGGAGCAAGTGTCTTTTAATTATGTGGTTTTAGTTAGCAACTGCAGTGATTTTGGAGCCCAAGAAAATAATGTCTTCACTGTTTCCATTTTTTACCCTGTCTCTTTGCCATGAAGTGATGGGACCAGATGCCCTGATCTTTGTTTTTTGAATATTGTGTTTTAAGCCAGGTTTTTCACTCTTTCACCTTCATCAAGAAGCTCTTTAGTTACTCTTTGCTTTCAACCAAATAACTACACATATTTTATTTATTTGACTGCTCTAGTTTTAGTTGTGGGCACTTGAGATTAGTCACTTGACCACTAGAGAAGTCCCCATAGTTTGTTTTTTAAAACTTATGGGTTGATGAAGGTTTGGGTTTTTCCTAGCTGTGACTATTGCAAGTAACCCTGTGATAAATTTTGCTCCCTTCTTTAAGAATTTCTGCAGGCATATACTTGGATATGGAATTTCTTGGTTGTGGGATATTGCATTCTTGGGTTTCACAGGTCCTGATACACTTGCCTTCCTGTGTGACTGTATCAATTGTACTTGAGCCGGGGATATGTGATATCTTGCTTTATAAATCTCTGCCAATCTTTGATACTGTCAGACTTGTAGATTTTTGCTAATCTGACAGTGTGGCTTCTCATTTTAGTTTTAATTTTTATTTCCTGCAGTATTTATATGAAAAGACAGTTTTTCTGATGTTTAATTGGCTTTTAAATTTTTCTCATTCGTGAAGAGGCTGCTGAAGTATTTTGCACATTTGTCTATTGAATTGTTTGCCTTTTTCTGATTGATTCATAGGTCTTCTTTGCACAGGCTGACTCCTAATCTCTTTGTCTATTAAATCTGCCAATCTTTGTCTGCTTGGTTACTGCATTTGCAAAAGCTATTCTTCTTCTCAAAATATACAAATGTTCATCTGATTATTTTTGTGTTTGTAAATATTCAAATCTTTTTAACATTAGGAGTTAAACAATGAATTATATAAAGAATGTCCTAAATGATTTTGTTCAGGTAGATAGCCAACTTCCCAGTAACATTTATTAAAGAGTGTATTTTGAAATGCCACTTTATAACTTTACACAAATACGCATGTGATGCATACATGTTTTTGAACTCTAGTCCACTGCTGCGATTGATTCTCCTGGGAAAACATCACTACATTCCAATGCCTGTAGCTTTAGAGTGTATTTTGACATCTGATCTGACAGGTCCTCCACTATGATCACTGTTTTTGCATCTTTCTTACCTAGTCTCAATCTAATCCTTCCAATAAAATGAAGGGACAGGTTTGCATCTCATTTTATTGAGGTTTGGGGTATAATTGCATTGTATATTTCTTCGATCCTTAATTCATTTCATTATGTCGAACAACAGAAAAAAAGGTGAATGACAATGTTTCGTGTTTTGGTGAACTTAAGGACACGAAATCAAGTGGAGAGCTTGGGTACTGGAACAGAATGGACTGGGTGTCTCTGTTTCCTGTGGTGGGACCCTCTCTGTGGAGTGAGCCTTGGAAAGAAGCGGTAGAAGGTTTTCTCTGCAGGGAGGTGGGAGGTCAGGGCTCGCAGCTGACCTGAATGTTTGCTTGTGTTCCTGTTTCTCTGGAATGATAGAGAAGCAAAGATCTGATCATGCTTACCATGACTTTGGCTTCTTCAAACGTGAGCGACTGTTTCCAGCACAAACGTAGCGCACGCTCCCGCAGCTGCACAGCTTGTGAAGACCCTCATCACTTGGAAAGTCACAGGTGTCCGCATCTCCCAGGATCCAGCTCCTGTGAACAGTGTGGGCCACCCTCCCGGCGCTTTGCCACCGCTGGGAAGGCTTCTCTTATGGATTCCTCTCTGGCGGTGAGTCCACAGGAACTGTTCCCCTGGGAGCCGACCTGTCCTAAAGCTGCCGCCAGACGGCTTACATCAAATTCCAGCCCGGTGGGAGCCTGCCTCCTCCAGTGTCTGCCAGAGCAAAGAGCTCCCCTCTCCCTGCCCCCTGGCTCTGCCTGAGGATTTCTCAGCTGACAAGCCTGCCTTTCTAGGAAATTTCCAGGCTTAGATTGAATGGTAGGGCAAGATGGAGTAAGACGGCGACCTCAGGCTTGAGGGAAGCAACAAGGCAAGCCCACGGGTTCTCCTCCCAGGCTTTGCAGACACTGCAGACTCTGACACAATCTAGGGAAAATGTGTATAAACACGCCACACACACGTACATATATATGTATGTATCTGTGTGTGCATGTGAGCGTGAGCATGTTCAGTCGTGTCCAATTCTTGTGACCCTGTGGACACTAGCCTTCCCGGCTCCTCTGTCCTTGGGATTCTCCAGGCAAGAATGCTAGAGGGAGTGGGTTACCATTCCCTTCTCCTGGGGATCTTCCCGACCCATGGACTGAAACTGCATCTCTTATATCTCCTGTACAGACAGGTGGATGCTTTACCTGGGAAGCCCCTATGTGTGTGTGTATACACATAAATATATATATGTATATGTTACATATATAAAAATATGACATAAATATATATATGTGTGTGTGTATATATATATATATATATATATGCATGCACATACACACTCTGAATTTAATTTCAAGAGTCTTGAGAATCAGAATAAAACAAAAAAATCCCAGCTGAGATGCCTGATGTGGAGGAAATTTGACAAGAAAGTGCTTTGCTCTTTGGAGCTCAAAGTGGCTGCATTTCCAGTAACAGTGATTAACAAGAAAGCATTTGCGAGGTCTTAATGGAGCCGAGCCCTCTGGTCAGAACGCTGTGTGCATCACCCATCTGGGACACGCGTGTAGCATGCGCCACGGTCATCCCCAAGCACACGTCTGAAACAGACCCTCCGGATCAAGGTCCGCTGCAGGAAGTGACCCGCTCTGCCCTGTAGTTGGTGAGAGCCAGAGGGGCCGCTGTGGTGACTGAGTCCCTCGCTGCTGCAGCTGCAGCCAGAGGGGTCTTCTGGGCCCTCCCAGCCACCTCCCGTCTTTGGACAGTGACTGGAAGCATCTCTGGCTGGAGGCAGCTTGAGAAGCCCCCCGGCCGGGTCATGGTTGGACCCCCCTGTGCTGTCGGGGCCACCAAGGTATGTGGAGCCACCTGCTGGGCTGGCCCAGCACATCTCGGGGGGAGGTAGGGACCCTGGACGGAACATGGCCTGATGCTTCGACCTCTAACTTTGCTGGAACGCTGGCTTGCCTTCGTCTGTGTCATTTTGCGTCATGCGTTATTCACACGGAGCTGTTCATGGGAGACTCACAGATTTTTTGTTATGGTCAGCTGGCCTTGCCGTGTTTATTTCCAAACTGGTCCTTTCCCCTTCACTGCAGTTTTCAGGCCTGGGCTGGGACTCGCTGCAGAAAGGCCCGTGTTGGTCCTTAGCCTCTGGGGACGCAGTCGAGTACAGAGGGGCAGAGATGTTATGACCGCTTCCCCCTGAGCCCCACACCCCTATTCCCGCGGAGGACAAGCTGTGGCTGTGACCCTGGGGAGAGGCATACTGAGCTCAGAAGTTAGCCTGATCTTTAGTCAATGCTGTTGAAAACCCCCGGGAACTGATGGGAAGGTGGACACAGATGAACGCAACAGTCCCCCTAAACAGGACCCTGATTCCCGATCCCCCATCCCATCCCTCCACTGCCTCCTGACCCCTTCCTGGGGTTTGTGAGGGCACCCCCCCAACAGCCGGGCCTCCCTGAAGCTGGCTCTCTGTCTTCTCAGCCCTCTTCTCGCCCTGCCGGGGCCGCCCCGCCAGAGCCTTCCCACCAAGCCCTCCTCTGGAGGAATCGACTCGCCTGCCGGCACCCTCCCGTGGCCCGAAGACACACTTCCCTAATAGAGCGCTTCACGGCAGCAAAGTGGTTGTCGATAAACCCTCCAGGTCGAGCGGAGTCAAAGGGAATCTGCGCAAGTCATTGAGCACTGAATGACTTGTTTCAAACTCAAGTGCCAGCCGGCTCTCAGGAAAGATTGTTATGACTGTTACTAGGTCTCCCTCTACTTCCTGTCGAACATCTTATTATCAATTTGCGTAAGCGTTGCGCGCGGGTCCAACTCCGCTACTACGCTGTTGACTCCAATTTTATAAATGTGTAAGAAGTGAGTAAATTAAGCGGTGTGAACCCTGCCAGGGCTGTGACCCCACCGGCCCTGCGTGCAGGCCCGGGACGGCTGTACGGCATAATGATTGCATTACAATCTTGTGATATTATTCAAAATGACTTCAGATAAATGAATGATAAACTAGGGGTTACGCCGCCTTTATTACAGAGCTGATAGGTAGCTAATCAGTGTCCAAGTATGTGTCATTACAGAAATTATGAGCTGGGGTTTGATGTGAATTCCCAGAGAGGCTGGCTTGGAGCTTTGTCTGGTGGGAGGCCACAGGCTGCTCTCTGAATTCTGAAAACAACCAGCCTCTCAGCTCTCATAATTTCTGTAAATTACTAGTAGATATCTTTAAAGGCCCGGGGAATATGCTTTAATCCACTAACAGACTTTCTTTGTGGCAAATGATCAACGCTCTGCTTTCAAAGACTTTTCCCCCCTCTCTGTATTCTACATCCATTGAGCAAGAAGGTTTTCTTACTCCTTAAGGTGACGTGTGAAGAATAGTAAAGACTAGGAAATGACTGGTCAATTGCAGATTGGAGGAGAGGCATTAAAATGTCAAGTTCGGAATTCTCCAAGGCCAAGGCTAAAGCCAGGAATGGCATCTTGGACGGGAGGGCCGGGCTCCCACTTGGGCTTCCTGAGTGGTCGCAGGCTGGTAAGAGGAGGCGCTCGGTCTAGAGCTGCTGGATGGATGGCAGACTGACTTCGTCATGGAAACCGGCTTCTCAGGGTAGCCTGAGGACGTTGCCCAGGGAGGGCACGGGCGCCACCTGCTGCAGTCACTGGGCTGGGTCTGAAAGCAGCTCGTCCACTCCCTACTCCTCTCCTGGGACGAGTTACTCAGATTCTTTGGCTCTCCATTTCTTTATCTGTGAAATGAGGAAAGAGGACACCCGCTTGTATTGATTGTGGGGATTTCATGAGAAACCAAGACAGTTTGCCAATAATTTCTCCCATGTAGACTACCTGCTGAGCATCCGGCCACTGAGAGCTATTTCTATTATCAGCGTCCTTGTTGCCGAGAATGGCAGGCTGCGTGACAGTTTGGTCCTTGAAATGTTTATCTAGGAGGCCATGAAGAGAACTGTGCCCTGGCAAACTGTACCGCTTGTTCAAAGTTCCCGCTGTCAGGTCTTTTGATTATGGGCATGCGTGCTTGGTTTCCACCCAACTCTTTGCGACCCCCATGGACTGTAGCCGGCCAGGCTCCTCTGTTCTTGGAATTCTCTAGGCAAGAATACTGGCGTGGGTTGCCATGTCCTTCTTCAGGGGATCTTCCCGACCTCAGAATCGAACCTGGGTCTCCTGTATTGCAGGCAGATTCTTTACCGACTGAGCTACGAGGGAAGCCCGTTTTCAGTACACAACTCATCAGATTTCAGGAATAACTGTGGCTTCCTTTGGTTCGTAAGGCAACGTCTTCTATGAATACACAGCCGGGGGGAGGCTCTGCATCAGCATGTCGCCCTTAGCAGCTACTCTGGGAAGGGTGCAGAGTGAAGAACCTGGCACCGTGCCCTGGCCCTGGTGGACCAGGTGACCACGTGGCCCTGAGCAAGTGTCTGAATGCTTCTGACCCTCTGAAAAGCAGCGTGTGGGCTGGGCGCCCTCTGAAGCCCCCATCGGGTCTGTGAGACCTCACACGGTGGGACCTCCATCTGCACACTGATGACCTTGTCAACACCACGCACGCCACTGTTAGAGCCACACGCCTACCACCCGAGGGTCCGAAAAGGCCTGGGGGACCGCTGGCCCCCGGGCTGACCCAGGGAGTGAAGAAGGCCAGGGGCACCAGGGGTCAGTCACAGGGCAGAGCCCCGAGAGAAGACAAATGAGATGGGGACCGAGAGACAGTTTTGACCGAATTTGAGAAATCAAACCAGGTGGCAGAAGAGACTTGACCACATCGCATTTGGGGGAAGGAGGAAGGAAAAGAACGAAGGGCATCTGCCATGTCCAAAGACGGTGATGCCACGCATGCCTGCTAAGTCACTTCAGTCGTGTCCGACTCCATTTCCCCATGGACTGTAGCCTGCCAGGCTCCTCTGTCCATGGGATTCTCCAGGCAAGAATTCTGAAGTGGGTTGCCATGTCCTTCTCCAAGGGATCTTCAACCCGGGGATCTAACCCACTGCGTCTCTTATGTCTCCTGCATTGGCAGGTGAGCTCTTTACCCTGAGAAGCCTGTGATAACACAGGGAGGGAGATTAGAAGGCCTGAGTTTGGCTGGGCCGTGCGGGGCTCGCTCTGCCAGGGTGAGGTGATTCCTCTGTCACTGCGGCACCAGCGCCTGAACTGCAGGCACCCCAGTTGCTGCCCATCTAGCACTGAGGAGGGATACACAGGGCCTCCCTGACATAGTCGGTGAAGGCTTGCTTCTTTTTCATTTTTTTGGGAAAAAATTTGAAGCAGTGCACCGATCCAGTGTGAGTGTGCCAGTTTCTTCCCCTGCTGGGAGGGCACCAGCCCAGAGCATTCTAAGGGCTGAGGGGCCAGGAGCAGCCGGGCACAGGTTCCTCTCACCGTGGACACTGCTTTTGATTGGAAAGGCAGGGCTGCTGGTCAACCCAACGATGGCACGCCTGCTGTCAAGTCCGCTGGTGATTTTACCAGCACTAATAAATACTGATATTGCAGATGAAGAGTCTAAAATATAACCTAAGGGTAAGGCATCCTGATATTCATAGCAGCATTATTGTGATAGCCAAGATACAGAAGCCACCTAGGTGGCTATCAACAGGTGAATGAATAAAGAAGATGTGATATATATATATATATTATGTATATATGTATATATACATAATATGTATATGATGCTATACTACCCAGCCATAAAGAAGAATGAAATTTTGCCATCTGCAACAACATGGATGGACTTGGAGGTTATTGTGCTCCATGAAAGAAGTCAGACAGAGAAAGACAAATACTGTGTGATGTCACTTATATATGGAATCTGAAACAATACAATAAACTTGTGAATATATCAAAAAAGTCACAGACTCACAGATGTAGGGGACAAACTAGTGGATACCAGTGTGTGTGTGGGGAGGGGCAAGACGGAGGTGGGGGAAGGGAAGGCACAAATGGTTGAGTATAAGGCTCGGGGATGTATTGTACAACATGGAAAATATAGCCAATATATTGTAATAATTGCAAACAGAAAAACATTACAAGTTGTTTAAAAACTAAAAATGAAAAATATCCTTAGTGTAATTAGTTTACCAACTATATTTTTGAATGGCCTGTTAAAACCTTTAAATACAGATTTTGGAACTATAGATATTCATTTATATCCAAGAAGTAAGATTATAAAAACAATAAAGACTAGTTTTTGAGAAAGATGATGATTTTAAATGAAGCCAGAGGAGAAAATTAGTTCCTAGAATAACTGGCATCATCACTGGGAGTTTCAGTAGGTTTAACCATTGCTGATGCATTAGGCAGTCTCAAATATTCCATGGCTTCTTATGTCTGGGTCTTAGGGACATAAGTGCTTTTCTTTGTTTAATTATCTTGTTAAAAGACACCAAACAAGAAGTGATCCACACTCAGGTAACGATCAGTGGAGGAATCAGTATTTGTTTATCATAAATATCGTGTATCCTTCTAATATGGTTTCTGCAGATTCAGTATGCTGGCCCACACGGCGTGGTCCCCGGGATGGGCTTGCTGGTGCTTAGATTTCGCTGTGGAACCGGCTCCAGCTCTCGCCTTGGTGGCCACAGCTACACTCAGGAGGGAGTCTCCTGGATTGTTCCTCGCTCGGGAGCAGTTGGCTTATGTTTATTTGTGGGCTGAGGCTAAGCACAGATAATTGTAGTCCCCAAAGATATTTTTCTCAAATTTTGATAGACTCAACATAGAAATTAAACTGGAATTCTGTAGCTGATGGCATTCATAGTAGTTTTTGCTAACACAAATGTTATGATATTTTAAAAATGAAGAAAATTGGCCTTTCTCCCAGAAAGGCAATGCTGGGAGAAATCGACAGATCTGTTGATGCACACGAATAAAAGTACAACAACCAGGACAACCCCCGCCTCTCAGTCTCTTTCTACATGCACACACAGACACAGACGCACACACACACAGATGCACACACACAGACACACACGCAGACGCACACACACAGACACAGAGACACACACACAGACGCACAAACACACAGACACGCACGCAGACGCACACACACAGACACACACAGAGACACACACACAGACGCACACACACAGACACGCACACAGATGCACACACACAGACACAGAGACACACACACAGACGCACAAACACACAGACACGCACGCAGACGCACACACACACACGCTCCCACACACATGGGCCTGTCTGTGGAATGCTCAGCGGTGAAGCAGGTACTCTCCCGTCTAAATCCCTAAAGTCCAATCGGACAGAAATCTCTGAAGGCTCAGCCCAAACCGAGCCTGTCATTTGCGAGAGCCGAAGGCAGATGCCTTCACTGGATCGACCCAAAGACCTACGCTTGCTGGTGGCTAGTCTTCTTGTGCCAAGAGGTGTGTGTGTGTGTGTGTGTGTGTGTGTGTGCGCGCGCTCGAGGCTGCTTTCTTGTCTTTTTAATTCTTATACAGAATTTTCTGAACCCAGGTGCTGAGTTCACGTAGCCCTAAGCACTGTGAGAATCTGGACTGCTAGACTGAAAGAATCTAGCACAATCTAAAAGAATTGAAATAATTCAGGTTGAAAATGAAATGCTAGTAAAACCTTTTAGGCTGAGCTGCCTGTTTGCCTGTTGATAGAAACCAAGCAAGTCATAATCATTCACTCAGCCATCATCACGGAACAAACTGTCCTGGGGCGTGCTCTATGCCGGCTGCACACTAGTACTGAGGAGGGATAAGTGATGGCTCTGTTTCCTGGGAACTCATCCCCTGGCAAAGGTGAATCTTGAAGTCAGACTGCAAACCCTGGGAAGAGCAGAGAGGGGTGCAGGAGGGAGTGTGATCTGGAGTCTGTTGTGGAGGGCTTCCTGGAGGAAGTGGCATTTGCGCTAAGCGCTGAAACTAGATCAAGAGAGGGAAGCCACCCTCATGGTCAAGGCCCTGCACAGAAAACAGACCAGGGTGACAGAGTGCAGCTCACTGCCAGTCGCTCGGGAGTGCGCAGGCAGACTGCAGGGCCGCGTGGGGTGCAAGCAGCGAAGTTCAGACGGGAGAGAGCAGGCGCAGCCGACATCCATGCGAACGAGACCCGGGGGGAGTCAGCCTGTGGCCCCAGGTGCCCCCAGATCAGTGTCATTTCAGCACCTCTCCACACACACAGCAGAGAGAAGGACTCCTGCCAGTGGGCAATCACAAGGTCACACCTCATAACTGCTGGGACCAGGGTGATGCTTTAAAACACTTTGAAATGCAGAATGTTCAATCTGTAGGAACGTCTGTTTGCTTTCCCTTTAAATAAGCGTTCATTTTCACAGGGAGATGGCTACTTTTTGAGTAACCTATTGTGTGGAAACAGCAAAATCTGAGTAGAACTTTGGTCCTTGACACTGGGTGGGTTACATGCTACCGCGGAACCTCCGAGAGACCTCGGTGCCAAGCAAAATTCAGCGTGAGAACAGATACCCGCTCTGAGGAATCCCCGGGCCCCTGAGCCCCGTTTTCCATCCCTCACAGAGGTGACGGCCACAAGCAGGCGTTCCCACGTGAGTACAGCGTGCGCGCAAGAGAGTCCTGGGAAGAGAGCGGGTGAGTATTTGTTTCTGCATTTACATGCTCCATTGACGAATGAAATGGTAAATATTTAAAGCCTGAAACTCTCTCCATTTCTCCTTCAAAGACCCGCTCCAAGCCCCTCTGGCCAGCGTGGCGTCGCGGCTCCCGAGTCATTAATCACTCTTTGTTTGGGCCGAGCTCATTGTTCGGACGTCCAATTCTGCCCAGGCAGGAGCCCCCGGCCCGATTCTTTGTTCAGTGCGGCCCCCGGCCCGAGGACACACCTGGAGGCGGGGACTGGCGTGCAGGGCTGCGGCAGTGCAGCCGATTCGGAGTCCTGTGCAGCTTTCCAAACCCGGAGGGTGAGGCTGAGACCTATTGTCTGTAATTACGAGGCCTGGCAAACACCTCCTGGCGGTTTTGGAGGCATCACCATAGGCGTGATGCTCTTAAAATCTGTCCTGATTAATCTGAGAACATGTAGTGAACGACTGATGTTTTATTGGGGAAGGATGATTCTGGGGGAATCTCTTTTTGTACCGGACAAGGAAAAAGATGGATAAGATCATGCAATGTGCAGGAATGAAAGAATTACTGGAAACACTTGGTTTTGCCATTTAATTCACAACTTAGAATAATATAGCTAAACCTGGGTCCTCGGAGGCCCTAAAATATAGTCCATCATTAGAAACTACTTAGGAACGTTATTGGAGAGCTCTGATAATGTATGGGTGCAGAACTGTTTGAATGGAATTTAGGAATCAAAAATAATAACTTTCACCCCCAAATCATATGATGTAAAATATCCACTGTCATCCCATGATTTGTAGGTGGCATCCTGCATGTGTATATGCATGTATTGGCAGTTCTTTACAAGATGCATACATTTTTATTTTGTTTACCCGTATGCAAGGCACTAAAAAGGGTTTTATTGGAAGCACATACTCTAGATTTACAATATTATATTCGAGAGTATACATTTTCTAGCAACAACAACAAAAAAGGCCCCACTGTATCCACACCAGTGACAAATCTGCCAGGAAGTGACTAGTTGATATGCCTTTTTATTACCACAGCTGCCTTGTATTTTCTACTCAAAATAAAAGAAAATCACAGGATCCTTAAAATAATAGCTGGCAGCAGGTAGTTACCGGGAAATGCATGTCCCGACTCTTCACTTTGCAGCCTCCGTCTGGATGGCAGATGAGAGGCTGGGATCTGTGGTCGGTGACAAACACATGGGTAATAGCATTCAGCTCGCCTAACTGTAAAAGTGAATTCACCAGGCCTCTTTGTGTGATTGTAGACCTGACATGTCGGATGAGAGGGGGACCCGGATTACCTGCCAAAACAACAGCACAAATAAACGCCAGACCTCGGGCGGCTTGATGTCAAATTACAAACATCGCTCCTACCATCGATTCAGAGCTGGTATGGAAGGCCCGGAGTCTGCCTTAGATGAAGGGGGATCTCACAGCCCGACTGCACCCCGCTGGCTGGAGGGGTGTCCTGACCTCATGCCTCTGGGTGGCATGGCACCAAGGATGCCCATTTTCCATGCGCCGGGTGGGGGCTGAGGCTCTGCAAGTAGCACAGCAGTATTTAGCACCCACGGGTTTTCTTCTAAAAGTTCTGTGATTGTCTAATGTGATAGCTCTGAAACTAAAATCGCCTCCTGTAGCACGGCTTGATTTAGGCTGGAGGTAGCTCATAGGAATGAGAAAGGCGAACACAGCCATCTTTGGTGTGTCTTTTGTTACTTATGCCCCTTGCATTCATACTGAGCCCCCGCTTAGGATGGCATTTGTGAGGAGGAGGCGGTATTTATTGGGCTAGGTTTTTCTTTTTAAGGTTCGCAATAAGACAAAGTGCTGCTTACACAGTTCTGCCCATGATAAAGCAAATCCCTATGATTAATTGCAGGTTCTCCTGCATTTGGGTTTATTTTGTTTTATAGGATACACAGAAAATGATTTTAAACAGTACTTTAGAAATTCTTGAAATTTCTGAAAATAAAAGGGACTTTTATTATTTCTTTACAAAATTTTGGGCAAGGCCATGATTTTCACCACGCCACTCCAGGATGGCTAAGCGAAGCATCCTTCCTTCCTTCTTTCTTTTGTTCCTTCCTCCTCCCTCCCTCACCCCTTCTTTCTTTTGCAAATGCCCTGTATGAAGGTTGTAAGGGAAGCATATTACAGCAGACCCGCCCCGGAAACAGATTTTTCGGGGATCCGGGTGGAAGCCTCTGGTCCTCGGGGCCACAGAAGCTCTTTGCCTCCATCACCAGACGGTCTTCCCTCTGACTGTGCAGGTTTGCCCTGTGCTACCTGCTACTCCATACCATACAGGTCAGGATCTGAAAGCTCTTGAAGAGGCTTAAATGATCCTCAGTGTGAGGCCCAAACACCACATGCCCAACTAACTAACGGACCAGTGGTACTCAGGGAAAGGTAATTTGAGCTGCTTTATCTTCTGGGCACTCATTTTAAAAATTACATGCGTGTTGAAAATATACTGCACCCTTAAACTACACATTCTCTTTTTCAGCTCGTGATTTAAATAGTCTCTCAATAAGCACAGTTTTAAATGATTCCGGAGAACTCTACGTCCATCTAAATTCATTAAAAAGTGCAGCCAAGGGCTGTGGATTGTGATTCCCAGATCAGCAATGATTCTCACCAGCGTGCCTGGGTTCCTGATTTTCCAAAACGAACACATCTTAAGTTTTCGTGTGAACATCCAGTATCTGAAAACATTTAACATTTTCTCAGCACGCTTAATGGTATGTCACATGATTTCTAGCTGAGCCGAGTCTTCCAGCATCCCAGGGACATTCTGATTTAGCAAACACACTCTTCAATAAGAGAACTAAATTTAGCTCTTTGCAAGGAGGTTATAAATACTAATTTTTTTCTGGTGCCAATATTGATGATTAAATCACTCTAATTGGCATTGTTGGAGCTAAGCACGAGGTGATTTATTTACCTGCTCTGTTTACATGAAGTAGATAGCAACAATTACATTTATTTTAACTGTAGTTATTAGAAATACAGTACATGTAATATAGGCCAGAAGCAAATAAACATATTAGCAGGAAATGTTTGAATGATCTGAGTCACCTACGAGCTGGCATAGCAGGTGGTGACATCCTCTTTTTAAATTACATTTCAGCAAGTGAACATAATAAGTCCTCCTGTGTTATACATTTCGCTGGTAGCGACTTATACTCACATTATTCAGTTTGACCTCATTCCTGCTAATCACCATCTCGGTTTTAATAGCTGCCACAGTGAGTGAAACAGTTAATGCAGTATTTCTTGCCGAAAGAGTGCCTGTCAGGCTATTGATGACAAATTAAAATTAATAAAGAAGCTCTGTGTTGAATTGGAGGCGATGGAATAGCGCCGGCGCCCACGTGACGGCCGGGGCCTCTGGGGTGCTCCGTGAAGAGGAGTGTTTGGTGTACGTGCATCGTCCTGAAAGGCAGCGCTAAAACTGCCAAATCCCTGCCTTCGCCGGGAAGACTTCCTGAAATAGGAACTGTATTCTTTTAGCCCTCATCACATGTAATTTATCCCTTGGAGAGTTATTTCCTGTTCTGTACACCTTAGCTCTGTGCTGTAATAATAGTATGTTTCCAAGGTTCTACAATTTTATTTACCTCAGTAAGAACCTTTACAAGAACAATCACATACAGATAGGAGTCCGGGAAACACGGCAGGAATGCGCAAGCTCGGTGCTCCTCGCTGCCAGTCAGACCTGCCTCCATTCCAGGGACCCAGGCGCTTCCTTAAAGAGCTAGCGCCTCACCTTGTTCGAAAAGCACAGCGTTCTGGGGTCATGCTTTCCTTTCTTATAGAAAATGACGTCTCATCACAGAGCATTTTTCTTTCCAGTAGATCCAAAACGAGAGAGTAACACTCTCTAGAAGATTTGACTAAATAGCCCAAGTGCCTTTGGTCCCATAGCTTATGTGTGGTGTGTGCGTGTGCGTGCCCAGTTGCTCAGTCGTGTCCGACTCTTGGCGACCCCATGGACTGTAGCCTGCCAGGCTCTTCTGTCCATGGGATGTCCCAGGCAAGAATACTGGGACAAGAGTGGGTTGCCAATTCCTTCCCCAGGGGATCTTCCCGACCCAGGGATCGAATCCATGTGCCTTGCGTCTCCTGCATTGGTAGACAGGTTCTTTACCACTGTACCACCAGGAAAGCCCCGATGTATGTTTTATGTCGACTTTTATATAAAATGATTATTAAAAGGAAAAATGAAGATTCTGCTGGGGAATGGGAGGCAGGGGGAGGTCCACCTACTGTCTGGGATGGGTGGGAGGCTGCTCCGGGGCCCTGAGTTAGATGGCCACAGCAAGGTGACCTCATTGCAGGGAGAGCTGCAGCCTTTGCAGAATCGGCAGAGGTAGTTCTTACTGTCCCCGGGAGACACAGCTCAGAGACGGAGCTGTCTTACCCCCAAGAGGCCATCCGCGGAGGCCGGCAAGGAAGGTCTGGGCTGGTTGTCTGGTAAGGGCTAGGCCTGGTGGTGCCCCGGAGAGAGGAAGTAGGATGACAGCCCTGGCCCCGGCTCCTGCAGGGAACCCAGGGGAACCCCGAGCCATCCCGGCCGTCCATGAGGACACGAGGCTTCTGGCAGCACTGGCCCCGGGCGCTGAGGGGCCCACCGTCCAGACTCCATCAGCGGCCGAAGGCCTTGTGGGCTCCGGGCCCGCCCCCCCCCCCGCTGGAGCCAGGGTTTCTCAGTGTGTCCTGTCTCTGAGCTGTCGGCTCAAGGATCCCACTGGAAAAGAGAGCAGCGGGGAGCAGTCCTGTCCTGGGGCCCAGGGCCCCCGGGGCCACTCTGCCCTTGTGGAGCTCTGGGTGGGGTCTCGATCTTGCTGTGCTCTTGCACCCCTTCCCAGGCCTGAGCCCTGCAGCCCACCTGCCCTCCAGCCCTCCCTGGCCACTGTGGGGCTGCCTGGTCCATCTCCCTGACCACCCCCAGATTGGATGTCTGTGTGGCCCCCCATCACGGGCTGCTTTGAGTCGGGGCACACGCTTGCTTCCTTGAACTGGAATCCTCTGGGGAGAGGTCATCTGAATGGTAACTGCTCAGGAAAGGACTTGGACTCTGGCCGGGGGCAGACAGACTGGCCATCTTGCTTTTCTTTGTCTTCCGAGAGCTGTATCTGGACCCTGTCTTGCCTCCATGTGACTTCAGGTAGGGAGTCTACTTTAGCAGTGCATCAATGACTTAATTAAAGTATATTTTATTTTTTGTGGTGGCAACGTTGCTTATAACCTTATAAGTTCTGTGCGTGATGACCTAGGGGTGGGTGGCGGGGGTGGGAGGCAGGCCCAAGAGGCGGGTGATGCACGTGCGTGTGCACAGACCTGACTCACACTGCTGTGTAGCAGAAACGACACAACGTTATGAAGCAATTACCCTCCGACAAAACCACTCTAAGAGATACACCACGTATGGGCATCACGGTCCTGCTTCTGGGTACCCCCCAGGGAGCGCGCCACCAGGATTCAGTTCTCCCATCGCCGTTCAGTTTTGCTTCTTCCATCCTCCTTTGACCTCCCCTGGGGGGACCACTGCTCTGTCCTCATATCTGTGTGTACACTCTGGTTTGGCTGGGTTTGTTCATCTATTTTGTTTTTGGTTCAACAATACATCTGAGATGCTGACTGTGCCAACAGGATAAAAGAGACTTGGCGCTTAGGTACTTAGTAAATCCCTCTCTCTCTCCTGTAGAAGCTCACCTATGGGCCTCCTTGGAAACCGCCGTGGGCGTCATAGCCCCCTGCACGCCACCACCTCTGATCTGCCCACACGTCGAGCCGTATCGCCGCGTGCTTTGCACGTAGCACTTCCGCCCTCCCTCTGGTGACCAGTGGCCGTCCATCTAACAGGTGTGCAATGGAAGCTGTGCATTCGTCTCGGTCCTGAAATGTGGGATTGTTTTAGCACAGGATTAAGAGGGTTGACACCTTGAGTAATTGAGACGAGGTCCTTTGTAATTCATAGGGTTGACATATACTAGTCAAATTGCTCTGTCTCTGAGTTGTAAAATAAAAATATAGAAAATGAGGAATTAATTCAATTAAACATTTTCCCACCCACATTTTACCTTTCCTTGCTGCTCTGGGGAATAATTTATGAAATGTATATCACCAGAAGACTTATTTTTGCCATTATTTTTAACTTAATGAGTGTACCTTGCACATCAGAGAGAAAGAACAAAGGTTAAATTTTACATTAACAGCACACTGCAACATGGTATGCAAATATCTATATGCAAATATAAAGCCCCTGGAAGATGAATGTGTTATATTTTTAACCAGTTAACTATGACTGTGAAGTATTGTGTGAGATATTCAGTGGTTTCATTTTTATATCTTTCTTGTAAATAATGCATAAAGTATGTAGATGGTGTCAAAATATGATTAAACTATTAGCTTTATAGTTTTCATAGTTAAGAATGTGTTCAGCATGGAGCCCCTAATAACTCATTTCTAAAGGCAGCGACCAGTATGAAATATTTCTTGTTCAAGTGAACATTATCATGTGACATAATGATTTTGCTTAAAACCAAGTTAAATGAGGAGTAAAATTAAACAATATTGCATGAATTGTGTTTGACTAATTTTGTGTCACATTATATTAGCGAAGCTTTCAGAACACGTGTTAATGACAAATAGTGTAAACCCCCGACATACTTTATACGTCTGTACAACCACCCTTAAGTCATTAGCTTTTTAAAGGTTCATTTTGTTTGCAGTTTTTGTAGCCGGTGGCTTTTCTTGATTATTTTTGCCCATAAAAGTAGACGCAATTCAGAAATAAATTTCGCATACAACGCGGGGACTTAATTTCAGTAGCAAGGGTATGATTTTCATAAGGAAAGCAAGTCATTTGAAAACTTGAGACTTGACGAATGCTGTTTCTAAATTAGTCATTCTAATGACTTCTTAAAATACGAGTCAGCCTCCAAAGGACCATCCTGACGTGTGGTTGTAAACTTCTCTGAATCAAATTTGATGAGAAGACAAGCGATCCTCAACTTGGCAATTCACTCCCTCTAAGGAGCACACTGTTTCTGAGGCGTGGGTAGACGGACCTCTCTAGTGTGTGATGTCCACGGTGGCCTGTGTGGGTGATTTGTCAGTCGTGTGTGATTTGGCTGCAGGCCGACTCTCATCTTCCGTGGAGGGCTGGGGGATGATGCCGCCCGAGGTCCGACAGAGCGGCAGAGGCGCCAGAATCACCAGAACAACAGGAAAGACCCTGTTCACTGTTTACACTCGGCCCTGGAAGGAGATTTGACCTTTACCCAGAGCAGGGGCGACCTCATGGAGTCATAACTCTGATCTTTGCTGATCATATAAAGGGATTTAAAGTGTTAGGGAACACCATGGGTGGAGGAATAAAGCTGACCAAGTATGAAGCCGACATCACGTAGGTATCGATGCTATTTTCCAAACTGTCTGCAGTCTCCTTGAGCTCCCATGATAAGCCCTGGCTTGTGAGGCGAGAAGCGGGCTCGAGGGGCAGTGTTTACTTGCAGAAATGTTGGACCGAGGGCCCTGCGTGCGTGCGGGCCTGTGTGTGTGGTGGGGTGGGCAGTCAGGGAGCAGATCGGTACTCTGAAGCCTGGGGGAAGTCTGAGAGAGGCCAGCAGAATCGGACGAGCTTCTGCTGCTGCTTCTCGACAGAGTTCTGCTCTGGACCCCTGGGGTCCATGAGAACGGTCTGAAGTATGGCAGGAGGTAGAGCACAGTTTCTAGTTACTAGCAAAACAGTTATGTGTCATGCCTTTTGGGGCTCAATGATGAAAAGCTATTAGGCGCCAAAGGTGATGAAACCACAGGTGGGTGCGGGTGCTGACAAGGACCCGCGCAGTCCCCAGGGGTGAGAGGGAGTCCCCTCGGGCACAGGGGTGCCCGTGACCTTCGCCTCAAGGAGGCAGAAGTGACTGAGGACCTGCGGAGAGTATTGCCGAGGAGTAGACGGACCCACATTTACAGCAGAAGTATCGTGACGATGACTGAACACACTGAGTCAGTAATCAAGACACTGGCTCATGATTTGGTGGTGCGTGCACAGAAGGAAGATTCTAGAACTTTGTAAAGGCTGTGGTTACTACAGTTTAAAAACACACGTGCGTCTCTCTACACACAAAACGTGTGGAAGAAGTTGATCCCACTGGTGAACAGCACTTATCCAAGGATCTGCGGATCCTCAGGGATTCCTGCTTTTTCCTACAGGCCATTCTGCATTTTCCAAATTCTTTTAAGAGCATTACGTTTTAACGTTGATTTTATTCTGTGGAATTTATTCATGTTTAAAATTTGAGATAAGTATAAGGGAGAAATGAAATATCCCATCATTCCAGAACCTAGATAACCTCCCTTGACATGAAAAAAATAAACAGCAATGTATGGGGCTTCCCAAGTGGCATGGTGGTAAAGAACCCACCTGCCAATACAGGAGACCTGGGTTTGATCCCTGGGTCGAGAAGATCCCCTGGGAAGGGACTGGCAACCCACTCCAGGATTCTCGTCTGGGAAATCTCATGGACGGAGGATCCCGATAGGCTACAGTTCATGGGTTCACAAAGAGTCGGACATAACTTAGCGACTAAAAAACAACAACAACAAAAGCAATATGTCTGAGTTTAGAAAATGTAAAGAAAATGCACATGAAATCTTTGCTCCTTCCATACTTCTAGAAGGATAACTGACACTCATGGGTTTAGTACTTATCAAAAGGTGGTTATGTGTAAACCAAATTCATACATAGGAATCATACTAGGTAAACCACTTTGAATTTGCTTGTTTCCTGTGATAGATCTCGGGCCTCTCTCTGTGACTGTCTAATTATATCTGTTTTCCTCTGAGTATATTTATGTCAGTTTTCAGTACGTGCTCTCAGAATATGAGGTTCTGTGCACATAAAGAAGAACTTTGTAAAAGGCTGTATGTATTATTAGTTCTTAGATGTAGAAAAAAATTTTCTACCTGAGGTCAATTTTATGATTGGGAATGAAAACAAAACCAAACAGTATGGGTTGTTCTGACGATCCTGTGATTGTGATGGATTTAGAGTTTTCTGGTGCGCTGGGCCCAGGTGGCGCAGAACTGCTCCCACTTCACCCTGGTGGGTCTCGCAGCCTGTGGTCCCTGAGGGCCCCATCCCTGCTGCCCAGAGACACGTCTCCGAGTTTCCACGACATCACGTTCCAGGGGTAAGCTCGCTGCCCTCAGGGGCCCCACCTGGAGAGAGATGTGAGCTACCGCTTCCCATCTGCCGCCGCCCGGGGTGACCAGCGCACCCGGACCCGATGGTCCCCTGGGAACACTTGATTCGCCTGACACAGAGCTCCTCAGTCCTTCCTGTTCACGCGATTGTTTTAAAGTAAAGAAAAGTCAAAAGTCTTCCCTTGTAAAACGTCAAACCATATGAAATAAGAGCCAATGCCCCCTCCCTGGAGGAGACTGCCTTTCAGACCCGTCTGAGCCTAACCCACGCACACTCACCCTTACACACGTGGGCATGTGCTTCTTCGCACACAAACAGGGTCCCTTCCCAGCTCGCCCCCTGCTGTTTTCATCCTGTGAGCAAGCACACAGCCTCCTTCTTGTTCAGGGCTGCGGGGCTCTCCGCTGGATGCGCAGACACGGGGATGGGTGTTGGGGTTTCACCGCCACAAACGATGCTGAGATGGACATCTCCTGAGCCCACATCCACGTGGCTGTTTGTGAGCTGGCCTCTGTGACTGGAGTCGGGGTGGCTGGGCAAAGGGTAGCCGTGCTTCATCTTCTATGGGATGTTGCCAGAACACCCTCCAGTGTGGTTTCCAATAGCGTCCAGCCACCAGCCATCGCCGTTTCCTGGTCCCTGGTCCCTCTTTGAACTCTGGTTTTATCAACCCTTTAAACCTTGGCCAGCAAGGCTCGTGAAAATACGAATCTTGGTGATAGGGAATTCTCCCACAGCCCCCGTCCTGCTCTTCGTGCCCTGTGGGTGCTGGTTTCTGGCTGACCTGGTTCTGCCCTCTGAGCTGGGGTCTCCTGCCTCCCCTGATGTCAGCTCTCGCCTGCGCACCTTGGCCTCAAAACCCACGCAGGGAGCCCTGACCTCGCTCGTGGCTCTGAGCTTTACCTCCGCTGTCCGCCCACTCTGTGCCTTTCGCCCTGCCACACGCCCCTAGGTAGACCCTTCATCTCCCCCTCCAGCCCTGTCTTGCAGGTATTGGCACTCACTAAACATTTGTGGGATGGTGATTTGAACACACACAAGGACATCAGGATAAGGAAGAGGCTATGTCTAAGTGTTTGTGCTGTCTTCTGACCAATCCCAGGTTGTATTCAGTATAAGAGCAGAGGCGTTTTTCTGCTCCCCTTTTCCCTTTCAGTACGAAGTTGACTTGGCATAATGCATTACTATTTATTTAACCAACCCTCATAAAAAAAACTCCCTCATGTTGCTTTTATATTCAGGAAATCAATCAATCGTTGATCAATAAGCCTCGCTTAAAGCCTCACACACACTGCCTATGGGTCCCCTTCCTGGGTTGGGGTGAAGGTGTGTGAGAGCTACAGCTTTTCCTCTTTGTCTGCAGCATTTTCCACATTTGAGGCAAAGCTGGTCGTATTTGGATAAGATACGTTTAACTTTAGGAAAGTGCATGAAAATATAAAAAAAAATGGAAACTCTGACATTGGTTGATGCAGCAATTTATCTTAAAAATTAATCAGACTAGTGTGTAAAGTGAAAGGATGCTTGGTAAGAATTGATGCCCAGGAGTAGAGAACTGGTTCATTAAATTAGGATACAGCTGCAGAATGGAATAAATGCAGCCATTAAAAATAATATGTGTGCATATATACATATATATATATATATGCATGCATGAATGTGTATGCTATACATACATGGCCATATGTAAATATATGTATACATATATAGACACATATGTATTTTGAAATAAAAGTCTACAATTCATGGTCAAATGACAAAAGCAAGTATAATCATACTCTATGTAGATTCATTTATCTAAAATATACATTAAAATGTGTATATATGCACTTTAGGACTCTTTCAGGGGTCCACTGAAGTCAACATTATTTTTTTCAGTTCTGTGTCAAAACTAGCTTCAAAATAGCTAAGATGTTTTTGCCTTCTTGACTTTCATTCTCATGACTATATGGCAGAATTTTCCAGAGTCTTCGTGAAGTGTGATAGCACAACAAATTGAACACAGAAGCAAATAGGAGACTCCAGCTGTCTTCCATTAAGCCGGACTTGCAGAGATTTGCAAAAATGTAAAACAATACCACTCTAAATGTTCTTTGTATTAACATGTTGTGGATTTAGTATTTCTTTAAGAAAGAAATTAATGAATAAATATTTCTGAAATGATAAATTTTAGCTTTGATATGGTAAATATCAACAGACATAGCCCATATAAACAAAAGCTTTTTGTGTTCCTGAATAATTTTTAAGAATATAAAGGGACCTTGAGATCAAAAAGTTTAAAAACTGCTGGCCTAGACCACAGTTTAATGTTCAAAAACATGTGTGAAATAAAAGAATGAATGACTCAGTTGAAGTACTATTTTGATGTCATTTTCAGTTTCCTTTATATGTATTTAAAATTTTTATGTGCTTTGCTTTTTTATTAAGCATGCAAATCAAGTCCATTCTTATCCTTCTAAAAGTGCTATAAAAATCATTTTGATGGTTGTGTAATAGTCCATGTAGTATAGTGATTTTCTATTATAGGGGAGGATGAGAATTGCCTGCAGAGCTTTAAAAACTGACAAGCACTCCTGGGTAGGTTTTGGTCATTTTTAGGCTCCTTATGGGCATTGCCAAATTGCCTCCCCAAAGTTGTACTGACTAATATCCTTCTCACTGTCAGCAGCAGTTACATGAAAAAAAAAATTGCCCATCCGGTGCCTAGCTCCCCGGGGACTGGGCTCCCCCGTGCGGGCACGGAGCAGCTGTTCCCTGCCTTTGCGAGCTATCAGGCCTGAGAAGAAGGCCCAGCTCTACCTCTCCGGCCTTCATCTCTTCTCTGCGTTTGGCCACCCCTGTAACTGCCTGCAGAGCCCCAAGTACCAGACCTGCCCCCAAGCTTTCGTGCACTTCGGCCTTCCTCTGAAGAGCTGCCTCAGGGCACTCACCCATGTGTCACCATCTGCCTTGCTGTTTGGCCCCAAAGGAGACGCATTTCAGTCCAGTCTCTGCTGTGGGGCAGATTCAAAAACCACAGCCTGGGTCACCCAGGGGAGCTCTGTCCACCCGAAGCTTTCCTAGAGCCCCGGTCACATACCCAGGGTGTCCCCGAGACAGACCTAATATCCAGCCAGTGTGGAACTGGCCCATGGAGAGCGGGCTTGCATGAAGGAGGAACCACAAACAGCTCAGGAACACGGGGGGACATGCTGAACCTCCCTGGTAGGGAAAAGGCACAGCAAACAGGACCAGTGTGATGTCATTCTGACCCGGCAGTTAAACAAAGATTAAGCAGATGGCAGTATCCGATGCTTGCAAGGTGGGCGCGTCCAGAAGCAGCTGCTGAGAACGTGCTGGAGAACGTGCTGAGAACATGTGGGGTGCCCCCCGGAGAGGGAGCTGGCACCCCATGGATACAGCAGTCCAGGTTCTCAGTGTCTCCTGTTCTGCAAAAACCCTGGGACACGCAGTGTAAAGCTCTGTGTGCAAAGATGCTCTTCTTAGGGTTAGTTCCAATAGAGAAAAATTAAAGTTTCCCAAAGGGGCCTGATGAGGTGAATTCTGGAGCATTAGAAAGACAGACTATTATGTTGTTTTTCAAGTTGCCATTTTTTTGGATAGTTTATAATGATGAGAAAAATGTCATAACTTACATTTAAAAATCTGACTTCAAACCTGATTATGTTACTTTCTAAATTATGTACACAAATACAGATATAAATATAGATAGAAGATAGAAATATATAGAAGATTGATAGAAAAAAGTCTGGAAAACAGACATCAAAGCATTAATAGTGGTAAATTACATCTGGCTTTAGGATGTCGATCTATCTGTAAATCTATCAACTTAGGACACGTGTATGCTTAAGACATGTATGTAATTTTCCCCTATACATATTAAATGTCTGCAATAAATATTTACTTTCCTGAAAGCAACTTGAAGACAGAGCATGGTCCCAGGTTTTAGGAAACGTTATCTGTGAGAAAGGCACTGGACAAGTCTGAGTTAGCAGGCAGTGCGGGAGTGGAGGGGGGCTGCGAGGGGAGGGCACAGGGTACTCCAGGGCTGTGGCCCCGGTGTGACCGCCCCACAGAGAATGCGCCGAAGGGACTATGCAGACCTGGGTCCTCAAACTGTAGACTGCAGGGCAAATCCAGCCAGCTGCATGTTTGTAAATAAAGTTTTTATTTTGTTATTTTTTACTGACATATAGTTGCTTTACAATGTTTGTGTTAGCTCCAGGTGTATGGGCTTCCCTGGTGGCTCAGACGGTAAAGAACCCACCTCCAATGTGGGAGAGCCAGGTTAGATTCCTGGGTCAGGAGGATCTCCTGGAGAAGGGAATGGCAACCCACTCTGGTATTCTTGCCTAGAGAAGTTCATGTACAGAGGAGACGGCAAGCTATGGTCCACAGAGCTGCGAAGAGTTGGACACGGCTGGAGTGACTGAAAGCTTCTCTTTCAGATGCACAACACAGTGAGTCAGTTACATACATTTATCTATGTATTTTCCCAGAGTTTTTCCCCATCGTATATTATTTGTTGTTGTTCAGTTGCTAAGTCGTGTCCAACTCTTTCTGACTCATGGACTGCGGCTCGTCAGGCTTCCCTGTCCTTCACTATCTCCTGGAATTTGCTCAAACTCATGTCCGTTGAGTCAGTGATGCTAACCATCTCACCCTCTGTCGCCCCCTTCTCCTCCTGCCCTCAATCTTTCCCAGCATCAGGGTCTTTTCCAGTAATACAGGTTATTACATGATATTGAATGTAGTTCCTTAGGCCATACATCAGATCTTTGTTGCTTATCTACTCTATGTGTAGTGTATTAACATATGTTGTGTGTGTACATGTTAATCCCAGCTCCTAATTTATCCCTTTGCCCACCCTTTCCCCTTTGGTAAACAAATTTGTTTTCTATGTCTGTGAGTCTGTTTATGCTTTGTATTCATTTATTTAATTTTTTGGATTCCACATGTAAGCGATGCCACATAGTATTCGTAAGTAAAGCTTTATTGGTGAGTAACTGAATGTGTGAAGGGGCTTCCCTGGTGGCTCAGTGGTAAAGAACCCGTCTGTTGGTGCAGGAATCACGGGTTTGATCCCTAGGTCAGGAAGAACCCCCGGAGGAGGATATGGTAACCCACTCCAATATTCTTGCCTGGGGAATCCCAGGGACAGCGGAGTCTGCCAGTCCAGCGGTTAGCACTTTGCCTTCCAAAACAGGGGGTGCAGTTTCAATCCCTGGTAGGGGAAATAAGATCCCACATGCCTTGTGACCAAAAAACAAAAACATAAAACAGAATAGTATTATAGCAAATTCAATAAAGACTTAAAAAAATGGTCCAATTAAAAGAAAACTTAGAAAAATTAAAATAGCTATATGAGACTAGTGGCAATATATTTTCCATCCGGAGTATAGCCCTTATCCCATCCTTATAAGCAGTATCTTATTTTGGATCCATAACATAGTTTGCCCCTCTCACCTGAGGCCAGAGATCAGGAGAGAATGTCCTCATCCATCCCAAGCACCATGAGGTTCTGGAGAACCTCAGAGAATGCAAAGAGTGGTTAACACGACAAAAGAACTTTTGCTGAGACATCTTTAGTTCTTCACTCACAGTTTCCTGGTGAAGTGGAGGGGACGGGGGGTGTATTGCCTTCTCTCTTTGGGTGTCCTAGACACACGCTGCTTCCCTGGGCTTGCTTCTGTGTTTGATACCACCCTAGAGTCCCCTGGAGTAAGAGAAAGGTATTTATGTCACACGCTGCAGGTGTTTATTATATGTAATATGTATAATGTATTAATAGCATAAGATATATGCACAATACTCTCTTTCTAAAATAAAAAACAAGTTGATTCTCTAACACAGCTGCCAAGAGTTTGGGGACTGGGCTTGTGCTGAAATTATCCACTTGTGTCTGGGGTTCCCTGAGGGCCAAGAGTTTGTACACCTCGTCCTTGCCCATCCTCAGCATGCTGCAGAGTTCATGGCACATAGTAGGTCCAGGTGGGGAGTGGGGTAGGTGGTGAGGGGTAGGGACTGGGCGCTTTGGTCAAGGATGTGTTGATGGCCTGGTGTACTTGAGGCTCACTAGGTTTGAAGAGAGGTCCCTGATAGCTTAGTTGGTAAAGAATCCACCTGCAATGCAGGAGACCCCAGTTCGATTCCTGAGTCGGGAAGATCCCCTGGAGAAGGGAAGGGCTACCCACCCCAGTATTCTTGGGCTTCCCTTGTGGCTCCCCTGGTAAAGAATCTGCCTGAAATGTGGGAGACCTGGGTTCGATTCCTGGGTTGGAAAGATCCCCCAGAGAAGGGAAAGGATACCCACTCTAGTATTCTGGCCTGGAGAATTCTAGGGACTGTATAGTCGCAAAGAGTCGGACACGACTGAATTTCTTCGGTGTTCATTTTGTAGCAAATTCAGTGGTGATCAAGGTCAACGTCTAAGAGGTCCAATCTCATGAATGAGACGATTCAAAAAGGTCTGTGAGAGGACGGTGTGAAATTCAGAAACGGAACTCAGCTCCAGGAAGGGGGACTGGAAGAGTCTTGTCCACTTTAGCAAATAAAATGCAGGACTCAGTTCACTGGAGTTTCAGGTAAATGGATTTTTTTAAATTATAATGATGTCTCAGATACTTACAGTAAACTGTAAATAAACTACCAGGGTATACTATAAAAATTTTTGCATTTTATTCAGGGTTCAGATTTAACTGGTGTCCTGAATCTTCTCTGGCTTCCCAGGACAGGGAGGAGTGGGCACAGTCAAGTCCTTTACTGTGTGAGGAACTGGAGAAGGAAGAGGGCCCAGCCGGAGAGAGGGTCAGTGGTCCACACGGCAGTGAGGGAGCAGCCTCGGGGGGCTCCAGGGGGCTCAGTCCATCCAGGGGGCACCTCCCCTGGGGCAGCAGCAGCTGGGCACTGCCTACTCCTTGCTCTGCTTGCTCAAGGAGTGGGGACCCCGCCTGCTGGTCTGTCTGCTGGGACCGGTGGCTAAGTCAGCCTGCGTGTGCACCAGGACCCCCAGCTCGGGTGCAGGCAGGCTCGGCAGCTCTGGCCCTGCCAACTGCCCTGTGAGGGCCGGGGTCCACAGGCTGAGGAGCTGTACCTTCACATGCCGCTGGAAGGAGCCACGTGGAGTCCTGCCCCAGGGCCCCGCTTCGTCCCCGTGACAGCGCAGTCCAGCCTGCGGGGTAGTCCCCTCTTCCTCCTCTCCTTTGTTAACTGGTATTAAATTCTGTGCGGCTGGTGCCATTAGCTTAAGAAGCAAAGACTGACTGCACGGGGCCTCTTGCTGGCGGAGTGTAATTGCAGCGTTAAGTCAAAACTAAACCGTCGGCAGAGGGGATGAGGCAGCCTGATGTCGGCTGTGCTCTAAGCCCACTTAGATGCCTTTGCAAGTTACGCAGAACTAGTCTGGGCTGCTGCTTCCTGACGGTGGTAGCGTCTTTTCAGAAGCACCGATGCTGCACTGCTCTCACGTGACACAGAGCCAACCCTCGCCCTGTCTTCACTGGACTTCCCGAGCTGCTCTCACCGTGGGGACCTGACTCAGCCCAGGCACGAGGCGTGGTGGCCGCAGTGTCTGTAGGGGTCTCTCAGAGCCGAGACGCGGCTCGTTTCTCGCTCTCCCTGTCTCTGTCGTGGGCACGAGTCTAAGACAGACGAACAGAGCCCTGTTCCGCGTTGTTAAATGATGTCCCCCGTCCACCCCTGCGCGCCACCCCCAACTCCCCATCGTCTCCCTTTATGGCCTGCGCGCCGGCGCCCGTGGTCCAGCCAGACAGCATCGCACGCTGGACACGGCGAGGGCCCCGCTCGGGAAGGGAAATGTGGCTCACAGGAATAAATTACTGTGCCTGGCGCGCCACCAATGCTGTGGAGGGGACGAGGTTCTTCCTAGGTGTGTGTTAGCGCCTCAGAGACCCTGGCGCGCTCGCGGGTCCGGGAGGCCGGTCCTCCTCCGGGAGGCGGTGCCACGATGATTGGCCGGCTCGGCCGAGTGAGCAGGAGCAGGGGCGTCAGGAGGGCGCGCACGGACACGAGCGTCCCAGCGTGAGCGCTCCCGGGAAAAACGGGCCGGGCGCCGGGAGGCAGGAGACGCCTCCGGATGGTGAAGGGGGCTGGACCTGTTTCCAGGGACGCTGCGTCCTGGTGCCCGTCCGAGCCCCAGGCCCCCGACCCGCCGCTCGGAGCGCCACGCAGGGCACGTGGGGCCTGCGCTTGACACGCCAAGCCGTCTGTCCCGGGCCACGTCCGTCCGTCCGACCCGCCGAGCCCGGGCTGTACTCCAGGGCGGACAGGATGGGATGGAAATCAGAGCGAAGCCCGAGGCAGGCTCGGCCCTTCCAGCTCCTGCCTGCCCCCTCCCCTCCCTCCCCGCACCAGCACCGCTGACCCCCAGGCCCAGGGCTCTGCCTCAGCCCATCCACACTGCAGTCATGCAGAGCAGCTGTTCCTTTCTGAGATTTTATTTTTAGGCAGTTTTAGGTTGACAGACGTCTAGGTGGAAAATGCAGAGAGGTATCCCCCATTCCTTGTCTCTCCCTCACTGGCCAGCTTCCCCTCTTACTACAATCTTGACCTTGGGAAGTTCATTCCTTAGAGTTGAAGACCCAATATTGATACAATATTATTATTAACTATCATCCATAGTTAGTAATATGGAAGCTTGGGCTTCCCAGGCGGCGCTTCTGATAAACAACTCGCTCCCAATGCAGGAAACTTGGGTTTGATCCCTGGGTCAGGAAGATCCCCTGGAGGAGGGGAAGGCAACCCACTCCAGCATTCTTGCCTGGGAAACCCCACGGACCGAGGAGCCTGGTGGGCTAAGTCCATGGGGCCGCCGAGAGTCAGACACACCTGAGCGACTTAGCACGCATGCATAGTTTAGCTGAGGGTCTTCTCTGGGCTGTGCGTTCTATTTGCTGTTGCGTTCGGTTGTCAGTGGTGTCTGACTCTGCGACCTCCTGGACTGCAGCACGCCAGGCTCTTCTGTCCTCCACTATCCCCTGGAATTTGCTCAGATTCATGTCCGTTGAGTCGGTGATGCTATCCAACCGTGAGTTTTGCCAAATGTGTGACTTCCTGTCACCCATCACAGACTCACGCAGGCTGGCCTCACTGCCCTCAGGACCCTCTGTGCTCTGATTAGTCCCCCCTCCCCCGCCCCCGCCAACTCCTGGGCTTTTACTGTCTCTACTGTTTTGCCTTTCCCAGAATGTCAGGGTTGGAATCATACAGCATGCAGACTTTTCAACTGGCTTTTTTTTGCTAAGCAATATGCGTTTAAGCTTCCTCCATGTCTTTTTGTAGCTCGACGGCTCAGTTCTTTCAATCGCTAGATAATATTCCTTTGTCTGGATACACCGTCGTCTGTTTCTCTGGAGTAGCTATTTTAGTGTTTATTTTAAGATGAGGTGACTGAACCTAACACTTGGTAAGCTTTTAGGTCACACCAATCTGGGGATACATCAACAGGATTTGAGCCCAACCCAAGGTGTTTGACGCCAAATGCGCCGTGACGCTGTACTCCATCTGGAATGGGGAAGTCTGAGCCACCCTTTGTCCCTTACTTTCTGTACCCGAGGCGGGAATCATTCCGTGGTTGTTGGTGTGGCTCTTAATGTTGCTTTCCCAAGGGAGACCAGGCATCTGCGGATTCTACGCCAGACCATTCCTTGGTGTGGAGGTGGTGTGGGGTGTACCTGAGGCCAGGAGATGCTTGCCTGAGAGAGGACCACCCTGATGTCCCCAGGGCCCACTTCACCCCCAAATCCGAGCAGCAGTGACATGTCATAGAGATAGAAACTTTTCCTCCTGCTGAAGACGGGGGGTGAAGCATTTAAAACACGGGCATCTAACCCTTCCCTTTCCCTTCAAAAGCCTCTGGAATCATCTCGCAAAACACTCTCTCTCCCTTTGTCTTAAGCTCTGGGTGTGAACGGTTTCCTTTGGGAAACCATGGCAGGGTCTTAAGTTTCACCAAGAAAGCCCCTAAGATTTTTGGAAGCAAGCCTGCGATTAGACTGATCTCCTCTGCTCCGCAGCCGCCCTCCTGCATCCTCGCTAAGCCACAGGGAGAATCTGCATGTTGGCTAGGCTATTTGCGGATATCTTGCCGTGTGCATTTCTGCTTGCCTGGCTCAGCCACCCAGATTTAGCTATTTAAGTTTCCCTCATAAATCAGCCACTCTGAACATCTTAATCATCTCCCTCCACTTTGTCTGTAGCTCTCTGCCCTCCAAGAAATAAATTACCCGCAATTACTTAAAGTTAGTAATTGAATTTATTTTAGTGGTAGAGAGAAAATTTATCCATTTTGCTAGTAATTTGTAGTCATTTTTAGTAATTGATAGTAATTTTCTAGTAAATACTAATTAAATGTTTCACTAAGTAAAAGAAGTAGAGAGTAATGTATTCACTAAGCATTAGTATTTCCAATTTATCTTTATACCAGCAAGTGATTTAGGTTGGGTTGATAGGATCCAGTGGAATTATTCTCATCGTGTTAAGCTTTAAAAAAAAAACCACAGGAGCGAAGAATTAAAGAGTGCGTGCCCAGGCACCTGCCGTCTTGTTACAGATGGGTAAACTGAGGCAGCCGATGATCAAGATGCTTGTCTAGGATCAGCTGCACAGTTGGTGGAAGGACGGAGGCCCTAGACTTCAGACTTCCTGTCTGGGGCATCTTACCTTTTGGCTCTACACAATCTCCCAGAGGACGGTACAGATAAAGACAGAGCACTCCAGAATAAAGGTGTCAGCTCCCTACAGGCGTGGCGTGTGGCCCAACCACGGAGGCGTTCTTAGCGCAAGTGACCCCCGAGGCCTTGACCACGGTGCTGACCGATCCCTGCCTAGGTCCAAAGAACTTGACTCGGGGCTGTTCTGAAGGTGTGCTGATTTTACAGGGGGGTCTGCCAATAAGATTTCATAGACAGACAACAGAAGAAGTCATTTCACCAAATGAATCTATTAGTGCTTCCTAGGTGGCCAGTGCTTACTTTTTAAGCAGTAGGTTGCCTTGTTATTTGGACATTATTCTCGGGGACTACTGCACGTGGGGGCATCTCCTTTACCATATGGCACCAGAATCATTCCTTGTCTGTTTTTCCAGCCGGACCCTCAAAGCACGTTGGTTGGGTGAGAGAGAGAAGTGGTGATTTTCCCCAGGACACACTCCTAGTCAGAAAATAATAGCCCTCTAGAATGAATTAACTAATGGGAGTTGATGCAGTGGACAAATATTGACCACAAACTCTACAGAGGGGTTTGTTTCCAGTGAGTGCTGTACGGAGCCTGCAGACCCCCTGGCTTCCATTTCCTGAGCAGTAAAGTGCTGGAGAAGACTCTTGAGAGTCCCTTGGAGAGCAAGGAGGTTAAACTAGTCAATCCCAAAGGAAATCAACCCTGACTATTCATCGGAAGGACCGATGCTAAAGCTGAAGTTCTCATACTTAGGCCATCTGATGGGAAGAGTTGACTCACTGGAAAAGACGCTGATGCTGGGAAAGAATGAACGCAAAAGGAGAAGAAAGCAAGAGAGGATGAGACGGTTGGATGGCATCACTGACTCAACGGACATGAGTTTGAGCAAGCTGCGGGAGATGGTGATGGACAGGGAGGCCTGGCGTGCTGCAGTCCACGGGGTCGCGAAGAGTCAGACACGACAGAGCGCCTGAACAACAGCATCAAAAATTGAGGGCCTCGTCTGTGAGGCCCCATGGCGAGCTCTCTCCAGCTTTTTTTTATTAATGGAGAAACAACAATTCAAAGATGTTTTTATGTTGACTTTAAATGTAATACTTGGTCATGAAGAATATTGTGAGACCTGAAAAAAAAAATGACACTGAAATCATCTATTGTTCCTAAATGTGGTTGCTCTATCAGTACATTTTCTTAGAGACTTAATTTTCCCTGTAGGTTTGTGTTTTTTGTAGTAATCAATCAGAAGATAGAACTTCAATTTGTTTTATTTTTCCTTAGCTGGGAGGTCTAAATATGTCAATATTGTCTTTGTAAATAGAGTTTTTAATGGTCAATTATCCCATCAAATGTAAGAACAGTAATTTGGTTCCCATTTGGTCATCTATTTTTGTGACATTTATTATTTTAAATGTTCTGTAAATTTTTCATTGTTTCATTATGTAAACACTTTCATGTTTTCATTATCATAAATAACACTTCTGTGAACATCTCTATAAAGCCTTTTTAGATGGTTTCCTTTGGTCACATTCCCAGAACAAAGTTATGACACCCAGGGATATGAGTATTTTAAGGCTCACATCACTCCTCGCCAGGTGGCTTTACCGAAGCGCTGCGTCCACCAACACGTGACGCTTCCCGTCTCACTCGTGCCCCGCCTCTGCGTTGGCGGCTGCGATGAAACGTTCTGCTAGTTGGGTGGGGGAAGAGTCGTGTTATGCTTGATGCTCATTTTTCCTTTTACCATGTCGTTAAATATTCTTCTTCAAATTAAAATTTGCATTCTCTTCTCTTGGAATTGCTTGTTCCTGCCCTTTTCCTATTAATCTGTTGGGACATTTATGTGTTTCTTACCCATTTATATGAGCTTCTTATTACATAGCGGTATGAACCCTTAATTATATTTCTGCACATCTTTTTCTAAGGGCATTGATCTCAAAGTCGGCTTTCAAGCTCACAGCAATTCTTGGATGATCTAGGGGACAATGCAGCCTTTCTCATTTCTTTCCTTCACTCGAACATGAAGCTCAGAAGGACAGGGGCCAAGGGAGTAGAAACCTGTGCAGTAAAGATGTTGGGTGCTTTAAAGATCCATGAGGGCCTGGCTTTTAGAAGTCTCTCCCATCCAACTGAGGAGTCCCTGTGTGAATTAAACAGGGAACTTCCATCCCTCACAAGGTAACCTTATGACACCACACACGTCCTCACCACACCTGGAGGGGAGCTGCTCTGAACACATACGAAACAAGTGACTCTTCCATCCAACATACATGTCCAGTTAAAGCACAGCCCACAGGGATCCTGGAGAAGGGAAGGGCTACCCACGCCAGTATTCTGGCCTGGAGAAGTCTCGGGACTGTGTAGTCCCTGGGGTCGCAAAGAGTCGGACATGACTGAGTGACTTTCACTCACCCACCCACCTGCAGGGGTGGACCGTGGTGCCCTCACGCCCAGGCAGAGTCTGCCTGGCAGTTTCCCAGGGCCCACGTGCCACTGCCTGGGGAGCCAAGACCTGGGCAGAGGGACCTCCAGCCCTGCTGAGACGTCCACCTCCCAGGGCAGAGCTGGAACCTCTGAGAGCAGAGGGCCCTGCAGTCAGTCAGCTCAGCAGGGGGCCCTGAGATGACCCCACAACAGCCCCTTCCAGAAAAGATCTGAGGGCCGAGCGACGCTTCCACCCCCGCAGGTCCTGCCGGGTCCCCTCCTCTTCGTTCTCAGCAACAGGGATCTGAAAAGACACACAAGAATCTGTATGAGCTTTTATTTCAGAAAAGTCTTGTGAACTTGAAAACTTCCACCAATCAAGCCGACTCCCCCTTGAGCCCTGTCAGCCTGCTGCCTCTGCCCAGGTGCTCCCTGAAGCCAGTGCTGCGGTCAGTCCTGGGCGCCCTGCTGGGCGTCCCGCTCTGCCTTCACGTGGAGAAACACACACACCTAAAGTGCAGCGTGTGCGCAGGTGTGTGCCCGCACACGTGCGCTAACTCTCCCGTCGAGCATATGTGCTTGAGTGCATGGACGCGCCTGTGTGCATTTCCATGCCTGTGTGACACGGAGGGCACAGCGCACACTCTGTAGCCTGGTCGTCTCCCTTAACCCGGATGCAGACCTTCCCGGTCAGCACGTCGGCCTGTCTCCTGCGGAGCTCCTGTGAGCACCAGAAGGCTGTGCTGGGTAGCCGAACAACGTGATTTCGCAGAAACGGAGCATGGATCCTGTACTAACCTATGGCGAAAGGCCGCCTCTCTCCTTCTGCAATTTAATGTTCTTACCTCTGTAAGGACCCCAGCATTTTCTGCAGTGTTGTGATCATAAGTTTAAAGAGGTTTTTTGATGGGAGAGTCAAGAGATATTTAGAAAATCTGTCAGGGAGAATCTAAACTATTTTTCTGTTTTTTATTTAGAAAGCAAATCTCATGATAATATGCCGAAAAATTGATGCTTTTGAGCTGTGTTGCTGGAGAAGACTCTTGAGAGTCCCATGGACCTCAAGGAGATCCAACCAGTCAGTCCTAAAGAAAATCAGTCCTGAATATTCATTGGAAGGACTGATACTGAAGCTGAAACTCCAGTACTTTGGCCACCTGATGTGAAGAACTGACTCATTGGAAAAGACCCTGATGCTGGGAAAGATTGAAGGTGGAAGGAGAAGGGGACGGCAGAGGGTGAGATGGTTGGATGGCATCTCTGACTCTATGCACATGAGTTTGAGTAAGCTCTGGGAATTGGTGATGGACAGGGAGGCCTGGCGTGCTGCAGTCCATGGGTGGCAAAGAGTCAGACATGACTGAGCAACTGAACTGAGCTGAACTGACTAATGTGCCATTTGGCCCATTATTACCGTGTGATAATACGAGCTAGCTGCATGGATCTAAAAGGGACTTCACTGTTTAGAGATCGGTGACATCTCCCGGCACATGATAGGAAACAGCTGGGTCCAGAGGCATGAGAACACTCAGAGGACCAGAATCTGAGCCCGGACCCCACCTGCTGCCTCAGTGGCCCTCCTCCCAGTCACCCCCTGCCTTGGTTTCCTCGTCTGTATTATGGAGCTGTCTCACATGACTCTGAGAACAGAATGAAGTAACGAAGTATGTGACAGCTTATGCATAAACCATTCAAGGGCTTCCCAGGTGACACAGGCTGATAAAGAACTGGCCTGCTAATGCAAGGGACGAAGAGAGGCAGGTTCGATCCCTGGGTAGGGAAGAGCCCCTGGCGGAGGGCATGGTAGCCCACTTCAGTATTCTTGCCTGGAGAATCCCATGGATAGAGGAGCCTGGCAGGCTGCGGTCCATGGGGTCACAAAGAGTAGGACACGACTGAATGACTGAGCGCGCGCGCCGGCACACACACACACACACACACACACACACACACACACACACACACAC
>ML660216.1:17611840-17639029 GCA_007570785.1 Antilocapra americana | reverse complement strand
CACACACACACACACACACACACACACACACACACACACACACACACGGTTGGGAGGAAGCTTCGCATTAACAGGATACTGTGTTTCTACCCTGAAGCTGACTGCTGACTCACAGTTTCCCCAAAAGGAGCTGCTGGGGAAGCTTGGGGCCCATCTCGGCTGCCTTGCCGTGCTGGGGTCTGCCGTGGGGCCTCACTCCGAGGGAGATGAGCGGCTTTCCTAGGAGGGGAGGGCCTGTGGTGCTCTTCTGCTGGTTCAGGGCCCTCCTGGAGAACATGCCAGAAGTTCCACGAGTCACCAGAGGGTACCGGCGAGGCCTGCCTCCGCAGTGAGGGTCCTGTGGCTCGACAGGGGTCGGAGGCCGTGGAGTCTGCAGGCTGGCCGCATCCTGTGGAGCGGGGCGTCACGGGCGGCCCCCGGAGTCAGGTCTGCGCGCCCGCCTCCCGCCGCCCACCGGCCAGTCTGCACGGCCCTCCGGGGCTGCCCCCATCTGCCGCCGGGGCCATCAGCTGCTCCCTGGGCCGTGCCGACTCCCTGTGCTCAGGGCCCCCGAAGTCACTGTGACGGCAACAGAAGGGGACATGACGTTTGTCTTTTCTTCAAAGTCCATGTTCTGCTCTGTTTAAAGGAATGTGAGCTCACACGAGCTCAAAAGGAAACCATGTACACACATTTGTTTTTTAATCTTTCTATCTTTAAGGAAACTTTTATTTATTTTTTATTTTCACAGTGTTGCGTTGGTTCCTGCTGTTCAAGAACGTGAACCAGCCACAGTTATATACACCCTTCCCACCCTCCCTCCCCCATGCCCCCCATGCCCCCAGGTCATCACGGAGCCCCAGACTGGCTTCCCTGTGCTACGCGGCAGCGGCTCACCAGCTGGCCGTCTTACACGCGGTAGTGTGTGGATGCTGACGCTGCTCTCGCCATTTGCCCCACTCTCTCCCTCCCCACTGTGTCCACAAGTCCATTTTCTACATTCCTTCCCTGCAGATAGGTTCAGCAGTAACATTTTTCTAGATTATTTCTAGATTATATATATATGTGTGTGTGTGTGTGTGTGTGTCCACAAGTCCATTCTCTACATCTGTGTCCCCATTCCTTCCCTGCAAATATGTTCAGCAATAGCATTTTTGCTAGATGATACGTATATATATATACACACACACAATATATATATATATATATGGTTATAAGCTTGGTCAAGAAGCCAAGAGAAGCTTGAATGCAAAGCCAGTTTAATAAATACAGGTAAAACCTGGTTCTCCCATGAAGATAAGCCTATTCTTAAAGAAAGAAAAAACAAAACAAACAAACAAAAAAGCCAACAACCCATAAATAAAACCTTACCACAACAGGCAAAGTTGAGCTTGAAAAAAGTGTGGCATTTAAAATTCAACAATGCTTATCTGCTACAGGCTGATGCATGTTTAAAAAGATCTACTTCTTATAAAGATCTCCTATTTAATTAAGAAAAACTAATATCAAAGCGGTTTTTTGCATTTAAAATTCGTGTTTAAACTTCTCCTAGATTAAGTGAGCTTAAACAGTTGCGATTCCTGACTTTAACAGCATTATAAAATACATTAGAGATTGAGAGGATAAAATTCTGCCATGTTAGGTTATAACCTAACTGCTGTTTGCAGTCGTAAGGAGTACTAATGGCACAGGGCAAGATTTATTGTCTCGAAGACGTTCTGCGTAACATTAGCCTTGTCATTCCATTAATAATGACTGCTTATGAGCCATCTCGTTGGCATCTTTGTTGTCCTGAAAACTTAAAACTCACAGCACAATTCTTTACGATGTGGTGCGTTGCCCCCTCTGGGTATTTCTGACCATTATCCCATTTGGTTATATTCAAAACTGCTGCCTCCGGAGAGAGCACTGGGCCGACCTTTCACCTCCCAATATTCTTGGTTCAGATGGCATAATAACATGTAGTGAATATTTACAAGCACACTTATGCTATAATAGAGTACTGCTGTGAACATTAGCACATATTTTCTGCTCAATCAGGCTTTGACGTAGAGCTCACTGCGCACCCCAGAGAAAACGCAGTCCCCAGTAAGCTGTGCTAGAGAGACACCCTTGAACCCGCACAGCTTACATAGCATAAGCGGCCGCAACGCCGAGGAGGGAGGCGAGGCCCGAGCTCCTGGATGCTGAGCCCTCCCAGCGGACCATGCTGGGCAGGAGGCAGGGGCCCTCCACACCTGGAATTCGAAATGCGTCCGCACGTGGGGCTTATCCAGAAAAAGGAAATTAGAGCCAAATGATGTGGGGGCACCAGCTGGCTTAGTGATCTTCACAGGGCTTTAAAGTTTTCTCATTAATTTTTTTTAATTAAAAAATGAGACCCCGCCCCCACCATTGATAGAATACTTCCTTGGCCTTGCCCCTCCTACCTACATTGCAGTGGTGGTGATTTAGTTGCTCAGTCGTGTCTGACTCTTTGTGACCCCATGGGCTGTAGCCCGCCAGGCTCCTCTGTCCATGGGATTCTCCAGGCAAGGATACTGGAGTGGGTTGCCAGGCCCTCCTCCAGGGGATCTTCCTGACCCAGGGATGGAACCTGTGTCTCCTGCACTGTAGATGGTTTCCTGTGTTGCAGGCAGATGCTTTACCAGAGAGTCACCAGGGAAACCCTCCTCCGTACATTAACCTGGTCATTTTTTCCTGACCTCGCCCTTCTGTGAAGCTCCTGCCATGAGCCCCACCCCTTCTTTGGCCACACCCTTTGTTTTTAGTCCTACCCCTTTCCATGCTCTCCGATACCCACGCTGGGAAAGATTGAGGGCACACGGAGAAGCGGGTGAGGAGGATGAGATGGTAGGATGGCATCCCAGGCTGGTACACAGACTCAGTGTGTGCGCTGCACGACCTCTGTGTGTCCAGCTTGGATGCACACGCAGCGAAGTGCATTTGAGTTCTGTCTGCCTACTTCTTGCTTTCATCCTGTCCTCCTCTGGGATGGAGGAACGGGAGAACTTTCTCTGCAGAGCCTGCGAGCAGGACCAGCAGGGTGTTCTGTCTGTGCTCTCATCCTGTCCTGGGAGGACAAGCACTCTCCTGGTAAGATGGGTGTCACATCCTCGAACACAGAAATTTATATGCATGTCTGTCTGTCTGTCTGCATGTAGTTGCTTTTTTTTTTTTCTTTTTGCAGAGCTAGAATTAATAAGAGTATTGAATTTTCAAGTGATTTCTGCCTTGCAAATTCAATAGGTCAGAAGCTTCTAATAAGATTCCTGTAATTCAAAGGAACCTCCTTGGAAGGTCTGCCACTCACAGTAATTGCATAGCTGGGCGGGGGCTTGTCTATCATGAGTTCTGGGAGATTTACACCTAAATTTATGGGTGCCGCAGGGGTCCGAGGCCTGGCCAGTGTCCGAGGTCCTCACTTTCATGTCCTGATTCTGTCGTCATACTGACCTGTGAAGAGGGGCAGGTGCGATGGCTCCCCTTGAGGACCACCCTAGGTTTAGGCAGACTACAGCCCAGATGGCTTGGAGATAGTGGTTTTTCTCTGCTTGGAAGGGAAGGGTTTGAGGGTGGGAGGCCTGCCCATAGTCTAGATCAGTGGGGAGCTGCCCGATGTCAGTGGGATGAGGCCTTGACATCGTCCTGGTTGGTGTCCAGCACCCGGGAATGAAGACACACGCATGTGACCAACACTCCGCTGACCCGGTTCACCCCGTTTGCACTGCAGTTACCAGTGTGAATGGCATAGTGACGGTACCCCAGGCTGCCTCCTCTCCCGAGAACTCATATTCATGGTCGGAGCTTGTTGGAATACAAGTCATTAAACAGATTTAAATTTACCACAGGTTAAGCCGCCTGTCCCCTGGAATACTACATATAATGGAAGCCTGATATAGGATGACTGGGTTATAACACAGCGTCCGTCTGTCTCCTGGTTTTATTTTTGGGTCAGCGTTAAGGTGGGTGAGCCATGGCTACTTAGTGGGAATTAGAAAAGCCTCTTGGCGATTCCTGTATTTTAGGAAGCAGCTTTTTGTCCTTGTCTGGGTGTTTGGCGGTGGCTGTGTCGAGTCTTTCCCCCTTTTAGCTTACCTGCTATTTTCTTCATCTTCCTTTTCCTGGAGAATGAGTTTGCACTCTCGTGTTTTCCATGCTTGCCCTTGACATGAGTTATGTGAGTTATCTTTCATAAAAGCCTCAAGGGGGAGTTAGTTTTGTCCCCATCCAGTAGCCCAGGAGCCAGAAGCTCAGACACATTCGGACACTTTCCCGGAGTCGCACGGCCGGTAGACCGCAGGGCCAGGACTCCAGCAAACAGAAGCATCCTCCGTGCTTTGCTCCTGTGATCTTAAATGTTGTCAGAATCGCAGTTTATATCACGAATATGTCTTAAGATTTTAATGAGACACAGATCTTTAATGAGATCACAGAAATCTTCCTTTGCAAGTTCTGTTGAAGTTTGGGTGTATAAGTCCTTATGTTTTTTAATTATGCAGCAAGCGCTTTATCACCAAAACCCTCTCTTGAGTCCATAAACATTTATTGAACATCTACTGTGGAACCTTCATTAGCTGCCAAAACGAGGATGCTCTAACCCCAGTGGAACAAAAACAAAGATGGAGAGACCACCAATGGAAAGTCAGAACGTTCACATCCGTGAAGGGATTTCTTGAAGGTTTTCAGAGGAGGGCAACAGTCTAATCCCCCAGTGGGGCTAGGGGAAGCCAGATCTGGCTGACACTCTGAATAAGGAAAGAGTCTGGCTCTCACGAGCCAGGTTTTCACCAGCCAATGCCAGTAACAGAGCTGGAACTTGAAGCCAAAGGCAGGGGCGAGGTCATGCAGGGAGAGAGAAGAAGGTGAGAGTGGAATGGGCCTTGAGAGACTCGGATATTTAAGGGAGAAAGAGGAAAAAGACCGAGTTGGGTGGGAAGCCAGGGAGGTAGGCAGAAAATCAAGAAGCATGGAGTCACAGAAGGGAGGAAGGAGAGAAAGGGGAGGAGAGCTTGGTAGCTGGATGCAGCCAAGAGGTCTCAGAGGAGGAGGCTTTGCAGGGAGCATTTGATGTAGAAGTGGGAAGTCATCAGACTTCACTCAAAGAGGTGGTGGGAGAACCAGGCAGAGGGCATGGGAGGCTGGAGACGTACACAGTACCGGAGGGGACTTGGGGAGGAATTTGATTTTAAGGTGAAGGACGTGATCAGGAGGCACCTGGAAGGGGTGTGGGGTCCAGGTGAGTTTTGGTTGGGGATTTTTGAAGACTCATGGAAGGAAGAGTCTAGTAGGGATGTTAAAGACACAGGGGGAAGAAGGAAGAATGTCTGTGTAGGGCTTTTCAGAGTCCCGTGCTCTACTGGCTGAGCTAGCTGGGCACTCTGCGCAGGGCTTTGTATAAAAATCAACTGGGGGATAACTGCTTTACGGTACTGTGGTGGTTTTGCCACACGTCATTGTGCATCGGCCATGGGCATACACGTGTCCCCTCCCTTCTGCACCCCTCCTGTTTCCCCCCCCACCCCATTCCTCCACCGGCTTTGGGTGCCCTGCCTCACACACCAAATTCCCAGTGACTCTCTGTTTACATATGGCAATGTGTGTTTCAACGCTGTTCTCTCAAATCATCCCACCCTCTCCTTCTCCCACTGTGTCTGCGAGTCTGTTCTTTTTGGCTGCACCTCCTTTGCTGCCCCGTGCAGAGCTTTTAAAGGCAGGGAGGCTCGAGCATCCTGATGGATGACTCAAGTTAGAAAATTTCATTTTAATATTTTGAAGCCTTGTCCCTTGCCCAGAGTTTGGCCCATCATTAAAAATACTGAGCAATTATGGATTAGGCTTTCTTTCTCTGCAAAAGTCAGTGCTCACAAAGCATTACCTGTTTGTGTAAGCAGATATCCCGCCCTGGTAAGTTGTCAGAGGTGTGTCTCATCGAACTGTCCCCCAAAGCTCCATCAGCTTCAACAATGGCCGTTTCTCAGCATCTTCACTTGTGCCCCTGGGGAGCATCTGGAAAAACCCAAAGCTCAGTCCTCCAGTGGCGGCCTGCCTCCCTCTCTGGGCACTTGCTACATTGTGTGATACTTGTGTTTTCATACTGGCTGACTTTTCCTGGAAAGGGTCAGATGGCAAATCCTTTGGTCTTGGCAGGCAGTGCAGTCTCAGTTACAATTACTCGGCTCTGCCCTGGCAGCTCGGAAGTGATCAGAGACAATAAGTAAACACCGTGTACGTGCTGTACGTGCTGCGGTTCATGGGGTTGCAAAGAGTCGGACATGACTGAGCAACTGAACTGAACTGTGTGCGTGGTTGTGTCTCAATAAAACTTTATTAGCAACACAGAAACTGGAATTTGACATAATTTTCACATCACAAAATATTCTCATTTGGAATTTTTCAACCATTAAAAAAAGTAAAACTTGCAAAGGAAACAGGCAGTAGGCTGGCCCTGACCCATGGACATAGCTTGCCACACTGCCCTTGGGGTGTGTCCTGGGAGGGGGTCTGTGACTCTTGTCATGTGTCTCTCCATCTAGCCCAGTGGTAACAAGGAAAAGAGGGAGGGGGCTGTTCAAGCCTTTGCATTTTCATGTATAGGATGTCCCGAAAGGTAGACGTCCTTTTGGATGTAACTGGTTTTCTTCTCCTTAAGTGATGAGGTCTGTCCCCACAACTGATGAGACTGTCTTCTGAGAACAGCGTCTTTGCCAATATTAATTGGGTTCCAAGTAGTGAAGTTCAGATACTGTCCTCAGTAGGAGACTACACTCCTTTTCTTCTCAAATTCCCCCATAAATAACAGTACAGAATACAACTGAGGGTTTTCAGCCTGGCTCTTAACTGATGACTAGAAAACGCAGCCCCACCCTGCCCGAATATGCAGAACGTGCTCTTTTACGTGAGCCCGTGGGTCTTCCTGAGTGGGCAGCGTGACCTCCGACGGCCCCCCCCCCCCCCCCCCCCCCGCAGTCAGCTTGTCCCCGGAAGGCGGTCCTTGAGGCCCTGTATTTCCCATCAGGGAGGAGCCTGCCTTGTCACTCATCTTCCCTATGAATCTTTTATTTTTAGCAATTTTTCACTCTAAGTTTACTAAGGCTTCATTTTTTTTTTTTAAATAAGCAGTTTATTCCTCATGTATCTAAAGGTCAAGTCTAACTGGGCTTCCCTGGTGGCTCAGACAGTAAAGAATTTGCCTGTGATGTAGGAAACCTGGGTTCGATCCCTGGGATGGGAAGATCCCCTGGAGAAGGGAACAGCTACCCACTCCAGTTTTCTGTCCTGGGTAATTCCATAGAGAGAGGAGCCTGGCGAACTTCAGTCCACGGGGTTGCAAAGAGTCAGACATGACTGAGCAACTTCCACAAGCAGATGACTCCTCGTGTATCTGAAGTTCACGTCTCCCTGGGCACCTTCTGCTTTTGTTTGCTGAATCTGGCTTCGCTCTGTGGGGTTCATCACTTACGGGTAGGTGCAGACCTGCAAACCGCACCCCCTTTGCCAGGTCTGTGTAATTCATAAACTTTTGTTGGTGTCTGTTCTTTTCTCCTTCTATTTTTCCACCTCCCTGGCTCCTACACGCAGATTCTGTGAAGGCGCCAGAAGGGGAAGGTCCAGCTGGCCATGCGTGTTGGCCGCGTGTGAGATGTGGGGTCAGCCCTGCCCAGCACCCTGGGAGGTACTCTGTGCTCTCTTGGCATTTGGGAGGTGAGAATCTGAACCTCCCAGAGGGTCGCCAGCTCTCCAGGGGCCATCTGGGTAGAAGGTGGAGGAGCTTCAGTGCAGAAGCAGGAGGGGCCGCTCCGTGTGGACCCCAAGCTGGAGGTGGATGGCAGAGGGAGGAGTGTCTGCGGGGAAGGGCTTGGAAGGCACAAGCCCAGGAGAAGGGTCAGGCTGATGGCAGCTGCAGAGGGTGGTGAGGGGGGTCTGGACGGGCAGACAGCCCCCAGTCTGCTAGGAAATGTAAGAGAGCCTGGCCAGGAAGTGGTCTGAGAAAGCTGCACCCCCCAAAAAAGCTGCACTGCACCCCAAAACCGGAGCTCTTGCGGTCAGCTCCATCCTGTGCTGATCCCCAAACCCCACTTCACTCTCGGCCTGGAAGCTGCTGTGCCCGGTGACCTCTAGAGACATGAGCTTCCGTGTTTCAGGATGGGACTGAGGCAGGTCACATCTAGGGGTCCACAAAGCAGGGGCAAAGGGAAGACAGTGTGGGCTGGGAAAACCTCTCTATCCTGAGGCTTGTGTGGTCTCCCTGAGAGGTGTTTGGACGCAGATCATTACTGATATATTGGGAGCGTCTCCAGCCATATCGGGTGGGGGCTGGGGGCCCGACGCGCCTGCTCCCGCAGTCTCTGTGACGGATGCCTGGCCACGCTGTCGATGCACACGTGTGCCATGCCCATTCATCTCGGCCTAAATATGGATGCATATCGACGGACTCGTTAAGGGCCTGGGCTTGGAGACATAGATCAGATTAGATAAGCCCCGAAATTTCCTCTTTTAAAATATGCAGAGTAAAAGGAGTTCAAAATACCAAGTGCTGATGAGGACTAAAGGTCTAGGAGGAATTGACAAACATCTTGGAATTCAGAATTAATGCTTTAAACTTTAGGCTTCTTTGGCAATCAATACGTACACAAAACCCCCATTAATGTTTACGGGGGTTAAAACATGCATATCACCCGAAGACCATCTATTTTCAGGGTGTCAGCGCTGGCTGTGATGTGGGCTCTCTTCTCTGGAAGATGGGCAGGAGGCAGAGGATCTGCTTGCGTGGAATTCTGTACCACTGAGGCTGAAGCCATCTAACTGCAGATTTCTTCACAGTGACTGTATTATTATCCCAGGGAGAACTCTCCTAAGTCTGTCTATTTCTCTTGCTGACAGCAATCCAGAGCAGAGCAGACGCCGGTTCTGGAACTTCCTACACTCTCCCTGAACCCCGATGAGTCCAGGTGGCTCCCCTGCTCCCATTGCTCCCCTGTCCGTCATTCTGCATATGAAGTCCTTGGAAAGGAAGGGACCAGAGGCTGTACCCTCTGCCAGCCGCTGGACCACTGACGCACAGCCTGTAATTAATCACAAAAGGTTACCAGGCTTCGCTGTCCCACTGTAGTATTAATCAGATCGTTTTGGCAGATTGGGTTTCACCACCTATAAATATTCATTACATTTGGATTGCTTTATTAACAGTAACATTTCCTTCTGTTTTTAGAGAAAAATTTGTATCATCTTACCTACTTGCCAAGTCCTGGTTGTGGCGTGAAGTTAGTTGGTGTCTTATCAGAACTGTGGGTCATAGTCTCAGTGGTAGGATGTGTCTTAGTGATTACCAGACACCTGTGCAAATTCATAGACTTGGGAGTGAGCATATGCTCCCAGCTCTAGGCAACATTCCCTGCAGAGGGGCTGCAGTTATCTTTATGAAAATAAGTGTTTAAAATTAGGAAACATTTTGAGCATTCTAATAGACATATTATAATTTTTTATAACATAGAATTACCATCTTTATAAAATCTTAACAGTGTAGATGAAATGAAGAACCCCCATGTTCCTCTCTGAGATCCCAACCCCTCCCTGCATTCCAGAGGTAGCCCCTGTGATGAATTTATTGTCATTTCTGTACACATTTTTATACTTTTACAACATATTTATGTATCATATGTGTGTGCTAAGTTGCTTCAGTCATGTCTGACTCGGCAACCCCGTGGACTGTAGCCTGTCAGGCTCCTCTGTCCTTGGGATTCTCCAGGCAAGAATGGTGGGGTGGGTTGCCATGCCCTCCTTCAAAGAATCATCCTGACTCAAGAATCGCACCTGTGTCTCTTATGTCTCCTGCATTGGCAGGCAGCTTTTTAACCACTAGTGTTACCTGGGAAGCCCATTTATGTATCAGTAAATGTTACCTATATAATGGTTTGCAGATTTTAAAAAATAAATGGTATCATACTGTATACATCCTTATCTTTTTCCACTCAGCATTATATTTTTGAGGTTGCACATATAATTCTAGTTCATTTATTTTGTCTGCCCTATATTCTCTCATTATAGGAATTAGCACAATTTAAACATTAGCTTTTTAGTAGACACTTAGTTCCTGTTTTTCCTTAGAACCCGTAACGTGGTTGTAGACATTCTTGCACTTGTCTCTTTCAGACTCACACGTGTGAGCAAAACTTTGTACCAAGAAACCACATGGCTGAGCCATAGGGTGCCGATGTTTCTAATGTTGTCAGATATCCCAAATCACTTTCCAAAATTGTGTACCGTTGTACAGTACTACTACAGAGGAACCTTACAGGCTACACACAAAGAGTGGGACATGACTGAGCAACTAACACACACACACACACACACACACACACACACACACACACGCACACTAGCAGGCATGAAAATCCCTTGTTTTTCTTTTTATACTTGACACAGTTGTAATGGCCAAATTTGAAAATGTTTGCCAAGCTGGTGGGCATAGATTGGTGATTTAATGCCCGATTACTCAGGAGGCAGAGCGTTTTATCTGTAGTTACTGGCCATCTAGTTTCCTCTTCTGCAAACTGCCTATTCTTGTTATTTGGCCATTTTTATGTTGGAATGTCTGTTTTTATCTTACTGATTAGAAAGACATCAAAAATATGCATATTTGCATATCATAACTCACGTATTACTATGCACACCCTCGATATCTTCTCCCAGCCTATGGCTTATTTTTCCACTGTTTATTTTTCATCTGTTTGTTTTACTGTGTCTTTTGGTGTGCGGACATCTTACTATCGATATTGTCAAAATTATTGCTCTTTTAGTTTACATCATATCTTTTTTGGCTGGGCTGGGTTTTGTTGCTGTAAGGGTTTTCTTTAGTTGTGGTGAACCTGGGCTCCTCTCTGCTGGCAGAGTGAGGACGTTTCTTTGCAGCGACTTCCCTTGTGGCAGAGCACCGTCTCTGGGCACGCGGGCTTCCAACGCTGCGGTTCCTGGGCTCCAGAGCGCAGGTTGAGCAGTTGTGGCCCGCGCGCTTAGTCGCTCTGTGACGTGTGGGGTCTTCCCAGATCAGGGATCCAACCCTGTCTCCTGCACTGGCAGGCGGACACTCCCCCGCTGAGCCACCAGGGAAGAGCTTTTATGTTTGTTTAAGAAACCTTTCTTTGTTGTAAGAGACTAAAGACATTCTACTGAATGTTAGAATGAAAATGGTGAAATTCTGTTTTCACAATTTGGGCTTTATCTGTGACACAGCTGAATGTGGACAGTAAAGTTGGGATCTCATTTTAAATTTTTCTTATGGATAACCAGTTGTCACAGCCTCATTGATGGAACAGTCCATCATTTCACCACTGTCATTAAAATATTTTATTGTAAAGTTTACCAACAGAAGAAGGATCTACAAACACACTCACAAAATTAAGGATTATAATAAGATAATAAAGCATGATAAAGTGAAATAATAAACCGTCAGCTGTGGTTATGACACAGAACATTGATAACATGTCAGAACATTTCTGCAGGCTACTTCCTGATCTTATCCCCTTCCCTCCTTCCTCCCAATCCTGATGATGATTGATCCTTTGGGTTTTTTTTTTTTATTGTTTTCCACATATATATGTACCCTTACACAATATAATATTTAGCTTTGCCTTTCTTTAAATTTCATATGAATGGAAACATTCTGCATTATTTCTAACTTTCATTCTATTTCTCATTTTCTCTATAGTAAGAATTTTTTGTCTTATCTAAAAAAAAATGTCATTTTATAATAGCCTTGACATCTCCTCCTACTGTTAATTTTGTTCAACATTCTCTTGACTGTTCTTGACCCTTTGCTTTTTTATTTGAATTTTAAGATAAGCTTGTAAATTTATATTAAAAAATCCTGTTGGTACTGTAGTTACGTTGACCTTATAAATTACTTTTGGCAGATTTGACATATTTATGACATAAAATGTTAACTCATGTCCATAATATTTCTCCTCATTTATTCTGGTCTTGTTTTACATCTTTTGATAATCAGTAGTTCTCTCCTCATATCTTTTTTTTTTTTTAAGGTTTGTTTCTAAAGACCTGTCATATCATCACTGTGAATGGGAACTCTAACAATTATGTTGTATAGTCAGTTGTTTGGTGATGGACTTGCTGTTGACTTTTATTTTTTCATTTTTGTATGATGATCTGTTGCCGCTGTTTTAAAAATATCACAAATGTGGACTCTTAAAGCAGTATAAATTCACTATTGTACAGCTTTGTTGACAGATCTCACTGGGATAAACTAAAGATGTCATGAGGGCTGGGTTCCCTTCTGGAAGCTTGAAGGAGTGTCTGTCCCTGCCTCTCCCACTCTCTGGAGGCCACTCACATGCCTAGCTGCACGCTCTCCCCTCTCTTCAGTGGAAGCCGTGCTCCATCTCTCTCACCTTCCTGCCATCATCAGTCTCCACTGTTAAGGACCGCAGGTTAGACTGGGCCTGCTTTGGACAGTCCAGGATCACCTCTCCGTCTCCAGGTCTTTACTCTTAATCATAGCTGCAAAGTACTCTTTGCCATGTAAGGTAGCATGTCCACAGGTTTGGGACTGAGGGTGTGGACATCTTTGGGGACCACTATCCTGCCTACCATAATTTGATGTTTAGTCACAGGTGGTGGGTTACAGTCCATGGGGTCACAAAGAGTTGCATATTACCGAGTGACCTAGCACAGCACAGCAACCATGAAAACCATCGCTATTTCTAATATTTATCTGTAGATAAATAGGCTATTAGATCATCTCTTCTTATGCTGTTTCTAAAACTTTATTTTTTTTATTGCATTGGATAGAATGTTCAGAACAATTTAAATGTAACTAGTATAGCAAGCATCCTTGCCTTGACCTCAGTTTTAAGGAGACCTTCTAAAGTCTTATGTGATGTTCCTGAGATTTATGTAGTAGAGGTTGAATAAGTGTCCTTTGTCAGGTTGAGGGATTTCCTTATTATTTGTAGTTCATAGTTTGCAAATATTGTAATAGTGGGTTTATTAATTTATCTTTATGATGTTGCCAGTTTGGACTTGTTATGTTTTGGAGTTATGTTGTTGAAGGGTACAGTTTATGGTTGTTGATATCTTCTTGATGAATTTTTCCCCTATGATATAGTGCTTTTTTAAAATAGCATTTAATGCTTTTTTGGCTTAAATTGCATTTTATTTTCTATTAGTATAACTCCCTTACCTTTGGATAATATATGTGTATTTTATTTGTTCTTTATTTTTAATTTATCTGTGTGAATTTGTCTTACGGGTGTTCCTCAGAAATGGTATATACCTAGACTTCTTAAAAATCCAATCAGATAATGTCCTTTAACAGGTAAATCTAACCCATCAGTATTTGTTGTGATTAACAAGTGTTTGGTCCTATATTTGCCATCTCAGTTTACCTTTTGTTGGTAACAGCTTCTCTCTTTTCCATTCCTTCCTCCCTCCCTCTCACCTTCTTTCTTTTGTTCTTTCCTTCCTTCTTTTGTTACTTTGAAAGTTGATTAAAAGTTATATGGGAAAGCTTATCCCCTCTGCTAAGATACAGATTATATCTCCATTCTTTCTGTGATTATCCTTTACATTTTAAGATATTCAACTAAAATGTTTGTAATGAAGACTAGAGTTGCACTATTTTCTTTCTTGTGATCACAATAAAGACTGCCTCCTGAGAAACCTGTGTGCAGGTCAAGAAGCAACAGTTAGAACCAGACATGGAACACTGGACTGGTTTCAAATTGGGAAAGGAGTGCATGAAGTCTGTATATTGTCACCCTGCTTATTTAACTTACATGCAGAGTACATCATGAGAAACACTGGGCTGGATGAAGCACAAGCTGGAATCAAGATTGCTGGGAGAAATATCAATAACCTCAGATATGCAGATGACACCACCCTTATGGCAGAAAGCAAAGAAGAACTAATGAGACTCTTGATGAAGGTGAAAGAGCAGAGTGAAAAAACTGGGTTAAAACTCAACATTCAAAAAACTAAGATCGTGGCATTCGGTCCCATCACTTCATGGGAAATAGATGGGGAAACAGTGGAAACAGTGTCAGACTTTATTTTTGGGGTCTCCAAAATCACTGCAGATGGTGATTGCAGCCATGAAATTAAAAAATGCTTACTCCTTGGAAGGAAAGTTATGACCAACCTAGACAGCATATTAAAAAGCAGAGACATTACTTGGCCAACAAAGGTCTGTCTAGTCAAAGCTATGGTTTTTCCAGTGGTCATGTATGGATGTGAGAGCTGGACCATAAAGAAAGCTGAGCACCGAAGAATTGATGCTTTTGGAGAGGACTCTTGAGAGTCCCTTGGACTGCAAGGAAATCCAGCCAGTCCATCCTAAAGGGGATCAGTCCTGGGTGTTCATTGGAAGGACTGATGCTCTAATACCGTGGCCACCTGATGAGAAGAGCTGACTCATTAGGAAACACCCTGATTCTGGGAAAGATTGAGGGCAGGAGGGGAAGGGGACGACAGAGGATGAGATGTTTGGATGGTATCACCGACTCAATGGACATGAGTTTGAGTAAGGTCCGAGAGATGCTAAAGGACAAGGAAGCCTGGCATGCTGCAGTCCATGGGGTCGCAAAGAGTCAGACACCACTGAGTGACTGAAGAACAACAGAAGACTTTAGCAGGTATGTACCGTTGTTTGAGTTTGACCACTATTGTTTAAATCAAGAAGTTATGTTAAAAATTAATCGTTAAATTTACTGTTATATTTTCTCAGTTGCATTGCTCATTTTTGCTTCTTATTTCCCATGTTTCTTTTGCATTTACTTTTTCTACCCCTGAATGCATGCTGTCATAGTTGTTTTTTTTTTAAACTGAGATCCATAGGATGCAAATTCATGAATTCTTTTTGTACATAAAACATCTTTATTTTGCTTTTGCTTTTTATGGCTGCAAGTTTTTTATTGTGATAAAGTATTCATGACATAAAATTTACCATTTTAAATATTTTAAGTGTACAGTTCCTTGACATACTTACATTCACTTTGTTGTCCAGCCATTACCATTATTTTTCAAATACCAGGATTTTTCATCTTCCCAAAGTGAAAGTCAAAGTGAAGTCGCTCAGTCGTGTCTGACTCTTTGCGACCCCTTGGACTGTAACCCACCAGGCTCCTCTATCCTGAAATCTTCTAGGCAAGAGTACTGGAGTGGGTTGCCATTTCCTTCTCCAAACTGCAACTCTTTACCCATTAACAATAACTTTCCATTCTCTCCTCCCTTTCCCCCGGCAACCACTATTCTATTTCCTGTCTCCATGAATCTGGCTATACATGGGACCTCAGATAAGTGAGACCACACACTGTATGTCCTTTGTGTCCGGCTTACTTCACTCGGCATGTCTTCAAGGTGTACCCAGATTGTAGCATGTATCAGAAATTCAGTGTTTTGTAAGGCTGAATAATAATCTGTTGCATGAATATACCAAATTTTGTTTATCCATTCATATACCAATTGACACTTGCATTGTTTCTGCCTTTTGACTGCTGCTAATAAGGCTGCGATACACATGAGTGTGCAAATATCTAGGTCCCTGCTTTCCCTTCTGTTGGGTGTGTGTGCTCTGGAGTGGGACTGCTGGTCGTGGGCTACCTTCCTGTTTAACTTGTTGAGTTTCTGTCGTATGGGCTTCCACAGTGGCTGCACTATTTTTGATTTACAACGTCAAGGCACAAGTGTTTGTTTCTCCACATCCACAACAATTGTTATTTCTGTTTTTTTTTTTAAATTAACAACCATCTTAATGAATATAAAGGACTATCTCCCTGTGGTTTTGATTTACATTTCCCTACTGATTGATGACGCTGAGTGTCTTTTCCTGTGCTAATTGTCCATTTGTACTTCTTCTTTGGAGAATTGTCAAGTACTTTGCCCATGTTTTCATGACTAGTTTGTGTCTGTGGTTCATTGTTTTCAGTCTTGATTGATAGTTTGATTGGTTTAAAATCCCTTAAGGTTATGTATCTTTTCCCTCATTTACTTTAAAGATGTTACTCATTGCCTTCTGAAACTTCTTGTTGTGGCTGGGAAGTGTATCGCTATTGTCTTCATCATTCTTTTATAGGAAATCTCTTTTTTTTCTTGAAGATTTTGAAGTTGTCTCCTTATCTTTAATGTTCTGTATTTCATTACACCATCGAGGCATAGATTGTTTTTATTTATTCTGACACTCTTGCAATCTGAGGACTTATGTCTTTCTCCAATTCTGTAAAATTCTTATCCATTATTTATTTTAAGTTTCCAAATATCACTTCTTTCCTATTCTCAGTTCTAAGAATTTCAATTTGCTGTATATTGGAGCTTCTCATTTTTACCTCCCTGCTTCAAAACAGGTTTTCATACATAAAACAAATTGTTATCACTCTCCGTACTTAGCATAACCCTCAGCTCTGTCTTCTACTCTACTCTTTTGAATCTGGACTGTATTCTTGGTAGTTTATCCCATCTGGTAAGTTAAAACTTTTTAGTGGCTTTATATTTCATTTATAAGATGTTATCATTGGTTCTGTCTCATATACATCTATTCTTATTTCATTTATTCCTCTTGCTCATAATTTAAAATTGTTTATGGATACATTAGATGTTTTGTTTATTCCTTTAACATTTTAAAAATAGTCCAGGCTTTTGCTCGGCTCGCCTATGAACTTCATTGTATCTGGAATGAACTCAAGCTGTTGTCTTTACCGTGTGTCTTTTTTGGCTTGAGCTTTGGTGTATGAGTTTTGGAATTTTGGTGTGGGCTTTCTCTGAGTGGGAGGATTTGTGTCTCGTGGCTTGCAGTCAAGTCCTCCCTCCTCCCCTCCCTCCCTAGTGCTTTGGCGCTGCCTGCACACACATCTCTAGCAGCCGTGGGACTTGCATCTGCTCTGATGGGTGTGTTGCCGATCAGTCATGAAGCCAGAGAGGGGCAGGATTTGATTTTGATTCCTTTTCCGCTTCCTTTTGTGAGTAAAGGGAGAGGTGAGGTCCCATTCCACCCTCTCCTCGACAGCAGTGATTTTGGCTCAGCTGATCTGCCTTTGACGAAGCTCTGTAGGCCCTTCTGTGCTGCTGGATGCCACTCCTGGATGCCACTCCCTGCTTCCATCCGTGGAGCCCCCAGCCTGACGCTGCCCGACCCCGACCATCTTGTAGTTCAGCTCTGTTCACATTCATTCAGTGTTTGGTTTGAACTCAAGGAGGCTGTGCTGTTCTGATTTTGTCTGGAGCGTGAACCCTTTTATGTAGTTCCTTGCAACGGGCAACTCATAGCTCATGAGAGGCGTATTCTTTATTTGCTCAACATTTGTCTCGTTGACTTTGTCTTTTCAAGTAGAGTTTCGTATTCAAGTTATCCCTCTGTAGGAAAAACAGAGTCTAATTTTGACACTTCCATTGCTGCGATCCTGATGATCACTTTATACCCTTCGGTATTTACTTCTTTGTCCAACTTTTGGGAGAAAACGTGAATGTAAACAACGTTTGCAGGAATCCATCCCTGGAGCCCCCTACCACACTGGCTTTGGGGACTTGCCTCTGTGGGTCTCCTTCTCTGACGTTTCATTCACTGAACGCATGCATTTTGAATTCAGTCTATGGGCACAGGTGTGAGTGTCATGCCGCCCTGCTGTTCAAGGTGAGGGAGGTCTAGGAGTGTGGGGAGTGGGCAGCAGCCTCTGCAGGCCACTCCCCATGCCTCCTGAACCAGATGCTGCCTTTGTAACAAGATTTCCAGGTGATCTGCATGACCGTGGAAGTCTGAGATGTGCTGTCTGTGTGAAGGTGACCCGTGCCCTGGCTCATGTACCTGTGGGGTCCTGGTCACATGCTGTCCTCATTTAGATGGTTGATTGTGTGGTTTCCCTCCTCATAATGAGCTGGGTGCTTCATTCTCCAAGCTCTGAAGAGTCTGACGCATTCACCCTGACGTCATTTTCAGTTCTCCTGAGAACAAGCTGAGCTAGAGTGAGGCTGCAGTGGGGTCAGGGATGCCGGAGGGGACTGTGGGCAAAGGATTGCCCTCTGTTTTGTGCTGAAAACTGCAGTGGAAGGTGCTGGCCTTCTGTTCTTTCCCACAGGGTATCTTCAGCTTCTCTGGCAATGAACTGGGAGGTGCTGGGGTTTCTCAGAGGGGTGTGTGTGTATTTTTGGACCTGCAGCAGGGCATCTTGCCAACTCAAAGTGGGCAGACCTGGAGTGTCCTCTCCATTCATAGCAACAGCCTGCAGGGAACTGAATTCTACCTTTTTGTAAACCTGTTTACATCGTGGCCCCCCTAAGAGCCTCCTGCGGCTGCTACAACAGAGTATCATGAACGGGGTGGCTTAACACAGCAGGAATTCATTCCCTAACAGTGGAGGCCAGAAGTCTAGGTCAGCATCCCTGGGATGAAGTCAGAGTGTTGGCAGGCTGCACTCCCTCTGGAGGCTCTCGGGGGAGGTCCTTCATGGTCTCTTCCAGCTGCAGGTGGCAGCCGGCATTCCCGGGCTTGTGGCCGCATCACTCCATCCTCTGCCTGCACGTCCATATGGTCTCCTCCTCCTCTTCTGTCCCTGTCAAATCTCCCTGTGCCACTCTCCCTTGTGGTGGCATTTAGGGCCCACCTAGATCATCCAGGATAATCTCCCTATTTCAAGGTCCTTAATTTAGTCACACTTGCAAAGTCCATTTCACTGTGTAAGATCGTGTTCTCGGGTTCCAGGGGCGGGACATGGGGGGGTCTTGAGGTGGGGAGGACTTTTCCAGACAACTGCAGCATCCAAGAGAAAGGGTGGGGGTACTGCCAGGGAGACCAAACAGGGCACCCCTCTCCAAGAAGAGTGGATAGAAGGTGTTTTTCTAAAAGAAAGAGATTGCTAAGTATTTGCTGAGTCTCAACCATTTTATGTTTCAACCCCCTCCACCCCTTTTAGGAGGCAAGGATTTTAGCGGAGAGCTCTGTGGCCCTTGTCCCTGGCTTCTGGGGATTAGCTGACCCCAAAGGGCAGGGATTGGGGTAGATTAAACTGGGGAGATTTCAGAGGACACACTGGTGGAGGGGGGGTGCGTGCACCCTGTCACCTTATCCCAAGTGAAGCAGCTGAAGACCAAGTTAGGTGCCTTAATTGGAAACAGGAACTCTGAGCACAGCTTGCACCCTAGGGCTGTGGGTGTTATATTCAGACTCTGGGTTCTGGGTGCTCATCAGGCTGGGTGGGCACCAGCTAGGAGTGGGAGGGTTTCCCTCAGGGCAAAAGGCTCAGGGCTGGTGGAAGCCGGTGCCCCTCTGTGTCCGAGACCTCTCCGGGAAGCTACGGGTGCCCCTCCCCGTGGCCCCCCTCGTGGACGTGCGCGCGCCGCTTCCAGGCAGGCCGCCACCACTGCCTAGGGTGCTGAGCGAAGCCAGGACGGGGCCGGGTGGCGGACACAGCGTGCCACCACTGCCCGGCTCTGCTTCCCTCCTTCTCCGCAGGGTGAGCCAAGCGCATGGAGCCGTCTCTTCGGAAGCCTGGCAAGACTGCTCCTCCTTGGCGGATGGCGCAGCCGTAAATTGTGTAACCCTGGAGAAGAGTTCACTCCATCATGGTGTTTTACACTCTTCTCTGCAGAGCGTTGGTGACTTAATTAACCGACTTGCAGATATAGGCTCTGAAAGATCCATTTCCCCATGCCTCTCCATCGCATTTTCAGTCGTCATATGCTTAAATTGCAAAGCCTCATGAACTTTAGCCAAGGTCTTATGGCTCTTGGTCCTACATTTCCCTGAAGATCTTCTATCTTCACATGTGTCAGAGCTGGAGCATGTGGCTGCTAGAAAAGGGTATAACTATATTAAACCACGCAAAAAAACCCCTCTATGGAAATAAGGCTAAGAGCATGGCTTAATACTCTTAATGACAGATGGTTCCAAGTTTGGCTTCAAAGCCAATTGTTTGCCCTCAACGCCAATTGTTTGTTCAACACCATTGCGCCTGCATGTGGAAAAACAGGTTCCAGAAGGTGCTAAGCTCGGGAGGATAGACTTATTTATCATCAACACACTCCCAGCTCTGTGTGAGCCCGTGCGTGTATCTCCTTATGGACCTTATTTTATACAATCCTTGCTTCTCTCCATAGGCACTTACTTCTTCTCTTTACATCTTCAGGAGACCCTCTTCCCATAATTTTAGAAAAGATTCTCTGATGCCTTAACATTGACAAAAATTTGGGAATGAAATGAGGACAGAGGATCACTGAATTCTGACCAAAACCAGTGATGGTTCATTCCTGAAGTACTGTTTTCCCTTAAGGAAATTAAGGAGAAACTTGCAAGTCCCCATGGCACTGGCCCTTCCCCCCAAAGCAACTGATTCTTTTGAGCTCAAAATGCTGTATCATAAGCACATTTTTTATGGCTAAAAACTGGGGTTTACAGAGAGAAAATGACAAGCCTGTAATTGGCATACTTGGTATGAAAGTTTGCTTGCATATAAGAGATTCATGTTTGCAATTTTGTTTTAGGAAAACATTCTAAGCATCCAGGGAACCGCAGGAGGGCATGGGCTATGGGAACTCTCTCTCCAGAACCACCTGGTTTCAGATTCACCCATAAAAATGGAACCACATGGAGTTTTATTCCAGTGTTCTGGGATCCATGGGCATTTTCACCCAACTGGAGATGAAATTCAAAGTGCAAACATTTGGTGGCTGGCAGTTTCTGACTATATTCACCATTGTATATTATCTTTTTTTTTTTTTTGGTCTCTATTCTGAGTTCCTAATTAGGCCTGTGTCATGTCATGCTTGGCTCCTTTGAATTCACGTGTGCTAGCTGTCACTGGGGCTTAGCCACAACCCGAAACATCTCAGGGACACAAAGAAGACAGTGGCGTACAATTAACCATGTCTCCCAGCTCCACGTGAGCAGAGCTCCTGACCTGGTGTTTGGCGTGTGGTTTCCTCCCTCTCTCTCTTGCTCCCCTCACCTTGGTGCATCACCACAGTGATGATGCATTGGCTCTGTTCTCCTTCTGTTAGATGAGGGCAGGTGCAAAGAGTTTTGTTTGACTGTGGGAAGTTTTCTTTTGGCTTTACGTCTTAAATGGAAAATTCCGACAACACAAACAGTGTAAGAATGACACAGATAGAATTGCTGCCTGTCTGTCTTTCTGTCGCTCTTTGTCTTTCTGAATAAATAGCATCTTACTCCACACTTGGCTTTGTGAACTTTCTTCCGCCCTTCCCTGGAATGTTCCCCCCCAGGAGCTCTCTTTCTGATGCCATGTGGTTTGCCCAGCATGGATGCAGTGTGGTTTTCGCTCTCCCGTACCTCTCCAGATGGCCGTTTTGGGTTTTTCCAGTCTGCCACCTTTTAAGGCCAAGGACGTCTTTGCTTATTCTCTGGGACACTTGTGAGGTGGCTTCTGTAGGATGCATCCCTAGAGACAGAGAAATGTTCCTTTACTGACTGAATTGTGAGCAGATGATCTGCCCTGAGAATTTGAGGAAGCAAGTGTTGATGCTGTCAGGCTCTGGGAGGTACTTTTTGATATCATCTCATTTAGTCCTTTAGAGCTTCCCTGATGTCTCAGTGGTAATGAATTTACCCGAAATGCAGAAGCTACAGGAGACGTGGGTTTGGTCCCTGGGTCAGGAAGATCCCCTAGAGGAGGGCATGGCAACCAGCTCCAGTATTCTTTCCTGGAGAATTCCTTGGCCAGAGGAATCTGGCAGGTTACAGTCCATGGGGTCACAAAAAGTCATACACGACTGAAGCAACTTAGCACATAGCACATTTAATCCTGATTGTGGTCCCAGAGTGGCCATTCACTTGCCTCATAGACACGATGACTCTGAGGTTCTATAACTTGTCTTAGGCACCACTAGGGAGCAGCTGCCCTGGGATTGGAACCCCAAATTTTCACGCCACGTCTGGACCTTTTTTCCCCAATAAGACTGTCTTTGCAGACAGTTGTGTGCATTTGCGTGATAGTCTGTGGTTTAATTCTGCTCCAGTGTTCTTGACTGGGAAATCCCGTAGATAGAGGAGCCCGGTGGGCTACGGTCCATGGGGTCACAGGAGTCAGACACGACTCAGAGAATGAACAACAACAACAACGGGCTTAGTCACCTACACTGGCTGATGGTGCCCAGTGGATGGGTGCAGTGGTCCTTACCAGGGGCTTCTGGGAAATTCTCATCCATGGGAAAAACCTACCATGAGTTCCTCTCTAACAGCAAAACCATACAAAAGCATCAACTTCTTCTCTTGCTCCCATCTTTGGTGACTTAGTGTATAAAACTACAGTTGTCCACATGGCCAGGGCCTGGAGATACAGCTTTTTTTCTTTTTTAATGCCAATTTATCTGTGTTTCCCCCCCCCTCAGTTTTAAATGCATATAATTTTATTTGCCAATAAAGTGGTATAACATGATCTGATATACATGTGCATGGTGGAATGATCACCGATTTCCAGACATCGTATACATTACTGGTAATTATAGTCACCATTCTGTATGTAAGATCCTCAGAACTCACTCTCTTAAGTCAAAAGGCACACACTTTCAGTTACATCTCCCTGTTTACTCATTCCCCTAGCCCTGGGCAATCATCATTCTATTCATTTTATATGAAATCAGCCTTTTTTTTTTTTTTAAGATTCCCTAGAGTAGTTATATGGGCTTTCCTGACAGCTCAGTTGGTAAAGAATCTGCCTGCAATGCAAGAGACCCCAATTTGATTCCTGGGTTGGGAAGACCCCCTGGAGAAGGAAAAGTCTACCGACTCCAGTATTCTGGCCTGGAGAGTCCCATGGACCCTGTAGTGCATGGGGTTGCAAAGAGCAGGACAGGACTGAGCGACTTTCACTTTCATAGTAATTATGTCATACAGCATAGAGTATTGATCTTTCTGTGTCTGGCTCATTTCACTCAGCATAATACCATCTGGCTTATGTTGCCACAAAAGGCAAGGTTTCCTTTTAATGGCTTACTATTATTCCATTGTGTTACACATATCACATTTTCTGTATCTAGTCATGTGGTGATGAATGGACCCTTAGGCTGTTCCCATGTCTTGGCTCCTGCATGTACCCCTGCGGTGAGCATGGGGTTGCAGATAACCCTTTGGGATAGTGATTTCATCTCCTTAGACACAGGATTGCTTGATCATATGGCAGATCATTTTTAATGTTTTGAGAAGCCTGCACCCTGTTTTCCACAGTGGCTGTGCCTGTTTACATTCCAGCCAACAGTGGACCAGGGTTCCCTTTGCTTCATGTCTCCATCAGGGTTTATCTCTTGCTTTGTGATGATCGCCCTTGTAACAGGTGTGAGGTGATGTCTCACTGTGGTTTTGATTTGCATTTCCCTGATGACTAGTAGTGTTAAGTACTCATTCTTGTTGGCCACTTGTATGTTGTCTTTATTAAAACGTCTATTCAAGTACTCTGCCTATTTTATTTTTTTAAATTGAAGAATAGTTGATTTATATATAATATATATATGAATAGATAGATCAACTATAGTTCAGTTAAAAAATAAATATATTAAATATAATATCTAAATCAACATATTTATATAGTTGACAGAATAAATAAAATTATATATGTTTATATATAAATGATATAAATAAATATATTTTATATAAATCAACTATACTTCAATATATTACTTTATTTGGTTTCAGGTGTACAACATAGTGATCTGATATTTTTTGTAGCTTACATTCCATTTAAGGGCTTCCCTGGTGGCTCAGTGGTAAAGAATCCACCTGCAATGCAGGAGATGTGGGCTCGATTTCTGGGTCAAGAAGGTCCCCTGGAGAAGGAAATGGCAACCCACTCCAGTATTCTTGCCTGGAGAATTCCACGGACAGAGGGGCTGGTGGGTTACAGTCCGCGGGGTCACAGAGTCGGCGGCGACAGGACTCAACAGCGGCTCCGTTCACGGTGTTGTAAAGCGCCGGCTCCGTGCCCTGCGTGTCCAGCACACACTCGCCGCCTGATCACCATGTCTCGGTGCTCCGTGCCTCTTCCTCTTCTTCCCCACCCTCCCCTCCCCGCCTCCCCTTGCCCACTGGTCCCCGCTTGTTTGTTCTCTGGCTTCTGTGACTGAAAGGTGCACTCAGAGGACACAGAGTTGGGGGCTGGGCGTCCCCGGGAGAGGTGCTGACTCCTCAGGGTGAGGTGGGCGACAACCCAACTCTCCCAGCACCACGGACAGGACGCTGTTTAAGGATGAGCTCAGACCTAAGAATTCACGGCGCCAGAAAGGAGCCTCTTCACAGCGATGGCAAACTAGACGGCGCCAGGCTCAAGGCAAGCAAGCAGAGTACAGCGGAAAGGACAGGTGAATGCACACCCACAGACCCTCACTGCAGGCCTGCGGCCGGCGGCCAAGGTGCCAGGCATCTCACAAGAGCATCTTGCAAGATGAGAAGGGAAACTGCTTGGATGTTTAAACCGGGACCTTCTGAATACTGACAGCTAAGAAAAGCCCTTTCCGGCAGGAGGCATTGCCTCTCAGAACCTTCATTGGAGGGACATTGTAGATAATGTGGTTTCTTTTACAGGAAGCAGAGAGCAGAATTTTAGCCTAACGGGCAGAACTGACCTTCTCTGTTTCACTGTTTTCCAGATTCACTGTAACCAAGGGCACATATATTTGCCTCTTGTTTTTAAAAATCCATTATATTAGATTTTTTTGTTTTTGCTTTTGTGCTGTCATTTTAAAGAAACAATTTTTAGTAATCAGTGTTTGGAGCTTAAGATAACGTTGGTTGAATTTTCCACATTCAGAGGCAAGTTTCAACCTTTACTATCCACCAAAGTTCAATGAATTTATTTCCTCTTTAAGGACCTAAAGGCAATCTGAATCATCTTGACTGTCATGTAACATCCCCAAACAATATTTTATGAGGCCGGGTTTCGTTTGTGGTGAATAGATTCAGGCTTAGTTAAGGCTTTCACACGGGCATCTCCCTGTTTTAGAAATGTCTGTTTATTATCAGTTTAATGCGGATGGAACTACTTATTCACTCTTCAGAAACCCTTTATGACTCCCAATTAAAGTCTTTGTCTGAACACAAAATAATTAATACGTAAGATGAAGCCAAGGGAAAGAAGCAACTGTGAAATTGTCACTCGGTTGTATGGTAAGCAGTATTTAATCATTAGAGGAACAGTGTTTGCACTTTTGGAAAGAAAACAAGGCGCAGACTTCATGTTTATTTAACACTTTGACTGGTTCTCGGAGGTCTGAAATGAGCCTTATAGAGCACCACCGCAGTAAATCACAGGTTCTGGAAATTACTGGGTCTTAAACAGTAGTGTCATTTTAAACCTAAACAGTTTGGTGGTGCTCCGGCCCATAAAACTGACCTCTTAGAACAACATGGACTGTTTACACTGAAAGACAAGTAAAGGAAATAAAAACAACACATAAACTATAGTGCTGCCAGGATGCCATTTATTCTAGTTGGGTTTGGGCTTGAAATCTGACGCTGCTGATGGGCACGGGGCACTCCCGTGCCACCAGAGAGGGGTCCGCGTCTGCACCCTGAGCCCCATCTGGTCTCTTCTGCCCTGTGAAGGCTTCTGCAAAGCACTGCCGGCTTTTCAGGGTGGGCAGTGGTCACCAGCCCCCAAAGGTGGAGATGTGTCCAGAGGAGACAAGATCTCATTAGAGGGCGCATGAGGGCTGGGTTAGAATTCAGAGCGGGTTCTTTTTATAGAAACTGTAAATAAAGGTGACTGGCCAGCCCAAGGGACTGGTCATGGGATGAGGGATTTTCACCTCTGGGTCACGGCTTCCAGCTACACCTCGATGAAGACCTGAGGTCCCCAGTGCAGCAGAGGTGTGTGGGGCTGGTGCTCCGGGAGGGGGTTTGAGCTCCCCTCTGGAGAGAGGCGTGTGGGTGCCCTGGAGAGAAGGGTGATGGGGAGGAGGGGAGTGGTGACAGAAGGTGACCTCGGTACTCATCTCAGGACTGCCAGCTTGGGTCTGGGCTCCAGGTAAGGACAGTGGGGCTGCAGAGCGAGAAGCGCCGGGGGAAGGAGGCAGCAGACCTGGGTGGTTTGCTGTGCCCTCTGCGAGATGCCTGTATGTCCTGGCTCTCAGAGAGGCTGTTCAAACCCTGCAGGGGGCCCGGACACGGTTCAGGCCTGGCCTCTCCTCCGGATCCTTTGTGGCCAAATACACTTTGGCTCAGAACACGTGCTCTGAATTCTGAATACTCGCTCAGTCATGTCCGACTCTTTGCAATCCCACGGAGCTGCCTGCCTTTGTATAGTGATTTCTGTTGCCAAGACCGAGCCAAGGGCACATCCCAGCACACTCCCTCTACCCCTATATGGCCCCTGCCCTGGATATGTTATATAGTCATTTTTGATAATTTGGAACATATAGAAAAGCAGAAATTATAAAATAACTCACCTGGTCATAACCACCGTTAGCGGGTTTGCATCTGTCTGTCCTCTGTCTACATGGTTTCTCGTACAGTTGTGCTGTTTGATATGAGAACATGATTTTATGGCATTTCATTGAGCGCACCTGCCGTGACTAGGAAACCAGCCTCCTACCGTTGGACATTCAGGTCGCTTCCAGTTTTGTGTAGTCCTAATGTCCCAAGCTGTCCCTGACTCATCACCTGGGCTTCCCCGGTGGCCCTAGTGATAAAGAACCTGCCTGCCAAAGCAGGAGACGTAAGAGATGTGGGTTTGATCCCTGGGTGGGAAGATCCCCTGGAGAAGGAAACGGCAATCCACTCCTATATTCTTGCTTGGAGAATCCCATGGACAGAGGAGCCTGGTGGGCTACAGTCCATGTGGCTGCAAAGAGTTGGACACGACTGAAGTGACTCAGCACGCAAGCAAGCAATGCCTGGAGCTGTCTGTGATTCATCCTCTGCTCTCCCTGGGAGCTCATCACTGTAGAGGCCCATCTCCCAGGGGGCCCATCTCCCTGGGGGCCCATCTCCCTGGGGGCCTATCTCTGTAGAGGCCTGTCTCCTGGGGGCCCATCTCCCTGGGGGCCCATCTCTATAGAGGCCCGTCTCCTGGGGGCCCATCTCCATGGGGGCCCATCTCTGTAGAGGCCTGTCTCCTGGGGGCCCATCTCTGTAGAGGCCTGTCTCCTGGGGGCCCATCTCTGTAGAGGCCTGTCTCCTGGGGGCCCATCTCCCTGGGGGGCCCATCTCTGTAGGGGTCCATCTCCTGGGGGCCCATCTCCCTGGGGGCCCATCTCTGTAGAGGC
>ML660216.1:17576376-17611830 GCA_007570785.1 Antilocapra americana | reverse complement strand
TCTCCTGGGGGCCCATCTCCCTGGGGGCCCATCTCTGTAGAGGCCCGGCTCCTGGGGGCCCATCTCCTAGGGTCCGAGGGAGGGGAGGAGCAGCTCTAAGGCTGCCTACACTCGGCTCCTCTTGACTTTCAGGGCCCCGAGGCTCCCGTTCCTCTGCCGCCCACTGTCCCTGGCCCTGCAGCTCTGGCGGAAGCCGGAACCAGCTCATGCCCCATCCATGCCTCCTGTTCAGTAGGCATTTCTTTATACCCGCTGCAGGTAGGGCGCCAGGCCAGGGTGACTGGCAGATAGACGAGTGGGGATCCTGTGATCAGCTGCCTTAAGTGTGCGGGGAGGAAGAAGGAAGATGAGACCCGCGCCTGCCGTGCCCCCAGTGACTGCCTGACCGCCATCGAGGAGACGAGCCCGCATCATGTGCTGTTGGGCGCTGAAGAGGCCACTCGGACTGTGCAGCAGGTGTGGGCTCAGCTGAGCTTTGAGGGGTGGAGGGGGCGAGGGGGTTGTGAGAGGGGCGGGGGGCATCTAGGCTCTGGGGCTTAAGGGCTGGCAGGCGGCGGCTCAGCTGGCCTGTTGTCAGCTGAAGCAGCAGAGCTGGCAGGGGTCCTCCTTCGGAGGGGCCCCACTGCCTGAAAAGGTGGCGAGGCCGCGGGGACACGGGTGCTCTGACTTTGGGTCTGAGTCAATCGGTGTGTTTGCCTGGGAGGCGCAGGAAAGGAGATGGGGCGTTTTGACTTGGAAGGAGGTGTTTGGTCTCATTCCCCACATCTCGTCAATACAGAGTGAGTCTGTGCATCTCTTTAGGTGTCTCTGTGATCCTCCCGAGTTGCCTGAGACTCACCGCTTCGGGGGCAGGGTCCGCACTAGGGGTGAGCCGGCTGGGCGCTGCGTCAGAGGTGCCCAGCTGTGGCTGCCCGCGCACTCCGGCTGTGGCTGAGGTGGTCTCTCCCTCAAAGTCAAGGTTCAAGCGCTGGCTGTGAGTCCTAAACACTCTTTTCTAGCAACAGCCAAGCCGTCTCGGGGCTCTCTCTCCACGTCGAATGCGTTTCCCTTTCTGAGTCTATCGCTTTGCAAGGACACCAGGAAGTCCACGGACTGAGGTTCAGATTCAGGATTTCGGGAGCCGGAAGGGGTCTGCTGTAGCCTTTATTAAACCTCTGATGGACAGGCCACTGTAAGTCTAATTATTAATCTTTAGGAAACTTGACCCTTCAATTAACTGAGTCACAATTGCATTGTGGGCCATCAAAAACCTTGCATTATTAATGAGCATCTAAGGTCAATATTCGTTCACTTCACTTTATTGTCTGTGATATTTATCACTTGTAATATGACTTCCTGGTTAATTATACAGAACCATGCAGCATTCACTTTTGATTAATGTGGAAAGTTCATGCAGACTTTGTTAAAAAAACATTTATTATGTGTGATGTATTATAATAAACCATTTTTTTCCCTGAGCTTTGTCCTATGTACATATGTTTTCAATATTTAGAAAATTTTCCCATGTGGAGGAACTTCCTAATACATGAAATTGAGAAAATTTAATAAATCATGTTAGCCACCTGCGCAATGCGATACGATCTTCTGGTGGGAAGGCTGGGTCATAACTTAGGCAAGATGATAAACGCATTTTAACTTGAAGGAACTGCTGTGAAATCGTATTCCAGGCGTCCCCTGACTGCACAGGGGACCACGGGGAGGAGTGGAAGGAGTATGTTCTTGGCGTCTCAAGACTTGGGCCGTAATTAGCTATGTGACCTTGGGCAACTTACTCTGCATCTCGTCATCTCATAAATTAATCTGTATTCATTGATTAATACCTCCCCAGCCTCCCTCACAGGGCAGGGTAGAGAATCAAAGACTCCAGCGCCTGTGAGTGGTCTTTGTGCGGTGAAACTTGCCACGCCAGGTTGTCGTGCTCATTTTGAGAGGAATTCCCTCCAGTTCCTCTCGCAGCAGTGGCATCAGCCCTGGTCCTTGCTGGGCAGAGGCTGATGTAGAGAAGCCAGTTTGGTGATGGACGGTCTGTAGCATAAACAAGCTTCTGGAAAGGGAGCAGGAAGACAGGTCGGTGTGTGATATGGGCTGAACAGAGTCCCTCCCCTGCCCCATCCCTAGTTCAAGTTCAGCCAGCACCTCGGAGTGTGACTGTGTTTGGGGATGGAGCCTTCAGGCAGGTGATGGAGGTAAAATGAGGTCACGGAAGAGGGCGGAGGCTAATCCAGGTGACTAACCGCGTGGGCCGGGGCCCTTGCAGGAAGAGGAGAGAAGGAGGCAGGTTCGCAGAGTGAGGCCCACGGGGAGAAGGGGCCGGCTGCCCGCCGGGGAATGGGGGCCAGCACCACATTGGGGCAGCCCCAGGAAGCTGATTCAGGTGTCTTAGTGGAGGGCTGGCCGAGGTGCCCCTTGGTCTGTCTTCCTGGGCACACAGGGAGGGCCTGAGGAGTATCAGACCCAAGTGAGCAATGCAGGCGGCATCACGGGGTCTCCTGAGCAGCGGTGGGCATGGGGTGGGACTAGGCATGGGGGCATGCTGCCTTCCAGGTCCCTCTTGGGGCCAAGAGCAGTGGGTCTTGCTATCATCTCCCAACATGGGTCACGAGGGAACCCACGCCATCAGTTCCTCCTCGAGATTATGCTGACAAGGAGGTGGACTTGCCAGCTGTGACAGGTCCTGGTCGGGGCTGGCCCCTGCGGGTGAGGCCAAGGTCTGGCTGGGCAAGGACAGTGCTGCTCAGCGCTGGCCTCGGGGATGGGCACCCTGGGCTATGCGGATGGACCGTGCGCTCAGGCCCCGCCCGGCCCTGCCAAAGGTCCGCTGTCCTGTCGGGTCTAGAGAGCCGGGGAGAAGAGTCACCGGAAACTCTGGCGGGAATGAGAGCCAGGAAGGCCCCAACCCGGACGTGCACTGCGGACTCACAGTGAACTGACTGTGGCCACGCTCCACCAGCTTGTGGCAGGCAGACCCCCGACTACTTCTGGGCCCCCGTCACAGCTTCTAGTGACTTGTGGTGATGCATGTAAATCTTGTTTCTGTCTCCCCATCTTTTAAAAAGGGGTGCCGCTTTGTATGTTCACATGCCAGAGGGAGCTAGGTGTGAACGTTAAAAAGGCATGCTATTCCTAGGACTGTCAGGAAAGTCGTCTTGTTCCATGCTCATGGGAAAGTGAGGCCCTAAGACTTGGCCTCCCTTTCTCTCTCATCTGCGTGTAGGAGGGTGACATTCTAAGCCCTCTGGAGAGACCCTCAAATCCCCAGGAGACACAGGCAATGGGAGTGTTGATACTAGGGCAGATGACTTCCTCCTGCCGGGCACCATCAGCTTTGAATGGTCTGGGGCCGGAAGGACCCATGGGGCCTGTGCCCTTGTCAGTCAGTCAGCAACTGGGTGGCAGCGATGGGATTAGAGGGCAAGCAATGATTTTCAATCAGAAGGACTCAGTTTGTAGAAAACAATGAAAATTGCTGAATGAAAGAGAAAAGCTGGCATGCTTCACTCTGTTGTTTGCTGTAGCTGTTTAGTCCCTCAGTCGTGTCCGACTCTTTGCAACCCCAGGCACTGTGGCCCCCCAGGCTCCTCTGTCCACGGGATTCTCCAGGCAAGAGGACTGCAGTGGGTTGCCATTTCCTTCACCAGGGGATCTTCCCCAGCCGGGGATCAAACCCATGTCTCCTGCATTGGCCCTGAGCCACCAGGGAAACCCTGCTTTGCTCTGAGAGAGACCGAAATGCAGGCTGAGGACTCCTGAGGACATTTTCAAGGGCTCGGGACATGGAGAGAGGAGTCTTATCCTTTTGGGCCCCAACTTTTCTTGGACAAGGAACTGGTGGGGTGTGTGGAGCTGCTGTTGGGGTGAAGCCTGCCTCTGCACCCTGTCTGCACCCCAGCCCCGCCTGTCTCCCTCCCTTCCTCCCCTGGGTTGGGGCTCGGTCTTCCCACAAATGATGTTCCACCTCTCCTTGGGGACAGCGCAGGCCCAAAGGCCAGTGACTAATTTCCCGAGCCACCTTCGCTATGAAATATTCTCTTATTTAAAACATTTTTTGATAAATTATCTGTCAACAGTAGATGAAGTTAACATTTCTTTTGATCGATAAAATAAATATTGAGGTTATGAGCTAAATACCATCTAAATTTCTTAGGACTGTTGCATATTTCGGTGTTCCTCTGATTCTAGCCCATGTGCTTTAACAAATTTTGCAGAGTTGTTATAATTTTCATTCATAATATATGACGGGTTTGTACGAATTTCCTCCATGTGTGAAATCTATTTAATGTTAACATTCTTAAATTGGAGTTGGTTATAAATAATGTACCAAGAGATGTGAAGCAGGGCACATAATTTCTTTGTGTTGTACCTGTCAGGGCAACGGTTACATTTTTGGTATTTAGCAAATAGTTTTGTACAACTTGGACCCAGATTACTTCTATCAAGGAGAGAAGGCTCTGTCCCAGTTTGTGTAAATTAAAAATCTTTAGCCAATTTGTGGCCAAAATATAAATAGTGTAAAGAGCTTGCAGACAACATTTATTTTGTATGTACATTAATGGGCACTTCCATTTTTCCTGGAGGCCAGAATCCACTTTGAAATTCATGTTTGATAAATTCCCCGGCTTCCTGAGTAATTTAACTGTCTATAGGGCTGTTGATCCTCGGAGTGTATCACTGAGCCTCAGGGACGTGTGTACCATTTCTGCATATCCAAGTTCAAATATATGCTCAAGATCGGTTTAAATTTTAAGTTGTTGATCTTATTTCTGATAGATTTGTTAGCTTATCCTCCATTTCATTTCTAAAACCTGCCCCTAATCCTCAAATACTCTCTTCTTAAACACGTCTTTGCTAAATTCATTGATTGCATTAGTAACATGTATATTGAACAGTCATTCTGCAAGCACGCTGTGACATGAATGGTGCTGCTGCCTTCAGTCAAAGACCAGAAATTTGATAATCTAGCTGTCGGTTGGCACCTGCCTTCTAATTTGTTCTTAGTCTTAGGTAAGAATAAGAACAAAAACTAGTAAGTTTCCGTGTCTGTTCCAGTATGTCTGTAACATTGTTAGCAGTTCTCCTAGATTTTAACTAGTTTCCGTGCTGTCAGCTTTGCAGCATAAAATGCTAACCCAATCTTTATTTTTTTGTGTGTATTCTTATAATTATTGACATTTTGTTGGCATTACAAATACTATTTTTTCCAAATAAAGTTTTTAACTGATTGTTATTGATAAAAGTGAGTAACTGACTTTTTCTCCCTGGTCTATTTTTAAAGGGAATTCTGAGCATAATTAAATGAATTCTGCAAACACTGAATTCAGACCATTTGCTGTAATCATAAACAACTTTTTCTTAGGCATGTTAAGGTTCCCAGGCATTTTAATAAGTATGTCTGTTTTTTGAAGTTGTGACCCCCTTAATTACCTTGGACTATCACTTGGATTTGGTGGGTGAGGGGACTGGGACTTGGACGGTTAGATGCTGGCGTGCCTGGGGTAGGGCTGCTTTCTAGAGCCCAGGAATGCCAGACCTCAGGCCAGGGCTGTGCTGAACGTCATCTGTTTCTCCCTAAACTGGATTGAGTTCTCCTGAAAACAGCTCTCCCAGCGAAGTATATATTAGTTCAAATCGCAAAATTCCGTCCATATCCGTTCTCCTTCTCCTTGCCGTCCGTCCTGTTCGCCGAGCTCACCTGCCCTGGGCCAAGTACAGGCGCAGCTGGAGACCGGTACTCTGCGTCTCAGCAGCTCATTTCTTCTCCCGAATCAGCTCAGAATTTTGAGGCCTTTCTTACTTTTATATTTTTCTCCTCTACAAGGAAATTAGTCTAAGGGAAAAAAAAAAATCCTTCTGTGTGGCCTGTTCTGCAGGACTTAGGAACTTCCTCATCTTAGTTTTCAGGTCCAACCTGACTTAGCAGTGCCAGAATTCAAATTTACAGTCTCTGGGGCAACATTTTAATAGAGTTTTTCCTGGTGTTAAAGCTTAACTCTGGTGTTATATTCATACTCTACCATGGAGGTTTAACCACCCAATTTTATTAGCAGCAAAATAAAAGTATCAGGGAACTGAAATCTCGGTGTTGTGTCCTGGGAGGGAGCAGCCTTGCCCCCTTCTCCCAGTGGTAATTTACATCTTCTTGGATCAGGGTGCCCGTAAACTTGGAGAGACGTAAAAAAAAAGAAGCCATCTGAGAACATTTCTGACTTAAATGAATTATGTGTAGCAAAAGAATACCCAGCCCATATTATCTTTGCCTTTTCAAGGAAATAAAGCTTTGATAGCAGGGGTATTTGATACAGTTATGCACCCTGGACAAAGATTACTTTAGAGGCTAAATTAATGGATCTGGAAGATGAGAAGAAGAATGATGAAACCATCTCATTTGCAGATTTTCCCCCAAATCACTTCCAGCCAAAGCCTTTGGGGCTTTGAGAAGAGTGTGGGGTCCTGCAGTCTGCGTGCGATCTCAGCGTGCCCTCAGCCCCAGTGAGTGAGTGTGTGCGTCCCAGGCTTTGCTCAGGATGTTGGGATCGCCTTGCTAGGTTACATTTTCACGCTGCTAGATTCAAAACATGGAAATGAAATTGTAGTTCTGGCTCTTCAAAGGAGCTAAGGAGTGTCTGTTCAATGGCTGAAGACTGGTCAAGGTTGAATGTCTACTTTTATTTTATTTTCAGATTTTTATTGGAGTGCAGTTGCTTTACAGCACTGTGTTAGTTCCTACTGCACAGCAAAGGGAATCAGCGGTACGTGTACATAGATCCTCTTTTTTGGATTTTCTCCCCTTTTTGGGTACCACAGAGCGCTGAGTAGAGCTCCTTGAGCTGTACAGTAGGATCCCGTTAACCACCTAGCTATATACAGCGTTAATTTTGTGTATATGCCAACTCCAGTCTCCTGGTCCCTCCCACCCCTCCTGCTCCCCTTGGTGTCCATACATTTGTTCTCTGTGTCCATGTCTCTGTTTCTGTTTCGGGAATAGGTGCGCCTGCAGCGTTTTTAATCTCTCATCTCAAGCAGAGAGCCCTGGACCCCCATCAGGGGCTGTGCCCTGGCTCTGTCACTCACTTCTTCAAGTCGCTTCAAACACATGGCAGCTTCCTTTGCCCATGACGTGGGGATAATGATGCCCATGCCCTAGTTCTGTAGGAAGGACTCAATGAGGTAATGGGAGGAAGTGCTTCAGAACAAGATGGGATGCCCTGCAGTGCTGGCCTCTGGGAAGGGCATGCCACCGGGCGTTTTTCCTCTGTTCCCAGGACTTTCTCTCTTGGGTCGGAAGAAGAGTTGGAGGAATTAACATTTGCCTTCACTAGAGATGCCAGCTAAAATACCAAGCACCCAGTTAAATGTGCCTTTCAGATAAACAATGAATATATATATATATATAGTGTGTGTGTGTGTGTGTGTGTATGTCCCACATACCTATATTAAACATTATTTGTCATTGATCTGAGATCCAGATTTTCCTGAGATCCAGATTTTCCTGAGCATCTTGTACTCTCAAGGGCCAACTCTGGCAACCCTAACTTTCTCAACTTAATACAGAAGGACTTCCTTCCTTTTGGTTTCCATCAGGACCTCAGATCCCAGCCGCTTGCTGAACAGTTTCCGGGTGGCACCTGGATTCGAGGTCAGATGTCAGCTATGGCATTTGTCCACCTTAGCATGTGACCCTGGACCTTGCTGAGCCTCAGCTTTCAAAAAAAAATTATTGGAGTATAGTTGACTTACACTGTTGTATTATTTTCAGCTGTACACCAAAGTGAATCAGTCATACACATATCCAGTCTTTTTCAGATTCTTTTTCCGTGTAAGTCTTAACAGAGGACAGAATAGAGTTCCCTGTGGTGTTCAGTAGGTCCTTATTAGTTATCTACTTTCTATATAATAGTGTGTATATGTCAGCCCAATCCCCCAATTTATCCCTCCCCACTCTCCTACCCCAGTAACCAGAGTGTTTTCTACATCTGTGACCCTATTTCTGCTTGGTGAATAAGTTCACTGTTTGCACCATCTTTTTAAACTCTACATGTAAGCGACCTCACACGGTATTGTCTCTGTCTGACTTCAGCACGGCAGTCTCTAGCTCCATCCATGTCGTTGCGAATGGCACAATTTCATTCCTTTTTATGGCTGAGTGATAATCCTTGTCTGTATGCACCACATCTTCTTTATCCATCCCTCTGTCGATGGACATTTAGGTGGCTTCCATGTCCTGGCTACTGTGAACAGTGGCTGAGCCTCAGTTTTCACAGCTTTAAAATGGACGTCAGAGGTCGCCCATCAAGGTGCTTTCAGGGTGAAATGAGCCGACGTGAATTGAGGGAACTCTTGAGAGCCGCAGTGCAGAAGCGTTTCCACGTGCCCTGCTCGGGAAGGAAAACCATCTGCTTGTCCTTTGTGTTATGAACGGTGGGTCAGCGCAGTGATACAGCTGTTTGGTCAGGCTTTTCCAACAAAAAGTTTTGACCCAACCTATTTCCCCCCTATTTTGAGCTTTACCTGTGTTATCCGTGAATTGCTTTTATTTGCTTTGTCCCTTGATTGCAGGAGCTGGGTTCCTGGTCCCACTTTGGGAGCAGGAGCTGAAGTCCCCAGCCCCTTAAAAGGAGCACATGGTCACGGCCCTGACGTCGAGAGAAGCGGGGAGCGACGTGGCCCCAGCCATCAGCGTCTTATTCCTCCTCGTAGCCAGTGAGGCATGCCGTCGTCACTCTTAGAAGGTGGTAGCGGCCCCTGGGCTGGGGGATAGTCCGTGTTGCTATACTTCAGGCAAGGCCTCCAGAAGGTTGAGTGGACCAGAAGCCAGTCGGGCAGGGCAGGAGGGGGAAGTGGGGCCCATATGGGCTTCCCTGGTAGCTCAGATGGTAAACAATCAGCCTGCAGTGTGGGAGACCTGGGTTTGATCCCTGGATTGGGAAGATCCCCTGGAGGAGGGCCTGGCACCCCACTCCAGTATTCTTGCCTGGAGAATCCCATAGACAGAGGAGCCTGGTGGGCTGCAATCCATGGGGTCACAAGATTCGGACACGACTGAGTGATTAAGCACAGCACTGGCCCAGTGCTAGGTTGGGGGAGGCTGGGCTTCCCACCTGCGGGTTCTGCCCCGGGCCTGCGGGGGTGGGTGTGGTGGACTCTGCTCTGCGCTCTCCGCTCTCTCTCATCACCGCTCACATCCCTGCCATCTGGCAGCGGCAGCCCTTTGCTGGCTTCTTCCAGGAGCCTGAGCTCACTTTTGCAGTTCCTTTCTTCTCTTCCCCACAAAGGCTGGGTTTTCTCAGCCTTTCTGGGCACTCCCCTGTCCTTTCCTGGGAAAGAAAAGCTCACTCTCTCTCCTCCTGACCACAGTGGTCCTCCCTGTCGAGCCAGTAGTGGTTCACAGGCATCCCATCAGATCCATGTGGTCCAGCCACCTTGTTGACTTCTGATTGGCTCTTTCTCTCAGCTGCATTTGGCCTTCTGATGCTTCTGAGATTCCTTCTGCTCTGGTGGAGCTATTTGTAAGGCTTCCCCTGGGTCCTCTGAAGCGTCTGCCGCTTTTCTCCTCCACCCCGCTTCCCACTCTCTCTTTGTTTCCCATTGTTATAGGCTTTCCTTGCTACGAAACTATTTTTTTTTCCTTTTTGGCTAAATTTTGCTTTATTCTCACAAAAGAGTGGAATTTTACTGTTCTGCACCCATTGTGATTGATGGAAAAGAATATTGTACCAATTGATTGAGATAAAAAATTAGTGCTTCGTCATAGGGAAGCCAAATTAGTCATCAGGAGTGGGTGCGTAGAGTATTTTAAGAGTCTTTTGATTAATTCTTGTGATGTGAGACCTTTTGACACCAAGTTTTATGTGCTGCGAGGTGGGAGGAGGAAGAAGTGACAACGGGTTATTACAGATTTTACTTTTGCCTTTAGTTAATTTATTGCCCTACTCTTCTGTGATATGAAAAAAGGGCACTGCAGATCTGAGGGTGTCTCCTTTTGGACAGAATAATTCCTGTGTGTGTATCCTCTAGAATGCGGCCCCAGGAGTTCAGCCAAAAAGACTCAGAGTAGAATGTTAGTCAAAATGCCTACAGTTATGGAAACAAAACAGCAAAAAGCAGTCCTCCTAACTCAGATAGGTGTCACTCAGCACCTAGAACTGACAGCTAATCAATTCTTTTATCACCCATTCAGAAGGAGAAAATCCTAATTTAACAGAGTGTTGATAGCAAATAATTATTCACAAGAAACATTTTTTGACAGTGACTCATTTGTTCTTACTTTAAAAACATAAAAACATACCCTGTTTCTTAAAAGCTGTTGTCACCTTCCAGGGCTCCTTCCTGCATCACTGAAGGATTAGTTTTATTACAATCTACAATCTAACCTAAATTATAACAGCCGCCACTCTTTAATTTTGCCATTTTAAAGTGCTGTTACGAAACACTCCACTCAGCGTTGGGGTATGTTGAGAAATTAGTTGGCTACACTTAAATGCATAGCTAAAAAGTAAGTACTCTGCAAGTCAAACACATTTGCTGATAGAAAGCAATTTTACCCATGTGAGTTTAACAGAAAAACAGATGTACTGAATTCATAGTTCCAGTTAGTTGTGAGGTATGATGCACCGTACTTTTATCTCAAAGACGTGGCAAAGACTCCATTTTTCATTCAGTTAGTAGAAGCACGTATAAATGTCTTGCATTCAAAATTTTACTTGCTGTGATTAGTTTACAAATGTAAGAAATATTGCTGCAAGTGAAACTTGAGAGCGTAAGTATGTTACTGTTTCCTGGCAATTTGACAAAAAAAAACCTCTATGAGCACTTCTGACTGGCTATTTTTGATGGTTATAAAAACGTTAGGCTTTTCTTTTTCCTTTTGTGACAGAAGGTTTGGTGAATATACATATGTTGCATTTTCACTAATCTATTAATCAAGTTTGAATTTGGATGAATCATCTAGAAACACAGTAAACAAATTGCCCATCTCTTTGATTTTTAATTGCTATGATCGCTTTTTATCTCTGCTGTTCTCTGGTTAAACAATAACCCAAGTTGTGGAGGATGCGCTGTGTATGGCTTCCTGGTCTCCATGCCCTGCCCTCTTTTTAGGCGTTGGGGCACAAGGATCAGTACTGCCCGCCATAAGATGGTGCTCTGCAGATGAAGGTTTGTGAGTTTTGCCAAAAGAAGAATATAATTCTCCTGGACAATTGGAGTGGCAAGAAAAATCCTATTATTTTGCTGAGTCTGTATCGCAGGTCGTCTACATCTGGGGCCCTTTGGCTATACTGGCTAACGCTCTCAAGTGCTAACGTGCGCCAGATACAGTCCGTGTAGAACTAAAGCACCGAAGGCAAGACAGGCCGTGTGCTTTAAGTGTTTTGACAAACGTGTTTCTTCTTGAAAACCTTGTTTTCGGCCTCACGGAGATTTGATCCATGGAAGGGAGGAGACCGGCTTGCTCCCAAACTAGGTTTCTCTTCGTTTTATGGTTGCATACTTGGAAAAAAGAAGTATGTTCATTAGAACACGTTTTGCTTGGAATGATACACCTCAACTCAAGAGTCAAAAAACCAAGGGGCTGGTGGGCCTCAGTAGTTCATGCTCCTCCGGCTCCCACACTGCCCACCACGCGGGAGCAGCCGCCCCAGGAGCAGACGCCCGGAGGCTGGGCCGTGGCCAGCCAGCCGGTCCACACACACGTTGCTTAGCAACACGGGCCTGGGGATGCTGACACGTCGGAGGAGAGCAGCTCCATGCCCACCCACCAACGACGGGAATAAATTTGTTAACTAGGGGAGGAGGAAGCTGGCCTGGCGCTGCTCCCCTAGACCCGGCCTCCTGGTGCCGAGGAGAGAAGCTTCCCTTATCATCCCCCTTTATGAGGGCAGGAGTGGGAAGCCTTCCACCGTGCATTGTTGTGATCCCTCGGGGTAAATTTTTAGCTGCAGAATTTATGAGTTGCACATTTATTTGATTTGGCTTTTGGTTAATTTTTTTTTCTCCTCTTGTCAACCTGACAATGTGAGGGCAGACGAATGCGGCCCCTGTAGAAGAGGCAGCAAACGGCGCTTGTGGAGCTGCTTTCCAGGGGGCTTCGAGCTGCTCCCCTGTCCCCTCCCTCTCCCTCTGCCTCCCCTCCTTCCCACCTTCTCTCTCCAGCGCCAGTTCAGCAAGGCTCATGCAACCAGAACACCTCACGCCAAGTAAATAAATCCTGAAATAAATACGGTTGTGCATCTCATTAACATTACCTGGCAAATCCCTAAGCACAGGACCCCAAATGGCCCCCTGGGTCTCCCAGTAATTTCTGGCAAGCATAGAAAAAAGATGATCAGTGGATGTGTTTGTGGAAGTCATTAGCAGGGTGGGGGGAGATATGCTTATAAGTCAATGATTCTTCCTGACAGAACCTGAGCACTGGTTATGTGATGAGTCTCCTTAATGGAAGGGAAAGACATATGGCCCGAGTTTTATGACAGATGTCAGGAATCCTGAGAAGTGGCACGAGGAAGAGCTGGGTTATTTTTTTCCTTTTAACTGACGCGGATGTATGGGACGTTCTGTCAACTTAATGACTGTTTTCTTTGGTTCTTCTGATCACCCGGTGGCAAGAGAATATAGTGACCCACTTTTCAAAGGAAGGTAAACATCTTCGAAGGCAAAATTTATGTTAGAAAAGGGCTAAAGCGCAGATGTCAATCCGAATTCTTAAAAATCATACAGTGTTGGATTCACTCCACATCACCCATACAGCATGTTCCTCTTTGGAGTTTAAAGGTCAGTGTAGTAAGATTCACATTAAACTCTCTAATGACGGCTCACAAGCTATTTACTCTGGATGACATTGAGTTAACGGGTCACCACCAAAGAGGTTTCTCTGCTGTTTTGTGTTTGGAGATTTATAAACGAGCCCCTCAGCACGGCCTAATAGAGGCATGGTCACAGGCTCCCCAAAAATGGGAACGGTTGAAGCAGATAGGTGTCTGCCCGCTCAGGGGAGGCTCTTAAATGTTTCTTTGAAGGACTTAATTCCAGTGATACACGCAGAATCGTCTTTCCAAGAGAGCTGACCGTGGGCCACGGGTAGCCAGGTTTAGACCCTGGCGCCGATTTGGAGACACATTCCTAGGCTGGATCACCACTGGATGTGACTTGGGAGAAGAGAAGGTACAGGGTACAGTGCGGCACTTTGTAATCATGTATTAGTCTGGGAAGGGGACCTGGAGGTACTTGAATTATAATAGAAAGCAGCGGTGATCAATCAGACCAGGGCACGGGCCGTCCTGCGGCTGCACAGATCCTGGCTCTGGAGTGGCCGCTTCCTGGAGCTCACCTGGGTTTGGAAGCAGAAGGAAACTTAGCTGCCGCTGAGATGCACTTGATGTTCAATTTTCTCTCTTTTTAGCACTGAAGCTGACCAGCAGCCTTCCTCCTGGCACAGCCCGTGTTGTTGTGGGGATGCTGCACAGTATTTCATCAGGAGCAGGGTTCTGAGTGCTTCTGACTGCCTGGCTGATGGGCCCGTGCACTGGCCGCTGCAGACCGGGTCCAGGAACACTTTCCTCTAACGTATCTGTTTGAATCAGCTAGGCCTCCTTGCCCTTCCTTTCTCCCGCTGCCAAGTCCGCCCTCCAGGTGTGTATTCTGCTCCCTCTCTTTCCGAGTGCCTCCCTGTCTGATCACCTCAGAAGCCCATCTCCTTGATTTCTTTATTCTTGGTCTCCGCCTCTTCGCTCCCCTTTCTTCTTTTGTTGTTTCACTTCTTGCCCTTCCCTCAGATCTAGAGCACTATTGGAAATGAAAAGTTGAGTTGGAATTTTGGAACCATCGTTGGGAGCTGCAGGAGCGGTGGTGGCAGAAGGCGCGCCACTTCATCAGATCATTAGATCAGCGAGGTTAATTTAGATCCACTTCTCGCCCAGGTCCCCTGCTGCTGCCACCAGCAGGTTGTTACCCAGAGTCAGGTGGGCCAAACCAGACGTTATTTCCCATCCTGCCGATGAGCAGAATGGAATAGAAAGTTTTCGAGTTGGCTTTGAACCTCTTCCAAGCCTTTCAGAATTCACTGGGGTTTTCACAGTTTGCCTTCACACAGGTGTCTGAGCACAAAGGTAACCGTTTTTTCAGCAGTAAGCAGTAAGAGCATCCGCCCCCTCAAATCGTGGGATTCTACTCTCAGAGTCAGGATTAACCGGGCCATTTAGAGTCAATGGTTTCAGCTGAAGCTTTCCATTTTTATGTGTAATTTTGCACATGTAACCACAGGTCCAGAGAGAAGTCAAAGTTAGGAAATGACATTTAAAATTTTATTTTCTGATTTTATTAGGGTTTCCAGTTTTAGAAAGTTTTCATTTGGTTTTTTTACTTTGCTTATTTAAAAGCAATTCAGTTTGTTTTTTCAAAAAGAACAACTCTCGTATCCTTTAAATGAATTATGTAATTATCTAATGCAATTTTTCTATGAAAGCTTTCATAAAAACAATAGCAGTTATATTTGAATCAAATTTACATAGTTCCACACATCTCATTAGAAACAATCCCTGGCCCCTTGCAGTGTAGATCATGTTTTTCTACTTTCCAGGCCAATGCATATGTTTCACCACCATATACATTTGCAGTGAAGAGCAGCTTAAATGATCTGCTTTGTTCACTGCTTAATTATGTTATTTGACTGTTCCTGAAGACCTGACACAAGGCAAATTTACATTACTATGCTTCTAATTAGCCAATAATCCTTAAGGATTTGAATGAGACAGACCCAAAGTCATTTTCTTCTTCCCTAAATGTGAATTTCCTGACTTCAGGTTAAGAAGGTGGTTGTAGGCAGAAGGCATCTTGGTGATGCCAGCCCTCACGTATCTGTCTCCCTGGTCACACTGCGTTCAAGGCAGCTTGGTGGCTTCAGCAGAATCCTGCAGCCCATCATGGGAGTTCCGTCAAAACCCTCTGCGGTTGGGGAGGGTCTGCTCGTTTGCTCATCAGATGGTAAAGCTTCTTGTAGACGCTGCCTCTAGCTTTTAAATTAAATCATCTGTGCCCTTTCTTTTTTAAAGTGGACTTATTTTTAATTGGGGGGTAATTGCTTTACAATACTGTGTTGAGTTCTGCCATGCGTCAACGTGAATTGGCCGTAGGGGTAAACTTCCCTCTTGACCCACCTTCCCCGTCTGTGCCTTTCTTGGCCTGTAATCCACACTCTGCCGCACCTGCCAGTCATTCCTGGTGGAAATGTGTCCGTGTCACATGACCTGGGATCTGCAGGCACCCGGGGGCACCAGTGCCAGATCACCTGACTCTGAACCTGTTTCCCTTTCTGTACGCATGGCTCTCTGTACACGCGGTTCTCTGTACACACGGCTGTTGTCTCCGTCCACCTGCAAGCCACTCCTCTTTACTCAGTGCTTGGGGTCGCTGCCAACCATGGTTCCCCAGCTCTTTCTTCCTTACCCTACCCCATCTTGTCCGGGTCTTTCCTGTTGTACTTGGCACGTGCTTCAGAACCTGCCCCCCAATGCAGAGGACAATAGAGATGCGAGTTTGATCCCTGGGTCAGGAAGATTCCCTGGAGGCGGGCATGGCAACCCACTCCAGTCTTGCCTGGAGAGTCCCATGGACAGAGGAGCCTGGTGGGCTACAGTCCTTGGGGTCACAAAGAGTCAGACAAGACTAACGCTTTCAGTTAGCTGATGAAGCCAATGTTTCCTAAACTATTTGGACTGTCAGTCACAATAAGAAATCCATCTTACATCACAGCTTAACACAGAGTGTAAATAGATGAGAATATTTGTATCTACATTTGAGCTCAGATTTCAATTTAAGAACATGGGATTTATGACCCACTCAGTTGCTTTCCTCAATTTTAGCTTAGGAATGCAGTGATGTGGTCTAAGCCAATCAGGATGGTTCCACTCTCTTGGCCAGTGATTGGTTTAGGGGAGGGCAGGTGATGTAATTCTGGCCAATCAGAATCTGAGGGGCTCCTGTGAAAGGTTTGAATGACTAGCAGAGAGACTTGAGAAATGCGGCTGTTCCTTTCCTGCTGGGTGTCAGGCTGCCTACTTCTGGTGCCTGAACCTGAACAGGCCAGGGAAGGAGCCAGGCTGATGGCAGAGGGACGAGGAAAGACAGGCTGATGCTCCGTTCTGTTGGTGAATTAATCCGTGCTCTTGCCTGGGAAATCCCACGGACAGAGGAGCCTGGCAAGCTACTGTCCGTGGGGTTGGAAAGCGTTGGACGTGACTTGGTCACTTTCACTTCACTCACCCCCAGGCCGTTTCAGGAGGCCTTGTGAGATGAAGTTCCCCATTGTCACAGGCAGCTCAGTTGGAGTTTTCTGTTGCTTGCAGTCAAGAGCTTCCTAACTAGTATTCTTCACAGTGTCTAGGAATCTGAGCTGGGGTCTGTGGTACATGATGTTAGTGGACCAGGGTCATAGGCCGACTAGAAGGATCCGGTGAACTTGGAACTCTTTTTGTCCCATTAAGCCGACCAAATGTGTGGGTTTAGTGGCCCACGGGACTAGTTTTGGGACCTGATTCAGCAGACCACCAGAATCTGTGTGTGACTCAACCTTGTAGTTTGGCTATCTGTAGGTGACCCAGAAGGTTCCTAACACAGAAGCACTTGTAATCTTGCTGAGCCTTACATCTGGGCTTTGTCTGCCATGAAATGGATTTGCTATGGAGTAACTATGGAATGGATGAGCCTGGATAAAGCAGCAGCTTTATGATGTAGCTTTTTGGTTCTCCTGTCTTTGTGGATTCACCTATCCTTGAAAACGACAGACTCATTTTTTCTCATGATGAAGTATTTTCTACCCCACCCCCACCATCCCCATACCTTCCACCCTCAAAAGCCATTTATTAATGCCAGAAATGAAAAGAAAACGAAGAAAATGAAGAATCACAGTCAAGAAATGGAATTTGGACAAAGTTGATAGTGAAATGTGGGCATGGTGCCCCAGGCCCAACACAGGGAGGAAACCTTTGGGGGATCCACTGGGGTGAGAATAGGTGACCCAGGAGATAGCGAGAAGACTTCTCCAGGTAGACACCACTCGCCGCGAGGGCTGAGTGCCAGGGCCTCCATGCCTGGTTGGGCACTGACTTCAAGTAAGCTCGATGGAATTATGTCCCTGGGCGGGGCGGGGGGGTAGATTTGTGAGGATTTTGGGCACATGCCCCACAAATGTCAGGGCTTTCTAACTTGTGGTGTGTGAATGCTCTGAGAGTCAGAGAGTGGCCCGGCTCCCCTTTATAAGAGATGCAAGTTTTCACTGTTAGGAAACTGCGGCAGTTGTTTTATTTACAATAATCTTGCTTCCTGTGTGTCCTCGTGGACTTTCGTGAGCTTTCTATTTGGTCTCTTGTGACTCAGCTTTGCTCAGGTACAGTGTGAAAGGTAAAACTGTTAATCGATCAGTCATGTCCAGCCCTTTGTGGCCCCATGGACTGTAGCCTGCCAGGCTCCTCTGCCCATGGAATTCTCCAGGCGAGAATACTGGAGCGTGTTGCCATTCCCTTCTCCAGGAGATCTTCCCAACCCAGGGATGGAACCCAGGTCTCCTGCACTGCAGGCGGATTCTTTACCATTAGAGCCAGCAGGGAAGCTGAGGTATGGTGTTCAGTATATCAATCGATGTCCATGGAGGTGATTAATGAAATGACAGGGTATTGAGTGTCTGCAGTGTGGGGGGCTTGGTGGGTTTGAAGAGACACGGGACTCAGAGGCAGTGGGGGTGAGGTGAGTGCTTGGGTGACCAGCAGGCTGGAGGATGTGGACCAGATGCTGGTGCCAGGGCTCTGGGACTGCTTGTTTGGTCTGTGCCCTGAACACTCGGTGTCACTTATCTCCAAGCCTGGGTGTTTGCTCACAGTCAAAGCTGAAGCTTGCGGCTGAGGACTGCCTCAGTGACGGTTTGCACGGTGCACAGGACAGTGGTCAGTGCTGAGTCTGCCTTCAAGCACAGGGAATAAAGCGACGGCTCTTCCTGGGATCCTCGCAATGGAGCTGATATACCTGTTTGCAAGCTTGCCTGCTTTGTCCAGGTATGTATTTTCAGGTATCATCTTCAGAGACCTGACAGGGTTAGGGTTAGGGGTTAGGGGTTAGGGTTAGGGGAGCAATGCAGGAAGAGCCCTGTGCATCGGGAAGAGGGAGCTTCACCCAGAAGCAAAGAGGAGAGGAAAATGGATATTTCAGAGAAAGGCCTGCTGAGTGATGCCCAAGAGCAGGGAGTGGGTCGGAAGATGTTGGTCTGCGGAGACAGAACGCAAGGGTTTTGGAATGAATTTTTAGTGCTTTAATCACATGTGGCGACTTCAGAGTTTTAAGTCTGGAATGTATCAGTTTGCTTGTTAACAGAGATGTGGAATGTTTGGTGCCAGGCCCAGGTTAAAGTTAATTAGAAATTGGTTATTTGATTTTGAAGAGATAACGTTAGCAGTTGTGCCTGGGAAAGGAATTTATTCCCTGAAGAGTGGAGTCAGCCCCTGAGGAGCAGGCTCCCCCCAGGGCTTGCTGTCCCAGGAGTCCTGTCTCCTGTTGGACCCAGAGACAGACCATGTGGTCACGCTCGTTTTCTATACTCTGTCCATCCTCCAGCTCTGAAGCGCAGACGTGTCCAAGGGTGGTCAGCCGCGGGAGTCTCTTTCATTAACCCAGACACCGATAAGGTGAGGTTTGTTGAAAATTTTTTTCTCTGATGTCTGTGTTTTGAAATTCCTGAGAAAACCCAGGGTACCCCCATGAGGTGTTAATTACGCTGTAAAACCATTTGCTTTGGGGAATCTTATTTCATTTATTCATCTTTCAAACTGAATTGCCAGAATCCAAAATAGATAGCAGTTAAATATAAAGTGTTTTATGAGGGCTTCAGTTGAAATGTAGAAATGTGTGCCCGATAAAAAGCTTGGAGTGCTCAGATTTTTGGTTTCAATCATTTTCGAAGCATTGTTTGAACTTATCTTCCTTTCAGCCCCAAAGGAAATGATGCCAGAACTAAATTGTAAGTGTCTTTAGGGCAGGAGAGGCTTATGGATTTTGGGGGGGGAACATTCCTGTGGATTCTAGAATCTTCCATGTGTTTGGCTCTTCTATATTTGTTAGAAGTAAGGGTGGTGCTTGATGTTTGAAATACAAGTTGCCAGTGCTTCTGCGTTGGTGACAGGGTTCATTAAAGCCCAGATGTTCTCGGGTTTCAACACCCGAGTCCCAGGCCCCTCCCAAGCTCCCAGGGCTGCGGAGTGACACCCCTGTCACGAGCAGCTTAGATGGACGGCAGAAGGCAGAAGGTAAACAGGGGGAAATGTTAAAAATTAAAGCTGGCAAAACAATTGGCCAGTTTTATTGACTGAAATGGAAAGTGAGTTGTCCTTTGGAACTAAGTGATTTACAAACATCGCCGGGACTGTGCCTGAAACACAGAGACGGTAAAGATGGGCTCCTAAGGTTACCTGTGTCCTTCGGCAGCGCCCTGAGGAGCTCGTAGGATACAATGGATACCTGCATGCGGCCGCCACGCTGCTGACCTGCAAGAGACGAAGAGATGGGCCGGAGTGTGATCCAGAAAGGAAGGTGAGCTGGGAGAACACAGCCCTTTATACGGGATTACCATTTTCCATTCAGAATTTCAGCAGACAGCCCGCGAAATGTAATCACTTTTCAGCACCACTCTACTGTATAAGCATATTAGAAGAGCTCTGTGATGGCAATCATGGAGTGAACTTGAAACCACCCCTAATTAAACTGTCTGCATCCCCCAGCATTTCCCTGTAATGATGTCAAACCGTGGAGCGATTAGTTGCACCTCCATGGATGTAAACACTGTTTGTAAATCATATAAACTTAACCTGGCCTGCTCATTGAAAGTCTCCCAAAAAGGAATTAATTAGCTTTGTATGTTTTGGAATCACAATTTATGGGATCATTTTGGAATCTTTCACTGGAATGAAATTAATTTTTTTTTTCCCCTCCAATTCGTTCAAATGGAATCTCTCTCGCAGGGGGCTGGGAAGCAAGCACCAGCCCAGTTGGCTTAATCTTCATTTTATTTCTGTGACAACCAGTGAGGTGTGGAATTTAGGACGAGGGTTTACTGAGTTAACCCAGTTTTAAGATATTTTTCTCAGGAGTAAAGTATCTATCATCCGAAGGCTGTCTTTGTGGGTTTTCTGTTTTCCAGCCAGTGCGGCCTGTCTCAGGCTTGTTTGAACGTGAAGTTAGGCCACGGAGCAACCTTGAAGCAGGCTCGAGTCATCTTGGAGACTCCAGCCTGGAGCTGTGTGGGGACCGCTCCTCTTTGAGGACAGTGGCCGATTCCAGACAAAGAAATTCAACAAATAAAACGGACGCTCAAGCGTTTTAACTCCGCCATCTCTCCTCGGCCGACCGGGAGCACAGAAGAACGTGGAGCCAGGTTTCCCAGGCCACAGGCCTTTGTTGCAGTTTTCCTGCCGACACCCTGGATCCTGGTGGTAGATGGCTTACCTGAGCCATCCGCGACACAGCACATTTATGGTTATTGTATTTTACAGGTTGATAGATTTTTATATTCTGTCCAAGTCAGGATCTTACACCACCTGGTTTATTATTTAGTAATTTACAGTGCAGTCAGGCGCGTTTGGCTTAATGTAGGATAAACTTATAAATCTATTGTTCCTTCACTTGCCATGGTTGGTGTGCAATGAACTACGGAGCTGGACGCGTCCATACATTTCAGCTCTGCTTTTTCCTTTGATAGGGAAGCAGGCAATAGATAACACGGTGACAGTAGCATCCCAGGGGACAGCAAAATGTGAGAGCAACACCACGTCAGGTTAGTAGGTCATTATTGTGTGAGCCGCGAACCATTAATGGACTGCTACGCCCAGCTCCGTCTGTGTCAGATTATGGCTCTTGGCAGGGGGATTGCCAGCTAATAGCTAACTTTGCTGCCCCGATATCGTCTTATTAGTTCCTCTTGATAAAAATGTGCACAGGTATATATTAATACGGGGTCTCTTTGGAAAAGGGCCAGATCCTGGTTATTTCCCCATTTCTGCAAACAATGCCTGTATGTTGATTCTGCTCAGGGCGTCTTTTGAAGGAATGACATTCACTCACAGGTATTTCTGGATATCTTGTAAAATACACAGCCAAACAGGTAGTGTTCACGGACGCCAAAGGCCCTGCGATTAATATTTCTGGTTGATTATGTAAGACGAAGAAACACTGGGAATTAGAGAGAATTCACCCCTTTTCCCTTTGCCTTAAGACTTCACACAGCAAGAACCTTGTCATACTTTTTCAAATTCTGGGAAATAAAGTCCACTATTCTTGAAACAATACCCCAAAGCAATGACCAGGTAGGACTATATAATTCTTACCACGTATACGATAGACAAGGAAAGCGTATTGTTTATATGTGGCTTCGGATAAAAGCTTGTATTTCTAGGAAAAATATGAAGACTCCCTAGTTTTTGAGTTGTAATGGCATGAAGTTTATATTGTGCATTTAGAACTTGTGGTAGAATATTTCTGCCATCTTTCGGAGAAATAAAAATGACCACACCATTTCTTTCTTGTCAGTGAGCATCTCCAGACAGAGTCACTAAAACGAAGTATTCTAAGATGTTTTCCAGGAAAGATGAACCCAAAAGTGAGTTTAGATTAAGATTATGCCTCTAAATCCCTGTGCTGGATTATGCCAATCATTTTGGGACATTCTCTATGAGTCCAGAACATGAAAGGATATGGACAACAAATACAAGGGAAATCCTGTTAACTGGATTAGCAGAGTTGACGGTCCAGAGAGGGAGGCAGGAAGACCTCTGGGAATCAGCCTGGGCTGGAGTCAGACCTGGACCACGTGCTGGCTGCTCCGCTGCTGGCACCGCGGCTGCCTGCCCAAGGGGCCGGGGGCGAGAGGGGCCGCCGGCCTCATTTCAGCGGAGCCGTGGCAGCAAAGACCAGCGATGGCTTCTGTCCGCTGAGGTGCCTTGGGGCAAGGAGCGCGCCTGCAGTGGGCTTTTAGTGACACTGTCTGATAACATTTTCCTGTTTGATAGAGCACCTATATAATGCAGTTAAGTACCAAATTAATACTCAAATCTATTCTAATCCAAATCCAATTACTCACTCCTGAGCACTGGTGTGCTTGTATGTGTGCATGTATTTATATATAAAGGATTATGTTATCCGGCCCCTGCACCACATCCGCACACGTGCAAAGGCCTGGGAAGCCTGGTTTCCGTGCAGTGATGCCCCTGGAGTTGCTGCATTTCCACGCTGCTCTGTGACCCAACTCCAGCGTCTCCTCATCTGCACCCAGTTTGGACTCAGCTATGGATCTGAGTTTAATAAAATGTACCACATCCACCATTAGAGAAGTATTCATGTAATTTTAATCCTGAGCATCTTTTTCTTTTTTCTCCCTTGTCCTTATTTTGATATTACTGAAGCAAAAGCCTGTAGGATAAAATGATTGAAATATTATACTTTTCATTTAATGATTAATTCCTTATTTGCCTTCCTAGCTAAAAACACTCAAGTCATTACGGTTTATTACAAAAGCTCAATTTATATTCCGAATCTTTCATTAAAAATACGACAAGTGCGTGAGGAGGCATGCTCTCATGTTGTAATCACCACTGCTTTGGAAGCCTCAGCTAGCTTAACTATTGGATAAAAGGGCATTTTAGGACTAAAGTCTTGCTCCTAGGAAAGAAAGCTGCTATAGGTTGAGACACTTTAATCATGAATACCTTCTGACAGGGGACAGGACAGAACCACTTCCCACCTACTGAAATGGCTAAAATTTAAAACACTGATGATACTCAGTTCAGTTCATTTCAGTCACTCAGTTGTGTCCGACTCTTTGCCACCTCATGAATTACAGCATGCCAGGCCTCTCTGTCCATCACCAACTCCCAGAGTCTACACAAACCCATGTCCATCAAGTCGGTGATGCCATCCAGACACCTCATCCTCTGTCGTTCTCTTCTCCTCCTGCCCCCAATCATTCCAAGCATTAGGGTCTTTTCTAGTGTGTCAACTCTTCACATAAGGTGGCCAAAGTATTGGAGTTTCAGCTTAAACATCAGTCTGTCCAATGAATACCCAGGTCTGATCTCCCTTAGGAAGGACTGGATCTCCTTGCAGTCCAAGGGACTCTCAAGAGTCTTCTCCAACACTGCAATTCAAAAGCATCAATTCTTCGGTGCTCAGCTTTCTACACTGTCCAATGCTCACATCCATACATTACTACTGGAAAAACCATAGCCTTGATTAGATGGTCCTTTGTTGGCAAAGTAATGTCTCTGCTTTTCAATATGCTGTCTAGGTTGGACATAACCTTCCTTCCAAGGAGTAAGTGTCTTTTACTTTCATGGCTGCAATCACCATCTGCAGTGATTTTGGAGCTCAGAAAAATAAAGTCAGCCACTGTTTCCACTGTTTCCCCATCTATTTCCCATGAAGTGGTGGGACCGGATGCCATGATCTTTGTTTCCTGAATGTTGATCTTTAAGCCAACTTTTTCACTCTCTTCTTTCACTTTCATCAAGAGGCTTTTTAGTTCCTCTTCACTTTCTGCCATAAGGGTGTGTCATCTGCATATCTGAGGTTATTGATATTTCTCCCGGCAATCTTGATTCCAGCTTGTGCTTCTTCCAGCCCAGCGTTTCTCATGATGTACTCTGCATATAAGTTAAATAAGCAGGGTGACAATATAGAGCCTTGATGTACTCCTTTTCTTATTTGGAAACAGTCTATTGTTCCATGCCAGTTCTAACTGTTGCTTCCTGACCTGCATACAGGTTTCTCAAGAGGCAGATCAGGTGGTCTGGTATTCCCATCTCTTTCAGAATTTCCCACAGTTTATACTGATCCACACAGTCAAAGGCTTTGGCATAGTCAATAAAGCAGAAATAGATAATTTCCTGGAACTCTCTTGCATTTTCGATGATCCAGTGGATGTTGGAAATTTGATCTCTGGGTCCTCTGCCTTTCCTAAAACCATCTTGAAAATCTGGAAGTTCATGGTTCACGTATTGCTGAAGCCTGGCTTGGAGAATTTTGAGCATTACTCTACTAGCATGTGAGATGAGTGCAATTGTGCGGTAATTCAAGCACTCTTTGGCATGGCCTTTCTTTGTGACTGGAATGAAAACTGACTTTTGCAGTCCTGTGGCCACTGCTGAGTTTTCCAAATTTGCTGACATATTGAGTGCAGCACTTTCACAGCATCACCTTTCAGGATTTGAAATTGCTCAACTGGAATTCCTTCACCTCCACTATCTTTGTTCATAGTGATGCTTCCTAGGGCCCACTTGACTTCACATTCCAGGATGTTTGGCTCTAGGTGCGTGATGCCACCATCATGATTATCTGGGTCGTGAAGATCTTTTTTTGTACAGTTCTTCTGTGTATTCTTGCCACCTCTTCTTAATATCTTTTGCTTCTGTTAGGTCCATACCATTTTTGTCCTTTATTGTGCCCACCTTTGCATGAAATGTTCCCTTAGTATCTCTAATTTTCTTGAAGAGATCTCTAGTCTTTACCATTCTATTATTTTCCTCTATTTCTTTGCACTGATCACTGAGGAAGGCTTTCTTATCTCTCCTTGCTAGCCTTTGGAACTCTGCATTTAGATGGGAATATCTTTCCTTTTCTCCTTTGCTTTCTGCTCCTCTTCTTTTCACACTGATGATACTAACTGTCAGCAAAGATGAGGAGCTGCTGGAATGCTAGTCTGTGGCTGGTGGAGATTACAACTGGTGCAGCCACTTTGGAAAACAGTTCAGCAAAGTCTTATTCAATTAAAAATACAACCCAGAAATCTCATTCTTAGGAAGAAAGTGAAAACACATGTGCATGCAAATGACTCATCCGTGGATGTTTATGGCAGCATCATTCATAATAGGAAATACACATGCACTATGCTGGAGGGAACCAAATGTTCTTCTAGAGGTGAGAGGATCCACAAGTTCTCCGTGTGCGCTCTCCATGGATACCGCATGGCAACAAAAAGGAAATTATCGCTGACACTCCCCAAAAGTGTGGATTCACCTCAATAGCCTATGCTGAGGGAAAGAAGTCAGGTACAAAGAAAGACTATATATTCCACAAACACTAATATGAAATCATTTACATGAAATTCCAGGGAAGATACGGTCAGAAAGTGAGTTGTGTCAGGAGCAGGGACTGGGAAGAACAGGACCGAAAAGAAGCACAGGAGAGCTTTTCAGGTCGAGATATGTCGGTGACACTACTGCGTGCGACTGCCGAAGCATCCACCTGTAAAATTAGGATGGGGGACATTTCTTCCATACAAATCGTACTTTAGTAAGACTGGTCAACGTAGACAAGACTAAAGATTTAAAATAAAATTCCTCCTTTTAAAAATTTGACTTGAAAGTCAAGAAACACCCTGGGTAAAATTACGTGTCTAAGCACATATGTGGTAAGAAGACAAAGGGAAAAGACAAAAGTTGGGATGCCTGGAGGAAATACTTATAAATTCCAGTGGATTCATTTTCTCCTTTTTCAAAGTACTCTTTAAACAGTCAAATCAATAGAAAGTCATCAGACCAGGCAATTCACCTTGTGAAAAAAGACCTGGTGAAAAAAAGACCTGGTGAAAAAGTCGTAATTGAAGTGGGAACTAATGCTTGTTGGGGGCTACTGTCTTCTGACGTCACTCGGAAGCAGTTTATATTTTTAGCTGATGTGTGATTGGCATACAATAAATGGTACACATTTCAAGCATAAAATCTGATCATCTTTGACATCTATGTGCCTGTGAATCATCACCATGATCAAGGTAATGAATATATATGTGATGCCCCAAAGTTCAGTTCAGTTCAGTTGCTCAGTTGTGTCTGACTGTTTGCAACCCCATGGACTGCAGCACGTCAGGCCTCCCTGTCCATCACCAACTGCCGGACTTTACTCAAACTCATGTCCATCGAGTCGGCAATGACATTCAACCATCTCATCCTCTGTCGTCCCCTTCTCCTCCTGCCTTCAATCTTTCCCAGTATAAGGGTCTTTTCCAATGAGTCAGTTCTTTCCATCAGGTGGCCAAAGTATTAGAGACTCCACTTAAACATCCGTCCTTCCAATAAATATTCAGGACTGATTTCCTTTAGAATGCACTGGTTGGATATCCTTGCAGTTCAAGGGACTCTCAAGAGTCTTATCCAACACCACAGTTCAAAAGTTTCAATTCTTCAGCACTTAGCTTTCTTTATGGTCCAACTCTCACATCCATGCATGACTACTGGAAAACCATAGCCTTGACTAGATGGACCTCTGTTAGCAAAGTAATGTCTCTACTTTCTAATATGCTATCTAGGTTGGTCATAACTTTGCTTCCAAGAAGCAAGCATCTTCTAATTTCATGGCTGCAGTTGCCATCTGCAGTGATTTTGGAGCCCAGAAAAGTAAAGTCTCTCACTGTTCCATTGTTTCTCCATCTATTTGCCATGAAGTGGAGGGACTGGATGCCATGATCTTAGTTTTCTGAACGTTGAGTTTTAAGACAACTTTTTCACTCTCCTCTTTCATCAAGAGGTTGTTTAGTTCCTCTTTGCCTTCTGCCGTAAAGGTGGTGTCATCTGCATATCTGAGGTTACTGATATTTCTCCTGGCAATCTTGATTCCAGCTTGTGCTTCATTCAGCCTGGCATTTTGTGTGATGTACTCCGCATAGAAGTACAGCAAGCAGGGTGGCAATATACGACCTCGATGTGCTCCAATGTGCCACCCCAAGAACGCCTCCACCTGGACACATGGGTCCGCAGGTGAGCTCTGATCTGCTGCCTGTCCCTGCGTGTCAGTTCACAGTGGCTAGAATTTTACAAATGTGGGGTCACACTGTGCTTGCTCTTTACTTCTTTGGCCTCTTTCACTCATCATTATTATTTTGAGATCCATCCATGTTGCATACAGATCACTAGTTCCTTTTCTTTTAAAACATGGTCTATTCATTTTTGTTGCTGTATAGTATTTCATCCAATAAATATCCCACAATTCATTTGCTAACCTGAGGATGGAAATTTGGATTGTTTCAAGTTTGTAGCTATTACAAATAAACTTTTGTGAACAAGTTTTATATGGACATAGGACTTCCCTGATGGCTCAGATGGTAAAGAATCTGCCTGCAGTGCAGGAGACCTGGGTTCAATAGATGGGTCAGGAAGATCCCCTGGAGGAGGGCATGGCAACCCACTCCAGTATTCTTGCCTGGAGAATCCCATGGACAGAAGAGTCTGGTGGGCTACAGTCCATGGGGCCACAAAGAGTCAGACACAACTGAGCATGTTTCTAGAGTAAGAGCTGAGATGCTTTCTTTGGGCAAATAATTAGCAGTGGAATGGCTGAGTCAGATGGGAGGTGTACTTTTGAAGTTGCCAGACTTCTCCAGAGTGCTTGTAACATTTTCCGTTTCCACCAGCAGCGAAGGGTGGTTCCAGCCTCTAGCCTTGGTGTGGTCGGTCTTTGAAAATTTAAATATGCTAATATGCTTGTAATAGTGAATTATTATGGTTTTAATTTGCATTTTTCCAATGACTAATTGTGTAAAGCAGTTTTTCATGTGCTTATTTCTCAAAAGTATATCTTTGATGGAGTAGTTTTTCAAATATTTTGTCTAGTTTTAGAAATTGAGTTGTTTTTCCCATATTGCTGACTTTTTTTTGAGTACTTTGTGTATAACTGATAAGGCTCTTTGTCAGATATATGCTTTGTAAATATTTTTTCTCAGTCTATGGCTTGTCCTTTCATCGACTTAAGAGTGCCTTTAGCAGAGTAGAGGTTTTTTTTTTTAATTCAGCTGAGGTTCTTTTTTAAATATAAATTTATTTATTTTAAATTGGAGAATAATTGCTTTATAATATTGTGTTGGCTTCAGCCATACATCTACATGAATCGTCCGTAGGTATACACACGTCCCCTCCTTTGGAACCTCCCTCCTACCTCCTCCCCATCCCACCCCTCTGTCTTCACAGAGCACTGGATTTGAGCTCCCAGTGTGTAAATTCCCATTGGCTATCTATTCCACAAATGGTGATGTATACAGTTCTGCGCCACTCTCTCAACTCATCTCATCCTCTCCTTCTCCCACTGTGTGCTTAAGTCTGTTCACTAGGTTTGTGTTTCCATTGCTGCCCTTTATATGAATTTAGCGATACCATCTTTCTAGATTCCATATATATGTGTTCATATATGCTATCTGTTTCAGCAGAGTTGAAGCTTCTAAGTTTCATTATGTGTGTTCGATCAATTTCTTTCTTTTACTTGAAATGTAGTTGAGTTACAATACTGTGTTAGTTTCAGGTGTCAGTAAAGTGATTATTATACTGTCAGTTTCTTTTTATGTTGTTGCTCAGTTGCTGAGTCATGTCTGACCCTTTTTGGCCCCATAGACTGTAGCACACCAGGCTCCTGTCCTCCACTATCTCCTAGAGTTTGCCCAATCTCATGTCCACTGAGTTGGTGATGCCATCCAACCATTTCATCCTCTGCTGTCCCCTTTTCCTCCTGCCTTCAATCTTTCCAGACACTGGGGTCTTTTCCAGTGAATCAGCCCTTTGCATTCTTTTTATGGATCATACTTTCTGTGTAGTCTCTAAGATATCTTTTTCTTTTTTTTTTTTATTGCAACATTTGCTTTATTATAGTGGCCTTACAAATAGCTGTGAAAAGAAGAGAAGCAGAAAGCAAAGGAGAAAAGGAAAGATATACCCATTTGAATGCAGAGTTCCAAAGACTAGGAAGGAGAGATAAGAAAGCTTTCCTTAGCGATCAATGCAAAAAAATAGAGGAAAACAATAGAATGGGAAAGACTAGAGATCTCTTCAAGAAAACTAGAGATACTAAGGGAGCATTTCATGCAAAGATGGACTCAATAAAGGACAGAAATGGTATGGACCTAACAGAAGCAAAAGATATTAAGAAGAGGTGGCAAGAATACACAGAAGAACTGTACAAAAAAGATCTTCATGACCCAGATAATCATGATGGTGTGATCACTCACCAAGAGCCAGACATCCTGGAATGTGAAGTCCAGTAGGCATTAGAAAGCATCACTACGAACAAAGCTGGTTGAGGTGATGGAATTCCAGTTGAGCTATTTCAAATCCTGAAAGATGATGCTGTGAAAGTGCTGCACTCAGTATGTCAGCAAATTTGGAAAACTCAGCAGTGGCCACAGGACTGCAAAAGTCAGTTTTCATTCCAGTCACAAAGAAAGGCCATGCCAAAGAGTGCTTGAATTACCGCACAATTGCACTCATCTCACATGCTAGTAGAGTAATGCTCAAAATTCTCCAAGCCAGGCTTCAGCAATACGTGAACCATGAACTTCCAGATTTTCAAGATGGTTTTAGGAAAGGCAGAGGACCCAGAGATCAAATTTTTAACATCCACTGGATCATCGAAAATGCAAGAGAGTTCCAGGAAATTATCTATTTCTGCTTTATTGACTATGCCAAAGCCTTTGACTGTGTGGATCAGTATAAACTGTGGGAAATTCTGAAAGAGATGGGAATACCAGACCACCTGACCTGCCTCTTGAGAAACCTGTATGCAGGTCAGGAAGCAACAGTTAGAACTGGCATGGAACAATAGACTGGTTCCAAATAGGAAAAGGAGTACGTCAAGGCTCTATATTGTCACCCTGGTTATTTAACTTATATACAGAGTACATCATGAGAAACACTGGGCTGGGGGAAGTACAAGCTGGAATCAAGATTGCCAGGAGAAATATCAATAACCTCAGATATGCAGATGACACACCCTTATGGCAGAAAGTGAAGAGGAACTAAAAAGCCTCTTGATGAAAGTGAAAGACGAGAGTGAAAAAGTTGGCTTAAAGATCAACATTCAGAAAACAAAGATCATGGCATCCGGTCCCACCACTTCATGGGAAATAGATGGGGAAACAGTGGAAACAGTGGCTGACTTTAGTTTTCTGAGCCCCAAAATCACTGCAGATGGTGACTGCAGCCATGAAAGTAAAAGACGCTTACTCCTTGGAAGGAAAGTTATGACCAACCTAGACAGCATATTAAAAAGCAGAGACATCACTTTGTCAATGAAGGTCCATCTAGTCAAGGCTATGGTTTTTCTAGTAGTAATGTATGGATGTGAGAGTTGGACTGTAAAGAAACCTAAGTGCCGAAGAATTGATGCTTTTGAACTGTGGCATTGGAGAAGACTCTTGAGAGTCCCTTGGACTGCAAGGAGATCCAACCAGTCCATCCTAAAGGAGATCAGTCCTGGGTGTTCATTGAAGGACTGATGTTGAAGCGGAAACTCCAATACCTTGGCCACCTGATGTGAAGAGCTGACTCACTGGAAAAGGCCCTGATGCTGGGAAGGATTGAGGGCAGGAGGAGAAGGGGAGGACAGAAGATGAGATGGTTGGATGGCATTACCGACTCAATGGACATGGGTTTGGGTGGACTCTGGGAGTTGGTGATGGACAGGGAGGCCTGGCGTGCTGTGGTTCATGGGATCGCAAACAGTCACACATGGCTTAGTGACACAGCTGAACTGAACTGAGTGGTCTGGAATGAAACCCATATCTTTTTCTAACTCAACATGCCCCAAGTTTCCTCATGCATTTTATTCCAGAAGTTTTATGGTTTTAGTTTTCTCATTTATACTTTTCCTCCACTTTGGCTTCTTCTTTGTTTGAGGTGCATATGGCCATTCTTTCCCCATTGATCTGTCTTTGCAAATTTGTAGCAAATCAATTGTCCACATACGTGTAGATCTGTTGCTGGACTCGGTGGCACCAGTCTGCTTGTCAGTCTTTATATCAATACTACAGCAGCTTGACTTCTGCAGCTTTAAAATAACCCTTGGAATCAGTTAGTCCTCTAATCTTGTTATTTTTCTGGGTTATTTTGGCTATTTTAGGTCTTTTGCATTTCCACATAAATTTTAGTGTTATCTCATCCATTTCCACCAAAAATGTGTGGGAATTTTTATTGAGTTTGTGTTGAATTTATAGTTCATTTTCGTGACATCTGGTATCTTAACAATATGGAGTCTTCTGACCCACGAACAGATTACATTTCTACTTTTATTTGAGTCTTTTCTCTCAGCCAGTATTTTATAGATTTCAGTGTACAGTTCTTGCAATCTTTTGTCAGATTTATCCCTACATAGTTCATATATTTTGGTGCTATTGTAAATGATGCTTTTATTTTTATTTTAAATTCTGATTGTTACTAGTATGTTGAAATACAATCAATTTTCCTGTTTTGATTGTACAACTGTCCTAAACTCATGTATTGATTATAGGAATGTTTGGTATGTTCTAGATTTTCTATGTACATGCTCAAGTCATCTGCAAATAGAGAGTTCTGCCTCTTTCCTTTCAACACGGATGCCTTTTACTTATTTATTCTTCCCTTGCCTCACTGCCCTGGGCAGAACCTCTAGTACAGTATCGAATGGAAGTCTGGGTATACATCTCTCAATACTGATCAATACTGATCAGCCTCTCATCATTGACTATGATGTTAACTCTCAGTTTTTCTGAGATGCTCTTTTATTTTTTTAGCTTAAAAAATCTTTTTTTAATTGGAGGATAATTGCTTTACAATATTGTATTGGTTTCTGCCATAAATCAGCATGAATCAACCACAGCATACATATTTCACCTCCTACCCCTTTAGATTGTCACAGAGCACCAGGCTGAGATCTGTGTTATGCAGAAACTTCTCACTAGCGGTCTGTTTTACATATGGTAATGTATATGTTTCAATGATACTCTCTCAATTTGCCACACCCTCTCCTCCCCCCATTGTGTCCCCATGTCTATTCTCTATACCTGTGACTGTATTCCTGGCCCATAATTAGGTTCATCAGTACCATTTTTCTAGATTCCATTATAGGCATTAATATGCAGTACTTGTTTTTCTCTATCTGACTTACTTCACTCTGTATAATAGGCTCTTGGTTCATCCACCTCAGTTCAACTGACTCAGATTTGTTCCTTTTTATGGCCAAGTAATATTCTATTGACTCTATGTACCACAGTTACTATATCCATTCATCTGTCAGTGGACATCTAGGTTACTTCTGTGTCCTGGCTATTATAAATAGTGCTGCAATGAACATGGGGTACATTTTTATTTTTAAATTATGGTTTTCTCAGGGTATATGCCCAGTAGTGGGATTGCTCGATCACATGGTAGTTTTACTCCTAGATTTTTAAGGAATCTCCATACTGTTCTCCTTCGTGGCTGTATTAAGTTACATTCCCACTACAGATGTCTTTATATTAGTTACATCTGACTTGAATATAAACAACATTTATAATTTTTACTACTTAAATTGAGCAGCTTCGAAACAGTGGCTAATCTTTTTGACTGTGGTATCTTCTGTAATGTTCTGATTCCCTCTGATTCTGAAAGCCCCAGCTCTAATTTCAAACACAGCAGCAGAAAAAAAAAAAGCTATGATTTTTCAGTATTCTGTGTCTTCGACATGTCAAAACCATTCCTGGTAAACTGAGTAATTGTCTCCTTGGCATGTTTAACGCAGTTTCTTAGATCCTTCTCAAATCTGCAGGTGAACCACTTCGTGCCAGTGATTTTTCTTCTTTTTTTTTAGTTTTTTTACATTATCGTGTTGGTTTTGCCATACATTGAGATGCTCTTTTAAAAGATTCTATCCCTGCTTTGATGAGAGCTTTTAGCAGTAATGGATATTAGATCTTATCAAATATTTTTTTCTGAGTTTTGAGATGATCTCATGCTTTTCCCTTTTTAATTTGTTGGTATGGTGAACCATACTGATCCCCAAATGTTAAAACCAACCTTGCCTTCATGAGATAAACCCCAAGGTTTATCTCATTCCAAAGAAGTAGATCAGCAGAGTTGCCCTGAGGGCATCAGGAAGCCCCTTTAAATAAGAATCATTGGTACCTAGCTTTTAACCTGCCCCAAAGCTGCTTTGATGGCCTTATACCCACTCGCACCAGCTGAGACTCCATTGTTTACAACTGGAATCATTGTGAATAGTCATCTATTAATAGTTCTTGAGACTTTTTCCTTCTTTCAATTTGCAGAGTGGACAGTGTTTCTTTTTTGCCTCTACCAGCTCCATTTTCCCACATAGCACTTTGCTTTCGTCATGTTGATTTTCTTCTCTTACACATATTTTGGTTTAAGGAACCAATATTTTTGTAGCTGGCAGAGGTGTCTCAGACAACAGCACAGGCCTGGATCCTTTCATGCTCACAGTTAATTTCCTTCCAGAGTCTCACACTTTCTCTTTGGAACCGTGAAATAACGTTATTTGTGAAATGTTCACACATGCTAAGAACAAAAGAAGTTTTGGACATGCTGTACATGTTTGATTTTCAGATCATTTAGTTCTGCCGCCTCAGAAAGTCATTTGGTTTGTGATAAAAAAGGGTTAGCACATTTTAATACTGTGAAAAAAGTTCTTTTCACTAGTAAGCACCTTCTAGGTGATTTTTTCAGGTAACTCAGTTTTTATCAGTTTTTGGTATCTAAATTTCCCAACTTTAATCCAAATAGACTAGTTTGCATGCATTTTCTAATAATGAGACAGAATGGTTTTGAGGGAAAAAAACTGAATTTGTTGAGTAAGTGAATTTTCTGGCGTAACTTTGATGACGCTGGCCTTCCACTGTGCATCCCGAGGACTACTTTCTCCACAGCCAGCTTTCCTCCCGTCCTCTGATGCCTGTCTGACCGCCTTTCACTCGCTTTCATAAGCTGAATGTATTTCTTCGTCTGCCACCACATCATAAACGCACTTGAGGGCAGGGTTTGCGTTTTCCTTCCATTATTCGTCAACACCACGTGGGATGCTCTGCACACAGGAGGGCCTCAGTGAATGGCTGTGGCGTTGGCAGAGCAGGGGGCAGGCACCCTCAGCACCAGTCGGCACAGGAGAGCCGAGTCTGGAGCTCAGCTCTGCAGTCCTCCGTTGAGAAATACCTAACCTGTAAAGGATGCAGGAACACTCACACCGCTGCAATGCCCTTGTTAGCTGACCCTCCTTTCCAGAAGCTGGCATCAGGGCAGGCTGCATGCCGAGAGAACTCCTAGACTTTTACTTTGTTTTTGCTTTTTTCAATTCTTTGGCTGTAGAGGAAGGCAGGGAACCAGTGAGAAAGAGCATCAGCGCAGCCAGCAGGCACCCCAGGGGGAGTCCTGCCTTCACACTGGGTAGTCGTCTTTGCCAGCCCCGGTCTCTGCCCTTGGAACTTTTACTGTCTACTACAGACCCCTCTAGATAGAGACCCTTTGGTTTTACAAGTATCTTCATGAAAATACAGAAGTCCTGGGTGGGTTAAGTCAGCCATCCGTTTTGATGAATATGTCTAACCCCAAATCTGGGGTACATGGTCTCTGATCTTTCTGATCAAGAATTCCTACTGTAAAATTCTGAGCATGGACCCCCAGCCCAAGCTTATCTATTTTATTTGTCAATTACAGACCTGTGCTTTTGCCCCAATATATTATGTGTGTTTTAAAACAAAAGTGAACGATTAGAGAAAATAGAGAAAACTACAATTTCGTGTATTTTTTTCCCCCACTCTGGGGCACGGTAGTGAGGCATTCTCTAGGAAGCCCCAGAAAAGCATGTGAGATGAGGGCCCTGAGAGAGGAGGACGTTTTGGAGCCAGACCTCCTGCCCCCAGACCATACCTGACCCTCTGGGATTTGGGCTCACCTGTCTGGCTGCAGCTCTCAGCTCTCCGGAGCAGGTGTGACCAGGCTCAGCCAGTGGGTGAGAGAGGACTTCGGGGCACACCTGTTCCATAGTGGGGGCTGCATCAGGGACTCTGGTGGCTTGTGGAATGATCCTTGTTAGCATTGCAAAGAGCCCCACCAGACCAGTGCTCTTGCTTCCTCATAATTGAGACCTGACCTAGCTTGAGGGAAGCTGTGAGGCTTCCCTGATAGTTCAGTTGGTAAAGAATCCATCTGCAATGCTGGAGATCCCGGTTCGACTCCTGGGTCAGGAGGATCCCCTGGAGAAGGGATAGGCTACCCACTCCAATATTCTTGGGCTTCCCTTGTGGCTCAGCTGGTAAAGAATCTGTCTGAAATGCAAGAGACCTGGGTTCAATCCCTGGGTTGGGAAGATCCCCTGGAGAAGGGAAAGGCTACCCACTCCAGTATTCTGGCCTGGAGAATTCCATGGACTGTAGAGTCCATGGGGTCTAAAAGAGTTAAACACGACTGAGAGACTTTCACTAGCTTGATGGATGGGATAAAATATGCATACATTTATAGGGCTTCTGAGAGATTGTGGACACATTTTCATAGTCAGTCATTTTAATCACCAGATGGGAATTAGATTTTCCAGGGAATTCCATGCTTAATCCTTCTATAAAGACTCTCTCTTAGAAATAAGCCACCACTCCCTTATTCTGTCTGCACTGTAATCTCTGACTTTTGAATGGGTGCTGATTAGAGCAGGTACCTG